>JAEMWC010000010.1:1300000-1305000 GCA_016490735.1 Pachyseris speciosa
TAAGGAGGCGTGAAAGAGAGCCAAACTAATTCAGAGCCTTTTTTACCAAAACCAAAACTTGTGACAGCAACAATGACAGTGATAATGAAATACCTATTTTTTATTAATTTTTTGTGTATTGTTCATTGTAGTACTGGTGGGCACACTGTGTGTCGTTCTTCATTTAAATTTGACATTAATTGATTTTTATTGTCATGCATTTGACAAACGTTTTCGTCGCCACTTAAAACCAATGCCTGCCCACTAAGGGGTTTGAGAAAGACGGTACCATGCACGTGATAGGTGGCTTCAAAATGGTTTGCTTTAGTCATGTTTCCTGGATCCGCGATGCAATGTTCTTTTGCAACGCGTTATAACCGGTAAACATATTTACAACAAAAATATCAGACAATGAAATTCTGAAATCAGTATACACAGAAATATTTATATCTTTTGTTGACAACACATTGCAATAAGGTTTCATTCAGGCGCATACTCTGATTGGCTCTTAAACGTCTTCGGTTTGCTCGTGGGCTGTACGCTGACGTCTCCGTAATTTTAGAATGTCCGCAGAGTCCACGAATCTGTCTGTGTTTAAATCGTGTACCCACGCTAGGCTGTTAACGTTGGTGGGTGTTCCAACACCCACCAACCGTAACCGTAATTTTAGAATGTCCGCAGAGCCCACGAATCTGTCTGTGTTTAAATCGTGTACCCACGCTAGGCTGTTAACGTTGGTGGGTGTTCCAACACCAACCTTGTTCTAGGGCCTTTTCCCTTCGGGATAGTCAGGGGCGGTTAACTTCCTGAGAGCGAGGTTGTTTGAGCACTAAACGCTTTATTCAGACTGATATTGGAAAGTCAGGAAAGTGAGATCCCTTAGTGAAGGTCATTGTTTTGGGAAGAAGGGAAGGGAAGAACCAAGGCCTCACCAATAGTGGTATTAATGCTTTGTCATTTCCGGCTTACCTTAGGGCGACTGAAGAATAGCCATTGCGTACGCTTTGCTTAAAAAACAAAACACTTGGTTTGTCACAGACTCTAAAATGTGGACAAATCTGCTACGAGACGAGACGAGACAGGCCCCATGTTCAAAACCTGGCAACGAAAAAGCTTGTGAGAAAAATTTGCCACACAGTTTATGTATACACGATGAATAAAATTTGTAACTTCTAGTCACTGAGAGAAACAGCGTGTGAGGCTTTTGCTTTAAACGTTTCTCTTTTTATTGATTTTAAAGTTTTTCAGCATGAAGAAATGTCAAGCCTGGGAGGACTTCCCAACTACCGGTTTTGTCGTCCCGGCAAAATTAATTTTCAAAGTTTTCATTTGCAAAAAATGTCAATATTGAAAGGTTGTTATTGAGAAAACTGTCCAACAGGCTTAGTCAATATATAGCTGTTTTCAAACAGAGTGTCTTTTAAATAGAATTTGAATAATACTATCCTAAATTGTTTGGTACAAGAGAATCGCTGACAAAGAGCAAAACAGGAACCCTCGATAGCAAGTTTTATGAGAGCAAACAGCTTTCTTTAGCCAAATAAAAACCAACTGAAAATGGGATGTAGGTCACTGAACTTTACAATACCATAGCCTGTTTTAATATTTAGGGGAAGTAAAAACATTTCACTTAGTCGTTTATCACTTGCGGCGGAAGGAAGCTGGTGCGGACCAAAGATTTTGAATAGAAGGTCATAATTTTCAACAGCGGCAACCAACGAGCCAAAGCAGCCAAAAGCTGTAGAAAGGCATTTTTAAGTACCTTATGGTGTTTGAAGTCTGTTTAAAGTGATGTTTTGGTTAGCTAGAAAACTTTGATCTGTTCGGATTCCCTAGCTGAAATGTTAATTGCCCGAAAATTTTAGAGGACAAAATCTTTCTTTGAGAAAACACTAGCCGATATGAACTTTCTAGGGAACCTGTTTTTCTTTCCGAAAATGCTAGCTGACGTTTTTTTACTGCCAAAAACAGCAATAACGACCTTTCCGAAAATCTCAGGGTTTATAATTTCCACATTACGAATCTTTTAGGCCCAATCTTTTAGGTATACTCTTTAATCGACGCCGAAAGCCTTAGGCGAACTACCCTCCACCGAATAGATATCTACCGAAACTTGTCGTTGGCTGCCCCTGTTTCAAGTGAGGATTTTGTCTTTTTCCATTCAGTGGGATTTAGTTAGAATCGAGTAACGTAGGTATCAAATCAAAGGAGTCAAAATTTGTGAAAGGCCAGGAACAAGAAACCAATAAGCAAACGAAGCGTGTCGGTGCCCCTTTAAATAATTTTCCCTTGCGCCAGTCACGTATGAACTCAAGCCGCTGTCGCCAAAAGTCCTTTGAAATTATATGATGGCGATTTTCTTTACACATCAACGTTTTATTTCATTCAACATGTGCCAAGCTTAATATAAAAAAAACTAGCCAAACGCAAATAGCATTACATAGTTTTAACATTAGCACATGAAATGGAATCACAATTAGCTATGATCATTTCTATAACTCAGTCGAAATACATATGTTGTGAACTGCCTGTTTGACGTCGTGTGCTATCTATACTACAGGCAACTGTTTGAATCGTGCGTCTTCACGTTAAAATTTCGTCTTCGATGCTTGCAGCGTGATTGACAGTCCACAACAAGTCCACCTGTAGAGAGATATAACAATAACGTATCGCATTGTCATTCACTTTTATCATAGTTATCATCTTCCTCTTTGTCAAGCTCACTGTTTGAAATATAGTGATTTCATCGTTGCCACCATTATTGATTTCTATTCTAGTTAATTATTAACTCCGACTCCCAAAGACAATTGGAGCTCGCGGCCACATCCTTTCTGTCTGTACAGAGAATGTCTTACCGTTCAATTGTCCAAATGGTCTCCATCAGCGTCACGGAAAGGAAACTGGAAAGGTGGATCTGTTGGGCCTTCGGTTGTAGGTGGAATTGTGAACCATTCTCCTTCCTTTGGTTTCTTCTTGTTCCTTTTTTCTAAAAGAGGCATATTGCTGTTCAATAGACATCTGAAGATACTGATCCAGAAAATAGATTCTTTTGCATTTGCAACCATAAATTTCAGGAGTAGCGAAACCGTTAGTTTATTTATATTATTATTATTATTCGATTCTCTCCAGTTAATCTACTGGGTAGTGTTGATTGTGTCTCAGCAACTCCCCGTAGCTTAGAGACACAACACTTTCCGCAACAGGTGAGCAGTTCCAAGAATGGCCGATAATTGTACACTTCCAAGGAAGTCAGGTATATCGAGCTTACCAAACCAGGTCTTTGCACTTTTTGATATGCTTCCAAGAGAACCAATCACGATAGGTATTATTGTGACTTTAGAGGCCCTATGAATCCCTCTGATTTCAAATTATCATGATCGTTATCGTTATCGTTATCGTTATCGTTATTATTATTATTATTATTGTTATTATTATTATTATTATTATTAAAGAGGTTCTCTTACTGTATTCTTCTATGATACATTAGCTAGTCTATTAGTTAGGTAGGTAGTTGTGGTTTATGGCGCCCTGGCTGGGGGAACAGGCAGCAAGGCTTTAGTTTAACGTTTTCTGAAGTCGTGTGCTACAAGACCACTACTTTAATTACATGATAAATAAATGCTTCATTTTGTTACATGACGCTTATGACACCTATGAAAACAACTGACACAACACACCTTAAAAGCTTTTAGAGTCAATGTTTGGCATATCCTTTAACCTTCACACGTACAAACCCACTCACGCACCGTAGGGCCCAGGGCTGGGCGGGACGTAGCGCCCCTCCCAACCCACCTTGGCTTTTTCTTTTCTCCCACAGTCTTTTATTCAAGCTTTTAAACCATTAGAATTTTATCAATTTCATTTAATGGGCTTTTCAGTCTTCACAAATTATTCTTCAGCATGGCAAGGATAGAGTTATATCGCGTCAGAAGGTGCATAATTCTATTGGTGGTTAACTTACTGCACGTCTTGCAACAATGTCCTTCAATCCTGACAGGCCTTTTGCAATTGGTGGGAGCGCACCACAGTCTGACGGCTTCACAAGTAGCTCCCTTCGACTTCCCTTCTTCATAACATGTGCAGAACCAGCACAAATCTTTTACACCACCGACCGGCTCTTGCCACGTGTCCATGGGCTTCATATCGCTCTTGCACGTCTTGTATTCTCAAAAAATATATATTCATTTTTTTCATAGACAGGTTAGAGTATCGTCATAACAAAGGTACATAACCACGCTAGCAAATATGACGTTTTAAGGAGCCACTGTGCAAGATACTATACAAACGGCAATAAATGTGTCGGACGTCTTGATCCATCTTCATTTCCTTATCATATAACAGTTTTTCACAACAGCCAGCTTTTACTAAGGGTAAGTGTAAATGTGAATGTATTTGTTTCGCTCTCATGAAGCTGTAGAGATTCTAAAGATATTGACCTTTGAAGCGTAGGGATATGTGAAGCGTTCTTCTCATGCGTTGCACGAGGGCGTGGCCTAAGTGCTCACTATAAGAGTTATATAACATCAAGAGAGAATGAGGTAAGAGAACAGATCCCCCATACATGGGCCTCTTCCAATGATAGTTTTTTTTAAATCTAGTTTTAGCTTATGGTTCAGCCGCGCAGCTATTTTTAGCGAGGCACTTGATTGGCCAGTTGTAATGACGTAATGAAATTTCAAATATCCACGGCTTGAGCAGTTTGTGAAAAAAATGGCCTCCCTAGTAGAGATATTACGTTCGTCGCCGAATCTCAAAACTTTGAAACTCCCATCTGGAATAGACAACAAAACAGCTTAACGGACCCGGTAATTACTGTGAGCTTCTACAAGTTTAGATCATCCGAACCGCGCGACATTGGGATCGAGAACTTACAATAGCTTCGCGAAATTAAAAATAGATTTAAGAAAACTATGATGGGGCACAGGGATCTGTTCTCTTACCTCATTCTCTCTTGATAACGTGTATTACCCCTTTCGATGATAAAAACCTTGTGTATATTAAAAATCGTAGTTCGTGGGTAA
>JAEMWC010000010.1:1310000-1322500 GCA_016490735.1 Pachyseris speciosa
GGGGCATGGAGGTCTAAGAGGGATCGCAATACATTGTCATATTGATCCACAAGAGCAGTGAGTTCAGCGGCTTGATCCTGTAGCAAAGGGGAACTCAAGATATCTTCACAGAAGGATTCAGTATCCAAGGAGCGTAATTTCCTATAGTTCACCCTTTTCTTCGCAAAGTGCGGCTTTTGTACCCGCATGGTTAACGCTAACAAGGGTTAAATAGAGGGTCTCAATGGGATTAGCCGTTAGCCTTAAAACGCCTAAATGCTAGCCGTTAAGCGTGTGAAGACTTAATGTGTCTTGAATTTTCTGAGTTTACGAGTCTTTATAGCGAGTAAAGCCGATACTCTCACTATTCAGCAAACCGGAAGTGTTGAAATTGTCTGTCGAACGCCGAACGGTGTCCGTAGCACGAGTTGACAGACGTTTTGACAGCTCTTAATATTTTTAGACCATCTCCAGTTTCTTTATTCATGATTTGACGACTTTCGACTATGCGATGTCGATGCGATGGCCGTAGTCAAAGCTGTTATTAGTTTTATCGCACTGGTGAAGAAAAACCCATTGAAAGATACAATGAAGGCGAGGATAAAGATTGAGGAACAACACAGATCGTTCTTTCGTTTAGAAAAAATATCATAGATTTTCTTGGACTAAACGACGAAGCCAAGAAGTTCGGGTTAGGGTCGTTTGACCTGAAACTTTACCGTCTTGCAAAATTTGGTGGCAAAACGGAAAATCCATCCAGCAGTAGCTGGAGCTGGAATTGCCCGTCTTGCTTGATTCAGATGGCGAGAGCGAGCTAAACGGTAAGTAGTTTCATTAAATTAACGATAAAATAGGCTGCATGTATGTTTTCATTTGCTATGTCGACGCAGCAGGCTAGAAGGTTTGGCATGTCGTCGGAGTGGTCGTACTTTAGCAATCGTCAAGCAAAACCACTGGACTCTGGAATTTTGTAATTTCTGTCATAATTAAAGCCAAATGCTTAGTAGTTCGACGGCGTTCTCATAGATACGTTTTCGCCGGTTCATGAGCCATTAAATGTGTATTCATTGTAACTGTAAAATACCAATCTAATATCACAAAAAGAGCTGTTCCTCCGGCAGTGTATGCAAAGGCAAATCCTAACGCTGTTACAATGGTTCATTTTCCAGCCGACCAAGTTATCCCGACGCACACTGCCTCCTTAGAAAACCGCTCTGTTGCTGACGAAGGGTCTGAAGGTTACGCAATAAGTTTCGTAAGTTATACCATTGTTCCGCAACTCACGCTCGCTTCCGAGGCTGATTTCAACCAGGTGGAGGAGTACGACAGCGATTCCGATCATAGTGGTGTTGATTCAGCAGATTTTGACTCAGAGGAACTGGTCACTGAAAACCTGTGATAACAAGGTCCCGAAGACAAGTCAAAGCGTGGATACGGTTTGATGTTTAGGCGGTGACAAAACGATAAGCCACGTTATTAAGGTGAATTGAAGTACTGTTACCCATGCAGCATGGATGTTATTTCAAATGTTTCATTGGGCACATTTACCATTAAGCTTTGAAAAATACGAGTAAATATACTTTCTTGTTTTATTTGTTTTGCTTTCGCAAAGTACCGTAGTGTACCTGTAGGAATGAAGATATAGACCAGAGTTTACTGTGGTAGTATATTACCTCAGTTTTCTACCCCTTAATGTTCCTCAGACTTTACAACAATGAAAATTAATTTTCAACTTTTTTAAACAATAGTAATTAATTTTTAACAGATCCGTTAACTGTAACGGAAAAAATTAGCCGTAAAAGACACTACTCCATTGAGACCCTCTATATACCATGACAATCTACAGGTTTTAATACATCGTAACCAATGGTTACGGTAACCATGCCTCGGGCAACTCAGCCCAGGTCTTAATACCTATAAAATGGATAGAAAAATATCTAGGGAAAGTGGTCGATGAAGAGGGAGGCAATTAGGGGGCGTTTAGCCCTGATCTGAAATTGTACGCAGGCGAACAAATAGTCCATTTCCGAATTATCTTTGGCCTCTTTTTAGATGCGAGTCCTAGTGCTCATCTTTTCATATGAAAATTTGTTTCCATTCATATGAAAATGAGTTTAATTTGCATGTGAACGGAACCTAATTTTCATATGGAAAGATGCGCACAAGGACTCGCTTTGAAAAAGTAGCCAAAGGTAATTCGGAAATGGCCTATTGCTTTTACTCTTATATATCCTGCATGAAAAAGATAACAGAACGTCCTAACAGTAATAATTAAAGCCGGACTTTGCCATGTGAACCTAAAATCCTCGTCATATCTCTAGGGAAAGTTAACAGAATTCGCCTTTTCCCCGTTTCAAAGTTTCGAGTCATACCGAAGGGTTTTCGTGCTTTTGAGTCGGCGTAACATCCCAAACAAAACTGACGGGAAACAGGCATAAAATAGAAATGTTAAATTAACTCCGTTGATGGTCAAAGTTCCAATCTAAAATTGTCGAAGATTTTAGTTAGATATCCCAATTCGCATGCGTCTTCTTGTAGCTCAGTGGCAGAGCATTCGAATTTTAAAGTGCATCTAACCCCCAAAAATTGTTTTCGCTTAAATAAATCTTTGCACCTGTACGAAACGTATTGCGCCGTTTTGCGCCTTTTAAAACCAAATATTGACTTTTTATAGGCTGCAAAAGTTATGAAATTTAGCCATCATCTGTCCCAAGACCGAGCTAGTAAGGGGCATGGGTCTATTCCTTACATGACGTCACAAACCGATTTCCATCGCATTAAGTCTTTGTAAACATGCATGCAAAGCAGTTTGTGACGTCATGTAAGGAATAGACCCATGCCCCTCACTAGCTCGGTCGTGGGACAGATGATTCGTAACTTTTACAGCCTATAAAAAGACAAGATTTGGCTTAAAAAGGCGCAAAAAGGCGCAGTGTGTTTCGAACAGGTGTAAAGATTTATTTAAGCGAAAAATATATTTTGGGGTTAGGTGCACTTTAAGTAACTGCAAGGTCGTCACTGAGACTGGACTCCTGTACTTTTGGGGGGCTGGTCTCCTGTTAGGTGAAGTGGTAATTTTTCTTTTTTCATACGTTTCTCGGGAATTTCAGTTTTTCTTGTTGGGTGAATATCTCCAGTAGCTTAACGGCTGCTTATGTACCTGTCAGTTTAATTAATTTAATTTGTAGAGAACTACAGAATGCTTAGTCTGTGTAGCTTACGTATTTGAACAGTGAAAGACCGCGATGAAATTCAGAACGTAGTATAGAACCACGCAGTTATCAATTGTACAGCGATATAAACTGAAACACAGCAGTTATTCCTGCAGACTTGGGCCAAGGGTTACCTTGTACACATCGGTTATCAAAACTACAGGAAGATTAGGGTTCAACGGCTTTCATTTAAGGATTTCGGGCAAGGATTTTAACTCCGAATGAACAGAGAAAAGGTTTAATTTATAGCCATCCTTTCTCGGCGCGAACGAATCTTTTTAGCGCCACTGTTATTACTTTCCATGCATGGGGCTGGCGTGGCACAGTCGAAATTAAAATTAAGTGCTTATTTAAAGTGCACCTAACCCCAAAATATTTTTTTCGCTTAAATAAATCTTTACACCTGTTCGAAACACACTGCGCCTTTTTGCGCCTTTTTAAACCAAATCTTGTCTTTTTATAGGCTGTAAAAGTTACGAATCATCTGTCCCACGACCGAGCTAGTAAGGGGCATGGGTCTATTCCTTACATGACGTCACAAACTGCTTTGCATGCATGTTTACAAAGACTTAATGCGATGGAAATCGGTTTGTGACGTCATGTAAGGAATAGACCCATGCCCCTTACTAGCTCGGTCGTGGGACAAATGATGGCTAAATTTCGTAACTTTTGCAGCCTATAAAAAGTCAATATCTGGTTTTAAAAGGCTTAATACGGCGCAATACGTTTCGTACAGGTACAAAGATTTATTTAAGCGAAAACAATTTTTGGGGGTTAGGTGCACTTTAAACCCAAAAAGAAAATTGTCTATATAGGGCTTAGTTGATTTTAACTTTAGCTTTTCGGGAAACAAAGAATCTTACCAACCCACTTTAACCAAACCAATCTGCAATGTCTTCGATCTTCAATTAGGCGAAAGCAATATCCTATGATCATGACATTGTATAATTTATGATTAATTGTAAGATGAAACTAATTGAAAAAGTTATTAAAAACTTGGGGCGCCACTGAGATCAATGAAACCTTTTTATCATACAATTTCGGTTTCCTAACAACATAAAAGGTTCTCAAATGAGCTAACAATTTCGTAAGGGCTTCCTTAACAACTGCTAAGTAGCAATATAGGAAATAACAGAATTGTTTGCATTCAGTATTTAATTTTGTAATGCGAGGTTTAATATTTTCTGGGTTAAAGCTAATTAAACAAAAAAAATAATAGCTATTTTTTTAAGATGAGGAATTTTATCGTAGTTATCTTGGATCTAATAAGCCTATCTATCTATGAAATAAATACCGAACCAATAATATTTCAACCTCATTGCAAGCAGTAAAAGGTGCTATTACACGAATGAAGGTAAAAGCTCGTCTGTCGGACGATGTTGGCCCATGTTTAAAATACATGATTACAAACTCCTGTATTGAACAATGCATAGCGTCAACGTGTTCGCAGTCTCATTGGTGGACACATAATTTGTTTCGTCTGGCTCTCCGAATCAGAACGTGCCATTTGAGAGTCAACGAAAAATAGAAAAGTGGAATTTGAGAGTGAAAATGATGTTACTGAGCTTTAAAGTTGGATGGACGAAGTAAGTCAACCAGTTAAACAAGATTTTGGTTTATATTATGAAAGGTGTTCGTCATCGTGGTTTCAAATCATAGCTGAGTTAATCTTTTGTCACGATTGAGTCACAAAGATGTGGATCGCGACGTTTCGACCGCTATACTGCTGGTCTTCATCAGGCGATGGTGTCGACTGGCTGCGTGTGAGTATAAGAAGCACCGTGGCTGGTGGTGATTGGTGCGTTTCAATCCTCGCTTAGACTGTTGTTGATTGTTCCCTCAGCGGTCCGCTTTGGTACTGATCGGCTGTTGTGGTGTTTGATCGTGGGCATCCACGCTTCAGGAATTTCAATTCCACTGTCCCTGTTGATGTTGTTAGGATGAAGTCTTATGTGAATAGCCTCTTTAACCCCACGGATGTACCAATGTGGGTCTCGGTCAATACATTTAACTTCGTCCCAGAGCGGATAATGTCCGGTCGCGTTGCTATGTTCTGAAACGGCGGAGGATTGGGTTCGAGCAAGCCGTATGTCTCTATCGTGTTTCTTAATCCGTTCATCCATAGATCTTCCCGTCTCTCCAATATAAACCTTACCACATTCGCAGGGAATCTTGCTCCTCAAAACCCTCCATGTAGAGGTTAGCTATCACTGCAGATACCGGGCTACGATCTGCTATGATCTGTCTTCGTACTTAGCCGATGTATTATCTCCCCTAACAGGGAACTCAGAGTACACAGTTGACAACTCAGCTTATTTTGTGTCCATTGTGAACGGTGAAAAGGTACTAGAAAACGAGATCATGGTTTCTTTTGACGTAGTGTCTCTGTTTACGAACGTTCCAATCGAAGGAGCAGTACAGACTGCACTGCGAAAACTAGAAGCTGACCCGTGCCTTGCCAACCGCACGACTTTAACACCTACGCAGATTGCAGACCTCTTGAGTTTCGTTCTTAGATCTACATACTTCCAGTATGATGGACTGATTTACGAACAGCAAGAAGGAGCAGCCATGGGTAGCCCGGTATCCGCAGTGATAGCTAACCTCTACATGGAGGGTTTTGAGGAGCAAGCTTTGACATCGACGCCCTGTACACCTGAGATCTGGAAACGCTATGTGGATGACACCTTTACCATCTTAAATCGTGACAAAGTTGACTCGTTCTTACAACACCTCAATAGTCAACAGCCGACGATCCGTTTCACAATGGAAACTGAGAATGACAACTCAATTCCCTTCCTTGATACGTTGATCATTAAGGATTCGAACGGATACCTCTCTACCAGTGTTTACAGAAAGCCTACACACACTGGCCAGTACCTAGCGTATGATTCACACCACCCACAATCTGTAAAACGCGGTATTGTCAAGTGCCTGTACGATCGATCCAAACACCTCATAACAAAACCATCAGATATCTCTCATGAAAAGAAACACCTCTCATCGGTCCTTGTTTCCAACGGTTATCCGTTTTCGTTTGTAAAAAATCTTTCGAAAACCAAGGGACGAACAACCACTAAAGAACCTGAACCCGAAAGGAAATCTACTGTGGTTCTGCCATACGTCAAAGGCACATCGGAGGCTCTTCGCCGCTGCCTACAACAACAAGGCATACGGGCTGTTTTCAGATCTGACACAACTCTTAGATCACACCTAGTGATAAGGACATTGTCGATCCAGTAAAACAAGACGGAGTAGTCTACAAGATTCCCTGCGAATGTGTTAAGGTTTATATTGGAGAGACGGGAAGATCTATGCATGAACGGATTAAGGAATACGATAGAGACATACGGCTTGCTCGAACCCAATCCAGCCACGGTGCTTCTTATACTCACACGCAGCCAGTCGACACCATCGCCTGATGAAGACCAGCAGTATAGCGGTCGAAACGTCGCGATCCACATCTTTGTGACTCAATCGTGAGACAAAAGATTAACTCAGCTATCATTTTGGTTTCTTTTTCTTAGTTTTTCTGCATCAATCTAACATGTGTTAGTTTTAGCAAATTAGCAAGTGTTTGTCACACGAACTTCGTCGCAAGTTACTCCAGAAAGGTCAAGCCTTGACACTGCAAAATTAAGAGAAATTGCCCGTGGTATGGAAGAATCGGAGGAACAGGCCCGTTCGATTGAAGGAGCAAGTAGTAAGGTGAAGGACTCCGAGGTGAACAGTGTGAGTGGGAAGACGAATTAGAATTACAAAGGAGCTCCGAGCACATGGAATGTCAACAACAACACCAACAACAACAACAACATCTGGAGTTCATGGGTCATGTGTTGTCGGCACGTGGAATTAAAAGGCTTTTGTTGATGCTCGTGAATCGAAGAATGCCGCTGAAGTGAGGTGCTTCCTGGGACTGGTCAATTTTACTGCACGTTATATTCCTGACCTGGCAACGGTATCTGCACCTCTCCGAAAACTTACGAAGGATGGAGAGCAATTTGTGTGGGGCCTGGAGGAACAAAATCATTTCATGAGTTAAAGAAGCGACTGTCCAGTGCGGAGACACTTTGATATTTTGATAAGAATAACCCGACTAAGGTGATCGCAGACGCACGTCCTGTTGGTTTAGGAGCTATACTAGTCCAGCAGCAAGGAGAGAAGCTACGAGTTATTAGCTATGCAAGCAGGAGCTTGTCTGATACAGAACGCCGATATTCTAAGACCGAGAAAGAGGCCCTAGCAATCGTGTGGTCCTGCGAAATACTTCATTCTTATTTGTATGGTGCTGAATTTGAACTAATGACTGACCACAAACCTCTGGAATGTATTTTCTCACCCAAATCCAAACCCTGTGCCAGGATTGAGAGATGGCTCCTCAGGATGCAACCCTACAGATTTACAGTTAAATACATTCCAGGTGCAAAGAATATTGCAGATTATTTGTCACGCCTCCTGCGTCCAATGCCCCCGTCAGTAGACAACCACCAAACAGAAGAGTAGGTGAAGTGGGTAGCCCAAGAATCAATACCTGTTGCCTTGACAACTCGCGAAATTGAGAGAGCATCAGAACATGATCCTGAGCTGAAATGTATACGAGAATGTTTCTTTAATGAGAAGTGGCATGCCATAGAATTCAAGGAATATCTGCCTTCGCGAGGTGAAGTAGGTGCGATTGGAAAGCTTGTTCTTCGTGGAATTAACCCGAATTGTGGTACCAAAGCGACTTCGTGCTCAAGTACTGACGTTGGCACATGAGGGTCATCCTGGTATTGAAGCAATGGCAATGAAGCAACGTTTGCGAACCAAAGTGTGGTGGCCTGGCATCGACAAAGACGTCAGCAGTGCTTGTAAGACCTGTCATGGCTGTCAGTTAGTTTCTCAACCATCTAAACCTGAGCCGATAGCACGTACAGAGCTGCCTTCCGCACCGTGGCAACATCTAGTAGCCGATTTATTGGGTCCACTGCCTTCCGACGATTATGTTTTTGTCGTAGTGGACTGTTACAGTGGATTCTTTGCGATGGAATTCACCAAATCTGCTACCTCTGAGAAGACTGTATCAATGCTGTCAAGAATGTTCGTTACCCATGGCCTTCCTTTGTTCTTAAAGACCGACAATGGATCGCAGTTTGTCAGTGAACATTTCAAGAAGTACTTGGAGGAGAACGGAATTGAACACAGACGAACCACGCCCTTATGGCCACAGGCAAATGGTGAGATCCAAAGACAGAACCGCAGTATCCTTAAACGGCTAAGTATTGACCAAGCAGAGGGCCGCAACTGAAAATCAGATATGGACAATTTCTTAATGATGTATCGTAGTACACCACATTTTACAACTGGGGTTAGTTCAGCAGAGTTGTTGTTTGGCAGACGCATCAGGACCAAACTACCCCACCTTGAATAGTTTACCATTGACGATGAAGTCAGAGATCGAGACGGTGAGAGAAAGGGAAGATGTATGCAGACTGCAAACGAAATGCACATGAAAGCGAGATTTAAGAAGGCGATAAGGTGCTACTGAGACAGGAGAAAGAAAACAAACTTTCAACGCCTTACAGTCTCCCTTTACAGTTGTCCAGAAGAATGACAATAGTGTTCTTGTTGAGGCTGATGGTGTACAGTACCGCCAAAATGTAACCCATATGAAAACGTATCTCGAGTGAGATGATGATGTATTCCCAGCCACCAGTAGGTCGTCATCAGAAACGACAGAGGCTCAGAGAACAACACAAAGTTCATCAAGCCAAGAGTTTAGAGAACCTGTAAGTATGCCTTGAACAGCAAGAGAAGACAATCCAGTGGAATACAAACCATCAGGTGATACTTCTATGGGACAACGTGATTCTACCACCTCACGTCCCTCAAGACTCAAGAGACTGCCCTCTAGATTTCAAGACCATGTTCTAGGCTGAGTTCATTTCGCCCCAGAGTGTGACTCTTAAACCTGGATGGGAACTGGAACTTTGAACTGAATTTGAACCGTTGTTGATGTGGTAAAGCTCTACTAAACCACTTTGAAGTGTTCAGTTTCAGTTTATTTTTGCCACTTATTGTTGTTTTAAATCACAAAATAAATATATATTAAACTACAAGAGATATTAAATAATCGATAAAAGAAAAGTATTAGGCGAGGATGCCCATATAGAAACCATTAGGGCTTATTCGGGCTACAGGCACCTCAAGAAAAATACAACGATAAAATGATAATTTAGGCGTGTCTTAATTAATTTGTAAGCATATTTAGGTTAAAAAGCAAGAACACAAACAAAGAAACAAACAAACAAACAAAATAAACAAATTAAGGGGAAGTCAGTTCAGGAGGAAAGTCAGTCTTGTGAGACATTGAAAGACATTTGCATGCGTGTTAAGTTGGTTAGGTTTTGTTTTCTTTTTTTGTTGCCTTTTAACTCAACGAGTGATTCGAAGAAGGGAGGAATGTAGTATTTGTGTGTTTAGCTCTACCCTCCCCCCCCTGTGTTGTAGGACGGAGCATGCGTACTGGAGATGATAATTAAAGTTGCACGAGGTTAGTTGAAAGGCGTGGTTTTTAGTCTGTGGTTAATCCGAATCATCCGTTGGTTAAATCCGAGAAAACACTACAACAGTGATGACAGGGGACCCAGTTAAATACTTATCACATGAGAGTTCGAGCAACAACGTAAAATGGTTAGATTATTTTTACAATATTTTTTTCATAGAGAACGACTGGGAGAATATCACGATATTTTTTTCCTTATTATAAGTAACCTGCGCGAGCTGTGGACTATTACTCATACTTTAGTTCCTGGATAGCATGGCACCAAATTTGAAAGTTTCGTTGGCGATTATATTCTATACGTACGTGGTTAATTGACAGTTTCAAACATTGGCAGTTTAAAACAAATGGTCCATCTGAAACTCTAGAAAACAGTAATCTCCAATTTGTCGACTGATCGGACAACTGAAAGTTCAAACATTTGACGGATAACGTATTTCTGTCTGAACTTGATAGCTAACCGTAAGAAAAGGAGAAAAAGATATCTAAAACTCAATGTTGAAGGTATTTGATGACCGACGATCAGCCTCAATATCGAGGCATTCAAATTTAAACGACTAAAGGTCGAAAGAAAAGATTTAAATTCACTTTCCACGTGGATGTACGTAAAGGTATTGACGCGCGCACCGCGCACTATTTTATAGATCCTGACGGCTTAAATTTACTTTTGTGTCAGGCGACTAAGGTGGCTTCGCGCTTCCTTTCCGGGACTGCCCCGTTGTTCGAATCGTCTTCAGATCTCTCCCACTACCCGTCTCCCAGTGCCACACCAGTTATTCTTACCTTCGTTATATATTCTTTAGGAGACGTGAAAGAGAGCCAAACTAATTCAGTGCCTTTTTCACCAAAACCAAACCTTGTGACAGCAACAATGACAGTGATAATGAAATACCAATTTTTTTATTATTATTATTTTTTTCATTGTTCATTATAGCACTGGTGGGCACACTGTGTGTCGTTCTTCATTTAAATTTGACATTAATTGATTTAAGTTGTCATGCATTTGACAAACGTTTTCGTGGTCATTAAAAACCAATGCCTGCCCACCAAGGGGTTTGAGAAAGACGGTACCATGCACGTGATGGGGGGCTTAATAATAATAATTAAATAACAATATATAATTATAATAAGAACCTTCCCAGAATCCTTTGCAGCTGGAAAATCGTCAATCCCAAATAACTTGGTCAGTTTGAGGGCAGCAAGACCCCCACGTTGTCTAGAAATAAGTCTTACCATAAAATAATTATTGTACAAGACTAAGGGCGATGACGTCATTGGTCACGTGACTTTGCTCACAAGTGCGTTTTTGCTCACTGTGACGAAATTATTTTGTTATTGAAAAAGCAGTCAACGTGGTTTGAAGCACAATGGTGTGAGCCATTTCGGACTGCCCGGGTACCGAGCAAAATATAAATATTAAGGGAGGTATGTACAAGTTTCAAAAAGTGGGAGTCTGGGTACAAGTGCTATCTCGCGTTGCATTAAACGCGAGGAAACAAAAATTTAGATATTGGTAGATATTTTTATATATGAAATATACATTTTTGTCATTTTTAATGCTGTGACGTCATCGGTAACGTGACCAGAACGGACCGAAGTTTAATATTCGCTCTAAAAGTTTACTAGAACCTTTCTCCAAGAATATTCTTAAGCGAAGTTGTAGTTTAATAAATAGTGTTTTAAAAAATGGCCATGATTACTTTTTCCTAAAAAAGTGCGGCAGTAGAAAATCTAACTGAAAAGTTTGTCAGCTTCCTGCTCAACGACCATTTGAGGTAGGAATAAAAGAAAATTTTGCCTAAGGCTTGAGAGTATGCTCTTTATGATGGCGTTGCCAGTTTCTTCTAATTTCAATTGCTTTTGGCGAGGATCGATGTTTAAGATTTTTTTCAGAGGAGAGGGCCTGGAGGAAAGAACGAAAACGAGGCTATACTTTCGCGCGCTTTTTGTTCACTGCGACGCCGCGCCACAAAAGGTTAGCTAGAAAAAAAAATTCCAAGGACTGGACAACGGACTGGACTTGCATTTTCTTTAAACGGAACTTTTGACGACTTTTTTAATTATTATTTTTTTTTATGGCTGCTGTCTGCTCAGGGACAATGTATACTTGAGAAGGTAAGTTGATACAGATAGTTGTTGCTGTTTGTTAAAAAACAAAACAAAAAAAAAAAAGCGCGTTTGTAGTACACTTAAATGCACTTCCCACCTAAAAAGTGTTGTTTAATTCTTGAAATTATAAAACTTAAACTAGAAGTTGCAGCAATGCGAATGAAATCAAATTAATGCTAACATTAAATGAAACTATTTAAGTTGCTTAAGGCAACCGATGCAAGCTCAGTAATTTTACTAAATACGATATTTGAAGGTTAAAAACGTATCTTAAACAGTGACGGAATAAATGATTACTTTATTTTCAACCGGAACTTAAAACGTTACCTTCATTCGCACAGACATCAAAACTTTATTTTATACTGTCCATGAACTAAATTCCCTATATTACGGCGAGACATGACTAACCTTCTTCAGGGGCAACACTGAAGCAAAGTAAAAATGGAGAAAACGGTTACAATACAGAAATAGAAATAATAGACGTGTACTGAAGCGGCTACCAAACAAGTGGTATTCCCAAGGTGGCATTCCCAAGGTGGTAAGAACAATGATAAGTTGTGATGAATTTGCAATTTTGTTAGACTCTGCAACAAAGTTAAGACAAAGTAGATACTGCTACGTAAGGGGTAGAACCAGAAGAAAAAAGTACAATCAGTTGA
>JAEMWC010000010.1:1332500-1335000 GCA_016490735.1 Pachyseris speciosa
GAGAAACAGCGGGCACAGAGGTGCCGTGGGCATAGAGGTACAGTGGGTACAGAGGAACAGTGGGCACAGAGGTACAGTGGGCACAGAGGTACAGTGGGTACAGAGGAACAGCGGGCGCAGAGGTACAGTGGGTACAGGGGAACCGTGGGCACAGAGGTACAGTGGGCACAGAGGTATAGTGGGCACAAAGGAACAGTGGGCACACATGAACAGTGGGCACACAGGAACAGTGGGCACACAGGATCAGTGGGCAAAGAGGAACAGTGGGCACAAAGGAACAGTGGGCACATAGGAACAGCGGGCACAGAGGAACAGTGGGCACAGAGGAACAGTGGTCACAGAGGAACGGTGGGCACAGAAGAACAGTGGGCACAGAGGAAAAGTGAGCATGAAGAAACAGTGGGCACAAAGAGGAACATTGGGCACAGAGGAACAGAAAGCACAGAGGACATAGGGGACAGAGGAGCATTGGGCATAGAGGAACAGTGAGCACAGAGGGCCAGTAGGCACAGAGGAACACTGGACACATAGGAACATTGGGCACAGAGGAACAGTGGGCACAGGGAAACTGTGGGCACACAGTAACATAAAGCCCTGTGTGAATTGACTGATTGAAAATTTATGCATTGTGTTCATCCATGTTGAGCAGTCTTTCCGAAGCTGATCTACCAGTCCACTTATATTCCTGCTTTAAATTCAAGGGTTGTCCAATACATCCAAATCGAGGCGATTCGTCTATCTTAGCAGACGAATCGTGTTACCGGAAGTCGATTCGCGAGAGTCTTAGACAGAATACCGTTGAAAGGCAACGGGGTGGGTGGAATACGTTGTCGATTCGACTCGATTCGATCGATTCGTCTGTGTTGGCAGTCGAATCGTCTCACCGCAAGTCGATTCGCGAGAGTCGGCTTAGACACATGATCAATACCACTGCAAGGCAACAGGGAGGGTGGAATACGTTGTCGATTCGACTCGATTCGATCGAATCGATCGAATCGTCTGTATGGTAGTCGAATCGTCTCACCGGAAGTCGATTCGTGAGAGTCTTAGACTCAATACCACTGCAAGGTAACAGGGAGGGTGCAATACGTTGTCGATTCGAATCGATCGATTCGTCTGTGTGGCAGTCGAATCGTCTCACCGGAAGTCGATTCGCGAGTCTTAAACACAATAGCGCTTCTTAAGGTATTAGGATACCCAAAATGACCATAGTTAGAAACAAAACTTTTAAATGAGCGCTCGCATAGGAAACCCCGGCAATCTATACATTGTCTGAAAGCTTAATATTTTTAGAATTCAATGTCGAGATCAAAATTGTAGAAGAAGAAAACGCGTAATATATATTAAGAGGGAAAGCGAAATCCAAGGCTTCGCCTTAATCACGTTCGTTTCCCCCACGCGAGAATTTGGAGCGACACGGTTGACATCGGAAATGTTTCCTCACACTTCGTCCTCAAAAGAGGTGTCTGAGATTTTTCCATTTTTTTCTTTGTTTTTTCCCTACACTCCCCTGAAGATTGATACTAAAAGTGTTCACGTATCCTTCCACAAAACAGGCCATAAATTTAAACTGAAGCGAATTTCAAAACAGCCGACAGCTTTTTGCAAAGGACGTATCTTAAAACATTCGTGCCGGTTTCCAGCCTAATCGGTCAGAGGATGCGGGAAAACGAGCTTAAAATGTTCACCCTTCACCGAGATTTTATTTTATTTTATAGAGAAAAAGACGGAAAACCATTTGATAGCTTGATTCTTGTGCGTCTGGGTGTTACGAATCTGCTCATGGTGAACTGAGAGTAAATGACTCTCTTCTAGCTTCTCGCCATCCAGTTACTTTAACAATTTTTCCTGATTAAAATATGAGCCGCAATCGATTGAAGCGAGACTGTGTGCACGGTCATCTCTGAAGGGTATTCTGTCGCTCCTTCGCCGTTTGGGCTCCTTTGCCGATGTAAATTGACAGCGCGACTTTTTCTTGCGCTTTCGCAAGGACATCACGACAATAAACACAGTAGAGCTAAGATAATTTTTCTGGAAAAAGTAATGATACCGAAGGCGATTAGAAGGAAGGCTTGGGTGCACGCTTGTTTTATTGTGATGAAATGCACGGCTACGAGTTCATATAACACGCGACTTGCGGTGAATATTAGTTTATAGCGGCGACAGAACTGTTGGCAGAAAATTAGCCATAACAGCATCACAAATCACAAAAATAGTTTTTCGTAATTCTTTTAAAAAGTAAAACAGCTTTTCTTCCCGTTCTTTTTGCAAAAATGTTCATTCTAGTCTAACTGATTCGATCATGAAAATTCTGGTATTTTCAATTTCAGGACAAAATCCGGGTATCCTTATACCTTAAAACAGCAAGATTCCCTTCGTCGTCAACTGAAGGTCCTATTTTCTTATCAACTTGCTTTCATGGAGGGCTGTTTTTAGAGTCTTTCAGTTCACAATATTTACGAGGAAACATGAAGATGGAAACCGCTTAGACAACAGCCTT
>JAEMWC010000010.1:1342500-1377500 GCA_016490735.1 Pachyseris speciosa
CCACATCAACTGTTGATAATAAAGAATTCGTTATAAAGAAGGCCGCAGGCCGATTCTCCATAAAGCTTCCGTTGCAGCTGTTTCGAGATCCCCTTTTAAGTTTTGACCCAAATTGATCAAAGTGAGTGGCATAAGTACACACCTCATTAATCAATTCTGTGCCGTACTGAAATGTGTCGATTATAACCGCATAAATGATCTAAACATTAGCTAGTGTCCTGTGTTTGAGTAGCTCTATGTTGAACTTTATCAGCTGTTTTAACATTTTTTCTTGTGAGCCAAATGACCTTTTTTTGGTTAAAACTAAGCCAAGAGGTATGGAAAATTTCTCTCTTTTTAGAATCCAACTTTAACAAGGTCAACTATCCCAGGGAAGCTAAGTTTAAGTAGACAGAAGCTGATATTATGAAAAAACAAAGACCGACTACAAACAAGGTGTCTTTTAATAACAAAAGAAAAATAAATGAAATGATAATAATGCCATTTGTTGTATGGTTGCAATCATTGACATATATTAGTTCTGAATATAATTATTAAGCAAATTAAAGGGCAGAAAGGTTTCATGTCCAAATGAAAATCGGACGTTTCTTTATGTTAATTTACAGTGACCGGTCTTACCTGGTGTTACGTTGGACCATATTTATTGACCAATCTGATTGGATTACCGGACTAATTGCGACGGCAAAGCGACGTCCTGTTTTCCTATGCTTCCTATCTATAATTTTAGAAGAAGCTACTTCTTCATCTTTAGCCGATAAGACCATCAACAAAAACCCTTCTTTTTTGTCTTTTAATTATGTTTACGCCAACTGTGTACGTGAAATAGGTCTGAAATAGGGTATCAAATTTTTGGTCTGGTCTGAAATAGATATAGGATAAGGAAAATCGCAGATTTTGGTCTGAAATAGGGTGAGGGTTTCAGGAAGCGGACCGCACACCCCCACCCAGGGCTTTCACTTGAAAAATCAGTTTTAAAAACTATTTTCGGTCTGCAAAGCCCGTGTCAAACGCTGTACTTTACATTAGCCGTACTTTACTGTCGATTCGTCTATGTTAGCAGACGAGTCGTGTTACCGGAAGTCGATTCGCGAGAGTCTTAGACAGAATACCGTTGAAAGGCAATGGGGTGGGTGGAATAGCTTGTCGATTCGTCTGTGTTGGCAGTCGAATCGTCTCACCTACATTACATTACTTTATTTACCCTCGGATTTTAGAGTAGCTTGTGCAGCTAATATCTCCGAGCATTTAACCAACAGATGAGAGACAGACCACCACACCGGGAACTACGTCCTCTACTCTTTTCGAATAGTGTGTGGGTTCTTTCACGTCCCACAGAATCAATTATGAAGAGTTGTGAGACGGGGCCTACGGTTTATCGTCCTTATCCGAGAAGACTAGAAAGTCTAACCATTTGCAGATTTTATTACAAAGGCAGCACTATCTCCTCAATTATTTAAGAC
This sequence comes from Pachyseris speciosa, assembly GCA_016490735.1. Classification (NCBI taxonomy): domain Eukaryota; kingdom Metazoa; phylum Cnidaria; class Anthozoa; order Scleractinia; family Pachyseridae; genus Pachyseris; species Pachyseris speciosa. The sequence goes on from JAEMWC010000010.1 coordinate 1,343,961, forward strand.
CCTGAGTGTTGGTCCGGCCGGGGTTTGAACCCGCGACCTCCCGCACGCTAGTCCGGTGCCCTGCCACTGAGCTAACCGGTTGGCGAGAGTCTTAGACTCAATACCGCTGCAAGGCAACAGGGAGGGTGGCATACGTTGTCGATTCAATTTAATGTCATTAAAACTAGACCAAACACTCTAGCGTTTGGTATGATTGACTTCAGTGAAGAAATCATTCTTAGCTATCTGACTGACATTTCACGGCCGAGACCGCTCTATCATACTGCCGCCAAACTACTGTCATATCTTAGGTTTATGCCTCTGTACTTCTCTCAATATACCTAATAAGGTGGAAAAGAAAATGATGACAGCTTTTTATTTGTGGCAGCGAAATTCGCAAACAGTCATTTACCAAAAAATTTAATTATGTCTCGTTCAACTTTTATTTTGGGACAGGAACAGCAGCGACTGAACACAAAGATTTTTTCCACAGACGAAAACGGAAGAAATTTAAAGTAAAAAAAGTCTAGAAGTTGTTAAACTAACAATCAAAAGTAAAAACATCATTTCACCTTTACATGCCCAAACTAATAAATTAGCACTTGCTGTCCTCACGCCATGAAGAGAAATACTGCTCTGACACCTGGCACTTTCAGTGCAAAAGTGCAATTGACAAAATTGGAAACTTAACAAATGAACACATTAGCAAGGAGCAAAACGTTAGGAAGTCTTTTCGAAACGTGCCCGATGACAATCTTTTGCACACTTTTCAGCCTCTGTTCTTCTGTGCCCACTATTCCTTATGCCCAGTGTTCCTCTCTGCCCTCTGTTCCTCTGTGCCCATTGTTCTTCCCTGCCTAATGTTCCTCTGTGCCAATTGTTCTTCCCTGCCTAATGTTCCTCTGTGCCCATTGTTCCTCTATGCATACTATTCTTCTGTACCTACTGTTCCTCTGTGCCCACTGTGCCTACTGTTCCTCTGTGCCTACTGTACCGCTGTTCCTACTGTTCCTCTGTTCCTCTGTGCCTACTGTACCTCTGTTCCTACTGTTCCTCTGTTCATACTGTTCCTCTATGCCCACTGTACGTCTGTGCCTACTGTTCCTCTGTTCCTACTGTTCCTCTGTGCCCTCTTTCCTCTGTGCGTACTGTTCCTCCTTGCCTAATGTTCCCCTGTTCCTCTATGCCCGCTGTTCCTACTGTTCCTCTGTGCCCACTGTTCCTCTGTTCCTGCTGTTCCTCTATTCCCACTGTTCCTCTCTGCCCACTGTTCCTCTGTTCCTAGTGCACACTGCTTTTGCTCCTCTGTGTGCCCATTGTTCCTCTATGTTCCCCGTACCCTGCTGTTAGTTAATAATTAACGATTTCAGTTCCCGGTATATGAGAGTCGACCCCTTCATCCTGAAGCATCATCATCATGAAAAGGCTGTTCGCCGCCATGTTGGATTTATAACAACTAGTTCCCATGCCCCAGTCGGGTTGTTTCATCATTCAGCTCCCTCGTCGTGTCCTTCGTGTGTACTGGTTGGGGTACTTACCTGGGAGCGTGTTTCAGGAGCAAGCTCCCTGGTGTGTACTGGTTGGGGTACGTACCCGGGAGCGTGTTGCAGGAGCGTGCTGCGGGAGCAAGCTCCCTCGTGTGTACCGGCCTTAACACTTTGTAAAACTGCCAAATCTATTAAAACAATTATTTGCTAATCTTTCTTTGTTTTTTTCGACTGGTTCTTGGTCGGTTTTGACATAAACTTAAGTACTTGACGTCTTCAGAGTTATTAAGCTTCGGTACTTTCCGCGTTTAGCGCGCACGTACACGAACTCGCACAAACAGCCGTGATTTTAAAACTTTTCTCTGTTTCTGCGGAATCTATGACATACAATTTTTAGCTTTATAAAATTGAATTAAATTATGTGAACCCCCATGCATTACAACCTCTGTGAAAACGTTTTTTTGTAGTACAGTAATTTTTCAGATACAACAAAATGTTTCGCCACTCAAATTAAACGTATGTGTTGGAATCGTGTAATTCATTAGGGTAATCCATTTGAAAGCACGAACTGTTCCAGTATTTGTTTATGCGCAACTATTTTTCTTAGGCCAATACTTTGAATAATGGCTTTATTGTACACTTTGTTATAATTGTAATATGGCATTAAAAGTTACCCTTTTCGACCATCATTTTGTTTCTTTGCCTTATATCTACCTTTTTATGGGATGTATAATTATATATTGTTATTTCCGGTTTCACTTGTAATAATAATAATAATAATAATAATAATAATAATAATAATAATCGAATATTTAACCAGGATAGCCCTTCAGCACAGTAGAGTACTGTTATCAACGGGGTCCTGCTACTTATAAGTAATGGTAATAGGACTGAGTGGAGTCCAATTCGGTCTGTAATCATACGAGTGATAACAAAATCGGACGACCGCGCAGCGGGAGTCCGATTTGTTTATCAAGAGTATGATTACAGACCAAAGTGGACGACATGAAGTCTTATTACCAATTAATCCTAAAAATTACAATTTCCGAGAAAAGAAAGAAGAGCCAAGTTATAAAAGGGAAGGAAATTTTGCATTAAAAGACTGACAAAGGAAGCGTAGATTGCTTAATATCGCTCTGAAATTGATCAAAATGTATGGTGATTGTAACCAAGGTTGTGATTGGTTGATTTAAACTACAACTTTGAATGTGATTAGTTGATTTAAAGTACTACTTTGAATGTGATTGGCTTATTGAACTGTCCGATAACAAACTTTCCAATAACAAAGTGTCCAATAACAAACTGTCCGATAACAACTTGGCAAGTGAATTAGTGGAAAATAGGAGTTTTTTAAACCAATCACAATCGAGGAAATTGTAATTTTTATGATTAATACATTAACCTAATTACAAGCTAAAAACATTCTAGTAAAAAGTATAAAATTACAATAAAAACCTTACAAATAAAAATCTTCCAGCGTTTTCTTTAATAAGACTCTAGAGTTTATATTTCCATCTTAGACTAAAAGGTAAGGAATTAAAAATCGATGCGCCTAAAAAATAAAAACCAGGACGGGCAAACTCTAGTTTCACGTTGGGAAATTTAACTGAATTTCCGTTGTTTCTGGTGTCTACATCATGACTTAGTCGCTTGAAATAGTTTTTAAAAGAGAACACACAGTTCCATGAAGGCAGTCATAAGCAAAAGAACACGTTCTCTTGTTTAAAAAAATATTGATTGATAAAAGTCGGAGATCACAGTTACTAGGACTAGATTTCGGAGAAATAACTTTAAGGCATCTGTTCTCAATAGAGCGTTTACGGGACTCTGACCATGCAATACTGTTGTGGCCACAATATGTTAATTCCGGCATAATCATTGTTCTGTAGATTCGCTGAGCACTGAAAGTATCTATATTGGAGCGAATACACCGTAACAGATTAACTCTGCGGCTGCCTTCTTGTAGACTTTGTGGTAATAAGATAATAATCATTGTTCTGTAGATTCGCTGAGCACTGAAAGTATCTATATTGGAGCGAATACGCCGTAACAGATTAACTCTGCGGCTGCCTTCTTGTAAACTTTGTGATAATAAGATAATAATCATTGTTCTGTAGATTCGCTGGGCACTGAAAGTATCTATATTGGAGCGAATACGCCGTAACAGATTAACTCTGCCGGCTGCCTTCTTGTAGACTTTGTGAAAATGACTATCAAAATTTATTGTCGGATCCAGATGCACGCCAAGGTATTTGTAAGTTGTTGTAGTGTTAGTGAGAGAACCAGTTACCGAAAGCGTGAGTTGACTTCCACGAAAAAGATTTAACCGTTTACCAGTGTCAAAATGTTTTGCTTTTGTTATGTTTCCTCGACCGATGCAATGTCCCTTGACAATGCCTTCTAACCGGTAAACAGTTTTAAAAAAAGATTATTAGAGAATGAAATTCTGAAATCAGTATACACAGAAATAATTATATTCTTTGTGGACGACACTTTGCAATAAGGTGCCATTCAGGCGCATACTCTGATTGGCTCTTAAGCGTCTTCGGTTTGCTCATGGGTTGTACGCTGACGTCTCCTTAATTTTAGAATGTCCGCAGAGCCCATGAATCTGTCTGTGTTTGAATTCGTGTACCCATTAACGTTGGTGTTTCAGCACCAACATTGATCCAGGGATAGCCATGGGCGGTTAAAGTCCTGAGAACGAAGTTGTTTAAGCACTGAACGCTCGATTCAGACTGATATTGGAAAGTGAGATCACTCAGTTAAGGTAAATGTTTTGGTAAAGAATTCCTAAGGAAGAACCTGGGCCTCACAAGTAGTGATAATAATGCCTTTGTCATTTCCGGCTTACATTACAGTGACTGAAGAAAAGCCATTGAGTACGCTTTGCTTAAAAACGAAACACTTGGTTTATAACAGACTCTGCCACTAGACGTTTTCGATGACAGCCCCCTTGTTCAAAACCTGGCAACTAGAAAGCCTGTGAGAAAAATTTGCCGCACAGTTTATGCATACACGATGAATATAAAGAAAAAAATTGATTAAAGTTTTTAGCTTAAAGAAATGTCGAGGGTGGACTTTCCAACTACCTTTTGTCTTCCCAGGAAAATTAATTTTCCAACTTTTTAGTTGCACAAATTGTCAGTATTGGAAGTTTGCTATTATGAAAACTGTCTAATAGCTTTAGTGAATATATAGTTGTTTTCAAACAGGTCTTTTAAATAGAATTTGAATAATACAATGCTACATTGTTTGATACAAGAGCGTGTATCTCTGGTAAACAGCGTAACAGGAACCCTCGAAAACAAGTTTTATTCGAATAAACAAATAAATAAGCTTTACAATACCATAGCCTGTCTTAATATTTAAGGAAGTAGAAACATTTCACTTAGTCGTTTATCTCTTGCGAATGGAAGCCGTTGGACCAAAGATTGTAAATAGAAGGCCAAATTTTCAAAGTGAGGATTCTGTCGAAAGAATGGCTTTTTAAATTCTTTGGGATTTAATTGAATCGAGCAACGTAGGTATCAACGGAAAGGGGTCTAAATTTGCGAAAGGCCTGGAACAAGAAAACAATGAGCAATAAATAACTTAGATTTTTTACATTCATCTTAGTTACTAGTTTCCCTTCTCATTAAGTTATTACGTTTTCTTCTATTTTAGTGTCTTAAAATGGTATGTTACAGTGAGACGCTGAGTAGTTGAACATTGTTGAATCATATCACGTGAATGTTTCTATGGTTTTGCAATCCTAAGATTTCATGCACGAATGATGTCGGCAATCCAACTCTTTTATTTGTTTACGTAACGTGGCCCAAAATGGTTTCTTAGTTTTAAACACCAACTCTTTGATGGATCGATACTCCCACAATTTTTTGTTTGTTTTCTTGAACATGGTATCAAAACATTTCCCAATTATTTCTCAACAATTTGCGATTCATTTTTTGACATTTAAGGATACCATAGCAACAGTAGAGCCGCTTAAAAACACCCTAAATTTTGGCTTTATGTGCCTATAACTCAAAAACGAGCCCGGTGACTCCCGGTTTTTATTATTGAATTGCAATTAGCGTATGAAGATTTATCTTTCTGCAAAGATTTTAATAAAATCTGTACATGGGGTTCAGAGCCAGTTTAAATCATCGAAAAATTAAGGTGGCTCTGAACCCCATGCACAGATTTTTTTTAAAGTTTTAATGGGCGCCATAAGTTCTGATCCATATGGAGTCCATCGTATTTTCGTGTGCCAAGCTACCCGCGCGTAAAAATCTATTACGACAGACTTGAATGCAATATATTTTTCAATTAGTCCCGCGTCTTTGATTTAAAAGCACGCGCCTATTGTTTAAAGCCTCATGAAATGCCACTTTGTTAATAGTGTTTAAATTAGTTTCGCGTCTCTGACCCAGAGAAGCATTTGCTTAAAGTGCTACGACGATCAGAAAATAACTCGTCCTTTTTCTTCGAATTTCTAAAGTGTGTTTGCGTAACAACCGACTCGCGAAATTTCAAGCTTTAATTTGGAGAAGTCAGTTTTTTATTTTGACTGAAATATTTCTATTTAGTGATACGCCATTATTAACTTCAAAATCTTGAGAGAACTGGATCGAGGACAAAATGAACTAGAAAGCTCACAAGAGTAAGAATGTGGTGTGTGTAAACCCGACTGATTTAGTATGCAGCACGGGAATTTTGAGCTTTCAGACTCTCAAACTCGTGTTTTGCATACTTAATAAGCTGCATTTACACACTGCAATTTTAAACCAGTGAGTAAATGACGTCATTTTATCCTGGATCCAGCTCTCCGAGGCCTAATCGGTCAGTTATGAACGTGAGTAATGGCGGACCTTTAAATTAAAAATTAAACAGTCTTCTGCTTGAAATTAAAGCTTGAGATTTCGCGAGTCGCGTGTTCAGCAAACACACTTTTAAAATTTGAAGAAAAAAGACAGGTGATTTTCTGATCGTTGTAGCACTTTAATCATTCAGCTGAGATATCCAATGTGATCTATAATTTTACGAAATCATTGGGCCGTGATGATTGCTTGTTAAAGAGACTTTAAATTCCTGAACATTTATCTTTTTTATACTCGTAAATGTTTATTTTTATCTGTTTAATGCTTAAAGAGGTGCATTAAAAATAATAATAATAGCGAGTAAATGTAAATATCAATAAATAACATCCCGGTTTTTAACTCGGGAAAGGAACATTCAAGATCCCCAACTCCGGGAAATCGAACCCATGACCTTCGAGATTGCAACTCAAATCTTTATCCATACTTGAAAACTGAAAACATTTCAGAGGTGGCCGATACAGTTGAAAGGGGCGCGTACTACAACACTCCAGCTTTGCATTTTTATTGGTATTATTCGGCATTTTTTCTGTAAAATCAAGTCATGATGATTTTGGAATGCTGTGCCTGTTTCAATCGGGCTTAATTGTGACTGAGGTCATTAAAAAAAGGTTTTTAAAAAGGTAAAATTTTCAAGCTCTTACCTCAGAAAACAAGGCATCAGGTCAAGGCTGTCCTTAACTGATATGATGAGCTTCAGACGCCAAGCCAAGCTTTTTATGTCAAACGGAGCCGTAATTGAGCATTGTTTTCGATTTCGAGGGATAGAAACAATACGTATTTTCAATTGCTTATGGAATTTTACCTTCCCTTGTGAAAAAAGGGCTTTGGAGGAGGAGTCGAACGTTGTATACAAGACGCTTTAGGAAACGTAACCATGTTGCTTTTGGAACGCTAATATAATTCAGGGATATAGAAAATAATAAGCAAGTATTAACTATGTAAAATCAAAGTGGCTACTCGGAAAATAAGTTATAAACCTCTCGCATGTTGCTTTGTTAGGAAATGTTACTGAAAGCTCCGAAGCGTGACACTAATGTGTGACATTCACGCTTGATTGAGCCCTTGGAGGATAAAATGTATCTGTGCTATTTGTTCTGTTTATCCCAGACAAAATTGTCAAAAGCTAGTTCCTGCTTTTCTTTATATCAGCTTTCTGTAGTCGTTTGAAGTATCTTGACGTAATTTGAATTTTTTTTTTTAATTTGGCCTTTTTCATTATCGTAATTTTAGTTTCTTGTTTAACAGGGATTCTGCTGTGTTCACAAGTCACGCTTATGCACACGACGAACGCGGTAGCTTACATATTTAAATGAGAAAACTGAACAAGCATGTCTATTCGTATGTCTATGTATAGTGCAGCTTTCTCCGGAGCATCAAAGTTACTGAACTTGTTTCAATTGACGCGTGAGTCCTCATTCACGGGGTTATGGACGATGTGTTTAATAACTAATGGGAACATTTTACATCACGTGATCTGGGTATTTAACACCACCAGGAAAAAGCAATGGCCAGCCTTAACTCAAACCTGGGGTTATTGTTAGGATTGGGGTTAAGGTTAGGGTTAGGTTTAGGTTTAGGGTTAGGGTTGGGGTTAGGTCAAGGGTTTTATAACAACCCTAAATGTAATACAAATTAACGCTACATGTAATACCAACCACAAATGTAATAAACGTTCACGCTAAATGTAAAAAACCAACTGTAAATGTAATAACATTCAACCCATTAATAACAAGTTATTTTACTATTCGTTTCTCAGGGGGTGGGGGGGGGGGGGGTGGGTGGGGGGGTGCAATTCGGTACAAGCTTAATCATTATATACCGTAAAAGCTCTATTAAGTCCCCGGAGTCAACTGACATTATCGTGTCTTCAAAACAAGAAGGAAACGCTATACAATTGAAACGTTTTATGTTTTAGCTTTTAATATTATTCCTCTAAATATCATTGTCACAAAAATTACTGAGCCTATATATCATGACAGATTAAACATAACAGGGTTACATGGTTGTAGCATAAAATGAGGTATATAGCTCAAGAATTCCATGCTACGTTTCGAAAAATCTTCTACACTACAGACCGGTGTTTGACCGGTCACATGCTATACTAGCGGTGATATAAATTCATTCCGTGACAAAATCCTCCTGTCAAGAGAGAAAAAAAATAAACACTTCGGTATCGTTTGCAAGACTTCGAATATCGAAGATTTAATGAAGGTTGAAAATTGGAATTTGAAGTTGAAAAGTAGTAGATGGACACCAAAACAGTTCCCAACCAATCTGGAGTGCCCTTTAGGGGGTGTCAACTGCCGGTGGTGTTTCCAAACATTTTTTTTTTCATTTCAATCCCTTCCTTAATCTCCTTACAATTCCACTCAAATTCACGTGTACCCCTACCTTAAGCAAAGTGGCCCCCTTAAAGAATTCGTGATTGATTGAATAACCTTCGGTTAGCTTGTTCGTGTCATGAAAACTGGAACCTGAATGTAGACAGATAAGTGGGGCATGTGTTCCATTAAGACCTTCTTACCCTGCTATTACCTTTTTAACTTTTAAAACTTGCAACTGCTCTTCATCGGGGACAACGAAAGATGGGATCGGTGGCGGTGTAGGATCTTCTGTTGTAGCTGGTATGGTAAACGTTATTTCTGTTGTTGTTGTTTCCTTAGCAAAGGTTTCTAAAATAGAACGTGAGTATATACAAGAACAAATATTAATTGAAGAACAACTAGTTACATCGTAAAACTGACTAAAGGGATTAGTTTCTAAAGAAACTGTGGTGCTGCGTCGGTGGGGAAGTGAAACACGAAAATTTGGTTTATCAACGGAGTTGATAATGTAAATTGACCACCGTACAGGGATTCGATTAGCTGACGTTTCGAGCGTTAGCCCTTCGTCGGAGCGAATCGAGGAATTGTGGGTTGTGTATGGTTTATATACAGGAAATGGAGCTACGCTATTGGTGGTAACATGGTAACGTGAAAAACATGAATAAATTAATTGAATGAAAAGCGCTCGTTGACACCGTGGGGATTAAGAGTGCCAATTTGAAAGATCAGTTTTTGCTCGAGATTTTTACGGCTTTCCGTGGTACCTTGATGTAGGGAAAGGCAGTTACATCGTAAGTCACACAGCGATGTCAGTAATTTAGAATAATCGATCATGAATGATTGAGCACATTAGAATCAGCACTTTATACACTCTCCAACTATCGATATCCCTGGTCAGGAAATCAGCGCCAGTTGGCAGGCTGCTACCTCGTTCATTTCATTATAGTTCTAGCTTCCTCCACCGCTCAGTAGTACGTATACCTCAATGGTCCCGTAACATCTTAAAAGGGTAGTGCTGTCTATCGGTAGCCGGTATCACTTGTTGCGTTACCAAAGAGTATGTTACGTCCCTATTTCAACTCCTTGGCCTCGCTTGTAAAATAGCCATCTTGTAGGAGGTAGACCAGTTGGCTATATGGGCGAGGAGTTGAACTCAGGAGTTGCCTGTTTTGTCTCAGTACTTATGATTCTACCTTAAGCCTTATTTTGTTCCAAGATCTGTTAGCCGGACAAAATACCAAGGGCCCACGCCTCGACCCCCTCCCCCTCGCCCCTCTCCAGGGTTTACGTGTTATCAGATACTTACTGCACCGTGGACAGCAGAAATCAGGTATCTTCTCGTACTCTAAGCATCCAGGTATTGGATGACATGTAAAGAAGCTATCTTCACAGTATTCCTTGCGGTCGGCTCTGCATTCGCACCAGGAACAAATGCCTCGCAATGGGTTTTGTCCTATCACGTTTTTAACCCTCCACCATTTTTCATTAATTTCTCTGTCTTCACTGCAGTCTACCAAATAAAAATATTGGTTTAGTAAATACGTTTTGGCTAATTGGCTATTACAAGGTCAAAGTATGGAGCAGAGTCTGGAAAAATTCCAACATTACCACGCTGTTTGCTGACTGAAGTATTTCTTTCTTATCGAGCCATGATACCCTTGTTATGGATCAAAATTCAACTAGGTTATGCATGAAAGGAAGCCATTTCTATTTTCAAACGGATAGCTTTTGAGACTCATAGAGCGTGTGTCACACGATACCCCGAGTAAACGCTCATAGAGCGTCTTGTTATCATATTCATTCTGGTTCGAAAAGTGAGAACATATGGAATGATTTAGCTAAAGGCCTCTTTTTGTAACGCCTGTACACAACTGCCTGGTCTGACAATGAGATGTCTATTCTTTCTAACCCAATCCTCGGATGGGTCCACTGGAATAGACACATCCTAAGATTATTAACTTGAAAAGGAATCAGTTTTCTCACTTTTATGTTTACACACGGGACAGCAATCTCCTGGAAGAAATTCGTAGTCCTCTTTCCCGCACGACAGAAAGCCATTCTCGCAGATAAAAAGCGTAGTGCAGTTTCGGAACTTTCTCCCTATACACGTGCATCGATCACATCGTTCGTAATCCGGTTTTACCGGTCTGTCGATGGTTGCACCTTGCCGGTACTTTTTGCCCATGTATTTGCATTTTTTTGCATGACCTGAAAGATAAAATGAGAGACTTGAATAAGAAAGATCATTTTTTACAGATCAATTTTTAACAAAGAGATGGATAAGGTGTGTACGCCTCAACTCTTTTTTTCTCTTCCTAAGTGCAAGGCCCTTGCCAGAAATGAATTTTAAATACTGTTTGTAGTTAAAATGGTAAATCACTTTACTCGCTTAACAGGTGACATCAAAGAAAAAAAAAACTTACGCCGGTTCTCGCCCGTGAATTTCTCTTCCCAATGAATATCAGATTTGAATTCCTAAACGGCAAAAAGAAGCAAGTTTAATACTAGTTAGTCACTCCGTGCGACACTGAAGCAGGCAGCCAAATCCCGGTCAAAATTACCCTTTCTGGACCGGCTTGCGTTCTAGCTAGATCTCTTCAGATTAGTTGATGGTCATGAAACTAACGGAGTGTACACTATGAAAGCTAAACTATATTTTTAAGGTGAGTAGCACCAAATCAGCTCCAGCTTTAATTTATGGATCATAATACCCAATTATAAAACGGTTTTACCGTTATAGAGGCATCAACCAAATGCACAATCATTGCCGGAGAACAAGTTGAAAACTTTGCTTACTTAACACTGAGTTAAGACTATATAACCTGTTTTCGAAAATTTAAGGTGGCTCTTAGATTGCTCCAAATAACTTTTTTTTACTTTGCAAAAAGTTGGATCTCGACAAGTTTATGACTATTCCTCAATAAAAAAATGGGGTCACCGGGCTCTTTTTTCAGTTATTTGATCGCTTGAAGCTGAAATTACGGTTGTTTCTGACACGTTATAGTGTTGATACGGTGACATAATAAATGAAAAACCTTTTCATAACTTCTTCACCGACGATTTGGCATTTGTTTGATACCATTATGAAGGCAACAACATAATATATATATATTTAGCCAAGCCTAAAAGCGGAGCTCCAAAAGCATTCTCTTTCTACTGGCATTTACATATAGTGTGCTTGTCATATCACCCATCTGACCTCGCTCAAGTTATAGACCCAATGCTGCGTAAAAATATAGTATGGAAAGGTGATCTGAGCCAGTGGCACAGTGGATTTGGACCCCCCACGGATTTGCAACCTCCAGTCCAGATCTGCTTGTGGATCAGATTTGAACCCCTTAGTCCAGAACTGCTAGCAGATATGAACCCCCTTTTACGGATTTGGACCCCCACCCCTCCTAAAAACAAGTGTTCTATTGAGTAAGGTAATAAAATTCCTTTGCAAATTGTGTTTGGAGGTGTTAAAAAAGCAAAAAATAAATATTGAGGTACGTTTTTTGTAATAATCTTTACTACTTTGTCTAAAAAAGAACCTGCAAAACTAGTTTGCATCTATAAATTTTTAAACCAAAACATTCTTAGCAACTTAGAGCAATACCTAAGGACAGGTCTGTTTCCCCATTCAACTGTAGGCTACTTAGTTATGGTTTCGGGCCACTAGAAATTGGTGGAGAAGCCTGGTGATTGCTCTTTTGAATCAGTATCATATCAGATATAGAGTCATTCGGATCATTACTTCATAATGAATGCAATTTCAATTATCCACAGCCTTTCTAGGGACAGTCGGAAATCAGAAATTGTGTATCCTCTGGATATATGTATGCCTCAAAAAATTATGAAAGAAAGATACATGGAAATAAATAAAAATATTTAGATGATATGAATTAATATTATTTTGATCAGTTACTTCTTGACCTTACTATCAAAAAAAAACTGCTTGCTACATCAAGCTCATCAATCAATGCACCTACAGTGTTTTCAAAAAGAAATCCAGCTGCTACTTCTGGCCAGCCAAGTGCAAGACCAGGCAACTTGATAATAAAATATTGGGCATTTGTTTGATAGGATTTAAGGTAATGATTGATTAAAGCAAAAGTGCTGGAAATCCGTGTTAACCATCTTTACTTGATTTTCTATTTTGCAAGAAATGTAACCTTGGACTAGTCTCACATTTCTCCATGTACATTTGAAATTGCACAACATACTTCATCAAACATCAGAAATCTCATTAAACATTAATGCCAAATGTCATCCAAACATCCCACAAGATTGGTGTGACCAGCTACTAATAAAATTAATTGAAAGACTGTATGCAGGAGAAAGAAGTGCAAAGGATGTGTACAGTGATGGGAAAGAGCTTACTACATAAAGTTTAATTTTAAGTTTTAAGTTTAATAATACTTTGTCATGCGAATACAAGTAAGTTGATACAGACAAAAAACGTTCATGACTGGAGAATAATTGGGAGAAACTAAATTCCCATACAAAGAATAATTATCTAATATTAAACATTCTAAAAATTAAGAGGTAAAATTTAAACGCGGCCCAAGGCTAACCTAATTAAATTAAATCGAATACTTGTCTCTTACAAGTCACCCCTGATTTGAGATTGAAATTGAGATTTTGAGATTGAAATACAACCCAAAGCTAATCTAATTAAATTACATACTTTACTCACAAGGACTTAAAACTGCTTAAAGAAGATGCATGCATGATGTTCGATGGAAGACTATTCCAGTCTGTTATGTAGCGATTAAAAACAGAAAAGCGGAAGGCCATATCTATATTTAGCCAGGCTAAGCCTAGAATCGGAGCTGCACACAGCTGTCACCGAGCTACTTCGCATATTTGGGGCAGTTTAATTTGTGTCCAAAACAATTGAGCAGCAGCAGGGAAAACGAAGAGCTTTCGATATAGCAAACGTTTGCAAAAAAAAAAAAAAGACAGACATTCTTGAGTCTTAACTACTTTCAGATGAAAGCGTAAAGGAATTCAAAGCGGATCAAAAAAAAAACTGCAAGCGAACAAAGTACGATGCGATTGTTTGCTTGAAGAAGAAGAAGGTGGAGAAATTAAACAAGACTAGCTAGTAATAAAAATAGCTTGTACTGAAAGCTAGAAAAATCGGTATTTATTTTGACTTGTAAAATTCATTAATAATTCATAAGACTAACGACCAATCTACGGGTAGTATTTGAGTCACATGTATACCTCTCTAAACCCCATTAAAAATCATTAACTTTCATAAAAGTGTCTTGCTCCGCTAATTAGTATGCATTAACTTTCATACAGATCTCTACTGATTAACATTACAAACACGACAAACACAATCTATTGTTTCATTTCACAAGTAACATAAAATATTCGCGTGAGACCTTTATGGGCTTTAAAACGGCTCGCCTGCGGCTCGCCGTTTTAACTGCCCATAAAGGTCTCCCGCTCATATTTTATGTATTACATAAATGCCCGTAGGGAAGAAAATAAAGGGTGCAAACAGATCGTTTAGAGCAGTCAACAGGAATTGACCTCGGTTAAAAAACAACAGAACAACAAATATCACAAGAAAAGAAAGCACAATACGCATAATGTTTCTTCGAAGATTCTTGGAGAAGGTGGAGAAATTAGACAAGTAACAAAAATATCTTGTATTAAGCTAAAAAAAATTGCTTAGCAATTTTGACATAAATGTCCGTAGAAAAGACAAAAAAGAGGTCCGCACCTGATCGTTTAGAGCAGTCAACAGAAATCACTGAGGCAGCCATCACTCGGAACGCGACAGAACTGAATAATAGCGCCATTTCCCACAAAATCTTTCCTTGGCTGACACAAAACACCAAAGTGCTTTGATTGTTTTACTGTTACTTCCCATGTCTTCCGAAGAACCTTCTTCAATTAATCATTCTCAGTGGCAAAACATCTTCCAGTTAACGAAGAAAGCGCTTGCCAAACCACACGGGCATTTCTCTCGCAGACCCGTCACAGTAAAATTTATCAAAGCCAACCAGCCAGTCAACCCATTTCGCTGTTTTTAACATCCAAACGCTCAAACAAATTAAGACGACATGTTTATAGACGGCGAAACTCAATTATTGTTTACAGGCCGCTTTCGACGAAGATCTCTAAAACATTTTTCAAATGACGAGTGAAGCGCGCTGGTTTTTGACGTTTTTGACAGCATTTTGACAACTGCCTTCAATCAAGTTAATTAAAGCTTTTAAAAACAATTTTCCCTCGCAGACACGTACACAGCCAGCAAAAATTTCCAAACGTTTATCCTTACCGGTTCAAACAAGCAAACAAACCAAAACTCGAGAATTAATCAAAGTTAGAGGGCAGAACTTAGGCTGTTTACAGTTTTTTTCCTTCAATTACGTTAAGCTTTTAAAATTAGGGCCGTAGCTAGCATGAGGCGAACCGAAGCACTTCCCTCGGTGAAAATGTCGAGTTTATGGTATTTTTGTATAGTGTGTGTCTTACGAAAATATAAAGCAGGCTCTCCAGTTTCACAGTTGCGTTAAAGTATTTTTTGAGGCTCCTGTAAGAGGCCATACATTTTAAAGAGGTGTTTTTTCCCTTTGTACCGGCATTGCCTCGGTAACAATTTTCGTCCGGCTACGGCTCAGAAAATAGAATGCTGATACCGCAAAAGGATCATAATTTTCTTCTCTTATTGTCTTCAGTTTTTTTGTTTGTTTTTACAACGATTTCCCGCTAAAATGCGAAAAAAGAACAGGTTTATCTTGAGTATGACTTTTCCCTTGGCATACATGGAGGGGCGGACGTACGTACGGTCGCTCGGTGGGTCGTACGGTGACGTCAGAACCAAATTTTCTCGAGCAGATGGGTTACCATATTTTCTTAATCGTGGTGCTCCGCGCGCGCGCCTTCGGCGCGCGGAGCTCCGCTGTAAAGACTGGTAATAATGGTCCATGAAAGTGAACTGAGGTGCTGAAAACTGGTGAATGCTATCTCAACTGGCAAAGGTAAGATGCAGTTTTAGGGGGCGAGTGTGAACAAGTGAACCCGAAATATAGAACTGAAAGAATGGTGAGAAAAAGAGTAGGACCATGAAGTTAACAAGGAGGATAGTAACAAGACAAGAGCAGAGTCCAAATAAAGTCATTGAAGGGCGATATGAGGTACGATTGACCAAAATATAAAGGGGGAGGTATCGGGTTCAAAAATTCACAGCAAGAGTTGCTCTTCTTAATCTAATTACTGACAATTTTACCTGAACTGATGAATTGCTTCTCAGGTTCACGTATTTACTCAACACAAGGCAACCTCCGAAGGCCACGAATATGACCGAAAGAAGCATCTGTAAAACCAAAGAAATGGATTGTAATAGCAGTATTTGAGACTATACACGAAACTAGAAATAAGTTGCTAGAAGAGACTAGTAAACGTATAGTAAAGGAATTAGAATGGGGAGTGAAACATGAACAAATCCCTTTCCCTCGCCCATTACCAAGTGGGCTTGAATAAGTTCTGCTTGCCGCCAATGCCTGTAACAATTTTTTTCTGCTCTAAATTCTGCTCGGACAGCTAAATTCTGTTCGAATTATGCTCGGTACCCGAAAAATATATATGGCCTGATATATCATCGCTGAATGCAATAACAACCCTAAATGCAATACAAATTAACGCTGAATGTAATCCCAACCGTAAATGTAACAAATCTTCATGCTATATGTAATATATCAACCAACCGTAAATGTAATAAACTTTAACGCTAAACGATGTAATAACTTACCCCACCGGAAGATAAATGTCATACACCACCCAACCAACCAACCGTTAATGTTATTACAGAGCACTTTAAAACCTTGGAACTGTTGCTTGTTTTTCAAATAGTTTTCCCTCCGATCTTTTTACTGGCCAAACATATTTACGGTTGGTATTACAGTTAACCTTAATTTGCATGAAATCGGGGCATTTTTTTTTCACAAATATTCATTAAGCAAAGCAAAATTGCATGTAATTCATCTTACTTTGTCAGTTTGTTTTCCAATGCCAGCGCTACCTTTAGCGTTTGTGTACATTACTTGCCAAACATTTCGGACAAAAAAAGTGTCCGAAAATAAAACCGTCCGAAATTTTTAAGCGTCCGAAATTTTAAGCGTCCAAAATTTTTACATTGCAGTACAAAACTTTCATGTACTTCATTGGGCGACGCCATCACTTGCATTCAAGGCCAATTAGTACAGTACAAACCCTTTGTTGACAGTGTTTGGGGTCAGTTGTTGACAACGAATTTCGATTGTTGATGCAAGAATTTGGTTACGTTGAGCGTGATGGCAATCGCGGCTCAAGTTGACCTTGAAAGGCCAAGTTGTTGGTCGATATCGAACGCAGCTTGAAACTGCGATAATTTTTTCGTTGAAAGTAACTTCAATTTATTTCTTGAGCTTGACTCAAATATCTATTGGCCTTGAAAGGAAATTTGTTGAATGTGATAACTTTATTTTGTTGAGCTTGTTTAAAAGATGTCTTGGCCTTGAGAGAAAATCGTTGAGCTTGATCGAAATCCCTCTTGACCTTGATAGGAAATTTGTTGAATGTGACGCCAAGTTTGCTTCTTGAATTTTGCACCATTTGGCTTTCCATAAACGGAAATCAACGACGAGGAGCGAGGATTGGACTCTAGTGGAAAGATAGTAGCCTCCTTCGCAGACGTTTTTGGGCTCGTCACGCGTTCCTTGCCCACGAACGTCTGCTGAACTGAACTGCCACTTCCGTTCGTCGGCGGCTAGCCTTTGTTTTGAAGAAACCAATAAAGAGCTGCGTAAGAATGGAGATCGACACCCGATTCACTTGCATCGTCTGTGAAAATAATCCAGGGGTCGAAGTCCTACTTTCCATAGATTGGAAAACGAACTATGATTGGCTAACCGCCGCGAACGGAAGTGGTAGTTCAGTTCAGCAGACGTTCGTGGGCACGGAACGCCTGACGAGCCCAAAGACGTCTGCAAAGGAGGCTAGAAAGATAGCGGCAGTTTTGGGCCACTTCCGTTCACACCAAGCCGGGCCGGAGTATTTTTCACAACGGCATAAAATGTTATCCAGCATAGGGTAGACATAGCCTCACTGTCCCAGAAATGATGCAGAAAAGCAGCTTTCCTGACTACTAATGATTTAGAAATCGTTATTGCGATTAGAATACACTCAGTAAATTAGGTATTAAAAACCACGCGTATATTTGATGGTTGACTGACTCAGTTATCCTAAACTATTCACTTTGAATGGCGCGAATGGTTTGGTTCGCATATGATATAAAAAAAGTCAGAAGAGTGGGGTAATACTGGAATGCTGAACAATGTTCCAAATTTTGTAGAATTGTATTTAAAGATTTTTTTCCTGTGCTATATGGATACAGCAAACCACGTCCCATTTTTCCAACAGTCGGTGTTTGTGATTTAAAGGGACAGAATTAGTTTAGCGTCATTAAGCATGATCTTGGAAGGTAAGCCACGCTTATGCATTTTTATAACTTTACAAAATGCAACCACCCTATTCTTCAGCGATAAATCAGTATTTTACAGTGTATGATTTAAAGCAAGCTGTAATACTCTTATCTTTACTCTTCTAAGTGAGTAGAATTCTATGTAAGTTATATTTGGCTAGAAGAATGCACAAACTGTTCGTATATATTTTTGTCTCTAAGCGTCATCACAAATATTAATTTCTATCCCTTTTGAATCTATAAAGCCGTTAAAACAATCCTCGTTTAAAAAATGGAAAAAGCAAGAATGGTTGGTTATGAGTGGAGCTAGAGAAAAATTTGTACACAATTTGTCTGTCACATAAATCAGTAGAATTTATTTATGTGTTCTCTTTGGCCATAAGAATGCATAAACTATTCGTATATATTTTTGCTTGTAAGCGTCAACACAAAAAATTATTTGTATCCCATAAAAACTCTTGTTATTAGGCCATCGTAGCTTGATTAAAAATAAAACACAAACAGCGGAGATAAACATGGTAAACCAACGCATTTTATATAGACTTGACGTTTCGTATGCTAGGCAACATACATTTTCAAAAGTGACCGTTACAATTTTTGAACACTGTTTATATACTTCTAATACAGGGGTCTGGAACCGAGATTAAGAAAAACTATCTTAACAGTAAATATGTAAAAGGCTACACCTTATTAATAAAGCAACAACTTCTCACTACTAATGTTTACATTGAAAGCTGGCTTAAGCTCTTGGATAACCACTGGACACAACATCAAGTGGGATCATTTTGACATTTTAGCGTCGGGCAAAACCGATTATCATTGCAAAATTAAGGAAACCTTATTTATCCAAGAGCTTAAGCCAGCTTTCAATGTAAACATTAGTAGTGAGAAGTTGTTGCTTTATTAATAAGGTGTAGCCTTTTACATATTTACTGTTAAGATAGTTTTTCTTAATCTCGGTTCCAGACCCCTGTATTAGAAGTATATAAACAGTGTTCAAAAATTGTAACGGTCACTTTTGAAAATGTATGTTGCCTAGCATACGAAACGTCAAGTCTATATAAAATGCGTTGGTTTACCATGTTTATCTCCGCTGTTTGTGTTTTATTTGTATCCCTTTTGAATCTATAAAGCCAAAACAATCGTCATTGAAAAAATGGAAAAAAAATAAGAGTGGTTGTTTGTGAGTGGAGCTAGTGAAAAATTTGTTCACAAGACTTTTTTCGACCTAGAAAAAAAAACGAGTTTGTCTCTTACCTTGGGAATCATTGGGTCGGTTAAAAGCTTAGTTTTCACTCGTCGGCGATGATTTTGCTTGTCTTAATCGATCTGTTGATCTTAATGCCCACCAAGTCTTTTATTACCATATATCAATGATCTTGAAAGTAAATCATGCGAGAACAGGTAATTTTTCAATGCTTGATTTATGATAACTTTTCCTTTTGTTCCCATCATTCAGTTCATTTCCCGTGTTAGATCCTATCTTTGTTATTATAGTAATATTAGAAAACAATCTTTTTGGAAAATGAGGGCGGCATTAATTTGCTCGCCTTTTAGTGCCGAGGTAATATGCTGAGATCTAGATATATCTATGGCTTGTATGAAGATGGGATAACTACATTGAAAGTCTTTGACTCATTTTCTTTCTGAACTGAATTCACTACTAGAGTGGCTTTCGCATAGAGCCCTTGCATCATGTAACGCGCTTCATTGAGCTTGGTAGCCACTGGATTAAGAGTACTGTATGCAACAAACTGCGTCATTTTGAATTCTATTCTGACGTAGCTGTCTGTTTTTCTTTCTTAACTTCAGAACAAAATTTTTAGGCGTGGGAGTTTGGAGGAAATCCAGAATGTACCAGACTTCGTCGATACACGCGAAACTTCTCCTTCCAAGCTACTGAACTATAAAGAAAAATAGCTTTAAAATTAATGGATCAAATCAAGCATTTCCGTCGGAGATTTACAAGTTGAAGCATCTTTAAAGGGGCAGTGTCACGCTATTGTACCATCACTTTAAAAAGCTTAAAACTGCCAATGCATCAATGGAAACCGTAAAACAATGGTCTAGTTTTGATGCCAAAGACTGTAGTACTGCATTGACACCATAAACGTCTGTATTCCATGTAAGATGACGAGGATAGAAATGGATTGAAATTTGAAAAAACTTGCCAGTTTTTTCAAAATTTCAAGCTATGTATTGAAAAATCACAAAAAAAATTATTATGGTTAGCTCTTCCTGCTAAAATTTCATTGGAATTCATCTTGCTGATTCTGTAGGAACATTTTTTGCACGATAACAGGTAAAAGGCAGTAATTTTGGCAGAATTGAACCAAAAACAGCAAAAATACCGGTGACAGTGCTCCTTTAATTTAACATCAAGAAAAGGCCGGTGCCACGAGATAACACTTTTCAGTGTTTAAATCCACCTTGAGGGGAAAATTGTCGTGTATGAGGCATAACTGAAGAAAACAAAAAAAAACAAAAAAAAAGAAAATACAATGATATCGCCTTTCTGAAGACAGTGGATTTCCAGTTCTAATTGGTAATTATAAATCACCCGGCGAACAGTGTTGATGAATCTGTGAAGGCTTCTTTATCACGGAAGCTTTTGGTCATCTCTTATCGGGCTTTGAATGGTGAAATGTTTCCCTCAAGTTAAACAAAACCGGCTACCTATCACGATTTCTGCAATTACAGAGATCGGCGCGATTCCTGGCTGATTTATGACAGCTTGTTGAATTGCAATGATCATGTCATTAAAATTTTTAATTAGTTCCATTATGGTCAAGTCAAACGATAACGCTTCTGAAGTAGTTTGATCTTTGCTAATCTTTACTAATGCATCCTGATCAAGTACGATGTATACTTTAATTAGATTCATGGGAGCACTTTAATACTGCGGACGCATTCAGAAAGGGTCTACTTTCAATGTCCATTTGGTTCAGACTCAGTATTTTTCCATGGTGGTTTTAGGGATAAAGAGGAACTAGGCAAAAGTCACCGGACGCGTGTGTTTTGCATTCCGTAGTACACCTAAGCGGATCCTGTCTGACTCGCTGACTCGATCTTAAACGAAAGCGGAAAAACTACATCCGGTGAAAGTCAGACGCAATACAGTAGGCCGCTGATGCGAAACACGATGAATACCACCCTCCGCACAATGCCAAGGTTTCTATGCTAAACATTCTTAAACATAATTGTTTTCTCTGTTTTTACGTGGGTGTGAACACAAATTTAACTGGGGCCGGAACGAACGTAAATAGATTTAGAACGGATATGTGGGCCGCTTGTGTAAACAATCAACCTTTCACTTTTAAACACACCGAAATAGAAGCAATATATATATTTTTTAAACAAATCTCATCGGCTATTGAATGAGGACTAGCGATGGTATCAGTACCACCTGTTTTCCGGTACTGATCTCGCTTGCCACAAAGTAGTGGTTAAAGAAATCGCACAAAAGGGATCTTTTTCATGGCATTTCATCGTTATTGCTATAAATTTGAAAATGAGACTCTGTGACAAAGAAATTGCTTTCTTAATCTGAATTGCCCAATTTTTAGCGTCAATTACGTTTTAGATTTTCTCCCACTCAGACCTGTACGAAGGTACAAATTCTAAGAGTTACGACCGATTTAGAGAATAATATGAAAATTAATATACATTTTTGGCTATATTAAGGAACAATACACGATTTCCATGTTTAACAATTGGTACATGCGTCAGCGTGCGTTCATCGAGATATGAAACACGCGGGAAGTTTGGAGAGCACGAAAGTGTGCATAAGAGTTGCGGCTCGAGGCGTAGCCGAGAGCAACTCTAGCTTCTTGAGTGCTCTCCAAACTTCCCAACAGCTTCTTATCTCGATGAGCGCACAGCTGACGCATGAACCAATTGTTTTATAACATTTTCAACGCGGTAGTTTAAATATTGTATATAGAGAAATTCCCTCTGCTACGTCATCAAAGTGCACAATAGGAATATGAAGCACACTCCGGCAAATGATTTTGACTACACGAATTCACCAGCTATGTTATAATACTAATTAACAAATAGGTCCCATTTTGCCGTGCGTCTGACGTCAAAATGTGGTTAATAAGAAACAAAAATGTGGCACACCAGACGCAAGCGAGACTGTCGCTGATGTACCTCCCACATTTTGATCTCCTCTGTGATCTATGACATCCATATGGTAACGTAGAATCGATTTATGGTTCGCGCTTGCTTATGTACACTGCTGTGGCCGAACTCTGTTTGCTGGAAAACCATAAAATAAGACTCCAACTCTTGTTTTGCCCTGAAATCCAGAAAACTCTAATCTATTTCTTTCAAAGGTGAGGGCCTATTGAGAAAACGATCACTTAACTTGTAATTTTAGGATGTGAATGATCTTCGCAGTTATGAACACTACTTAAGCAGCAGTGTTCGTAACTGCGATGATCATTATAATTATTCACATCTTCATTCTTTAATCCGCAGTTCAAATATACGATTTTCGTGTTCACTTTCACATAACTTGTACCTGTTCCAGAATTTATTTCTGTATTGCATTTTGTGCGTCAAGAAAACAGGCTTTCCGTGTAGTTTACGATTCCCGTGCTCTTCGTGCATTGTCAACAGCTTCAGCTAAACCGTTTTGTGCGTCTACCGGCGTCTGGAGTAGACGAGTCTACCCGAGTCTGGAGCAAGCACCTAGAGATTTTCAAAATTTTCCACCATTTTGAAAAAACGTCATCTATGAGTCTGCTATAGATAATGGCCTACAAAAACTCGCGTAGATTCATGATATCGTATAACGAGTTAAGCTGGGGCACGAATATAGTTTGTCGTGCTCTTTCAAAACGCCTAAAGTACTTCTATATAAATGCGAGATTAATCTTACATTCGTGAGGCAACACAACACTGAATGCCGTTTATTTTCGTAAAGCCAGTCACAAGTCACCTGGGCAATGTATGCTCTCGCCAGACATGTTACAAAATTGCGTTTTAATTATTGTGAACGCAAGCTTAAACTTATTCATCTATTCGGGTTATTTAGGGGATTTCTTATATTCTTTCATTGTGGTTACTGTAGTTTTTGTGGGAATTTTTTGGATTGGAAAGTTGCAAAATTGGCCCGATTTTATTCAAGAGTACGGTGTTTCAGATGCGCTATAAGGACAATGAATACACCAGCACCTGAATACACATCGCGGTCCTTTCTTAAAATCTCGAATTAGAAAATTCATTATTAGCCAAGATAAAGTAAAACGAAACAAAATTAAAAATAAACAATCAATAGCTGTTTGTTATTATTTTTTGTGCTTTCAAAGACATTTGGAAACAATCAAAAGCTTTAATCACAACAAAGCGGGTTTTTTTTATGACACCAGCAACTTTCTGTCGGATTTTGAGGCGTACATACATTTAATCGGTTTTTATTTCCCCTCGAATTTCAGTTTTTTTTTATTCTGCCTTCAATAAAATTAAAGCTTTAAATTACCAATACAAATATCGACAGTTTCTTCTCTTGATGTCTTCAGTTTGTCATTTTATTTTTCAAAAGTGATTTCCCG
This sequence comes from Pachyseris speciosa, assembly GCA_016490735.1. NCBI lineage: Eukaryota > Metazoa > Cnidaria > Anthozoa > Scleractinia > Pachyseridae > Pachyseris > Pachyseris speciosa. Next base: position 1,367,631 of record JAEMWC010000010.1, read on the forward strand.
TCAAAAACACTTGTTGCCCACATCTCAAGTGTAGCATTGCGCACTATAGTTTATATGGGGATGACCGTAGGGACGGAAAGGGGGACGTGCAGAGGGACTTGTGGACGTTTCGCACAGGCGTTGACGTCATAAACAAAACCAAAATTTCTCGCCTGGATTTTGTCACCATATTTTTATACCCATGCGCCTTCGCGCGCGCTGAACTCCGTTATGAATAAAAGCGCTTGTAAGTAACCAAAATACAGTGGAATCCTGTTATTAATACGGCTACCAACAGGTCATAAGAATAATTGGCAGTATTAACGGGGCAGGGTTAAATTTCGTGATTAATCTCATACAAGTGAGATGGAACATAACTCAACGTTTCAAACAGGAACGGACTGCTAAACAACTGAACTATCTTTTTCAATAAAAGGCTCTCAACTTAATTAAAAAGGAGATTGTTATTGTTCCTCAAGATTTGTGAATGCTTCTGTCCATTTAATAAAATACATATTTGATAGGAGTGGTCGTGTTGAGGAGGTGAATTTACAAAGGAATATGCACGTTGGGATTTTCACAATGTGGTCGTTGGCCGCATTGACGGGATTTTCCTATGAGCATTGTTTGGGCGTTTCGCCGTTACCAATGAAAGTGGCCGTCATAACGAGATGGCCGCAAGGCAGGGTTCCATTGTAGAAAAAAGAAAAACTGGCTAACTTCTTACTGTGAAATAACTGAAGCCTACATGTGGAACCAATGATATCGCTTAATGACATTACTGCAAAACGGGTACTTTCTTCCCTTTCTCCCTTGCTGAGGGCAGAATCTACCGTTTCTAAAATGTCGGTAACTCAGAGCAACCGTTCCTACTGCGTATAGTGCAATTGTCATGGTGACTGTGACGGTGACGGTGACGATGACAGTGCTGCGAAAAGAAAAAACATAACAAAGAAGAAAAACCACTGTTAGCTTACTATTAATATCTGTGAACTAAGGGACGGTGGACCATTATTTTAATGGAGTGGTTGGGGGGAGGGGGGGAGGGGGGGGGGGGTGAGAAATTCAGTTCTTCTTTAATATATGCATCTCCGCAAAATATATGCATCCCCGCAATAATTTTCTTTTTACCAAATCACCTTCTTGTAAACTTTTTTTTCATTTTTTATTTAGTTTTTTAATTTTGTGCTTAATATTACTACCTGCTTAATGATGGAATATGTTATTGTAATTATGATCCATACAACAGCAAACCTTTTAGTACTGGCATTTCTGCTTGTAACTGGACTTTACAGGGTGATTAAACATTTGAGCCACAAACTGTTACAATAACTAAGTGTATTTTAAATGTACACATTTACAACGGAATCATTAGCTGCAGACATAGACGTTGCACACTGTACAACTTGAACCGAAACGTTTTTAATTCAACAGAGTATTCAACAGTAAATCATCCATGCTGGATCACCACAAGGTCCGTGAAAATACTTGCGCACATGCGTACTGCAACACGTGATAAAAGCTAAACTCACATAACAGTGCAATTACTCCACAATACATTCATTGTTTACTTTAATTACTACTAAAAGAGTTCATGTTTAATATACAGAATTAACACGTTTCAGTTCATTTCTCTGACACTGCAAAAACGTTTTACACATGTCAACAAACTTGTAATGAATGTGAAGGCCTAGCTACTTGAATCATTTTGTCTGTCATGTTTAGATTTTATCAGTTGTACAGCGTTATAACCCACCGATTAATTTTTGTGCGGTTTTATTGGCTATCACGTGGTGCAAATCGGAGGACGGGTATCAGGCAATATACTCCGTCCGCGTCGATATTTGTCCTCCGATTTTTTGGTCGCAAAAAAAAAAAGACAAAACAAAGCCAGTCTTTTTAAGGTTATTTTTCAATTTTAAATGGAAGAATCCAATCACAGTTTAAATAAAATAAGCTCTACCAATCAATGCAGTTGTTTACGTCATTCGCAGTCGTCGTCAGATCACTTTTTTCCAACATTTTCAACTCCCAACTGTGTATACGCGATAATTCTGGCTTGTGGTTACATCGGAGGATAATGGCCTTGTCTGATAGATTGTCCTCAACTGAAAATTCCACAGTTGTCCTCGCGCCTCGAAACTTCGCTTCTCTTCTGTTCATATATACCAGCCACCAAGAGGGGTTTATTTTATTGATTATTTCATGAATACCACAGAATATGTTAGACATACATACAATGTGGAGCTTTCTCAGCAAATTTCAGTGTTTGTTCATGTAAGTGATTGGCTTCTGAAATATGTGAATAGTAGTGATGAATATAGACGAGTTTGAAGACTTTGTTTGATAGTCAGTTTTGAAAAAAATCCATGAAGTTTAATAGGAGAAAATGTTAACAAGTCATGTTTAGATGTAATTGCCAAAATAAATTCCCATTTGTTCTTATTTATTTTTTGTTTTAATGTTAAAAAAAGTCACCACTTTGCAGTACCCAGCTAGATATCCTATTGTACTTGATTCAATTTTTTTAATTTCAGTTTTGGAACTAATATTTTTTGATAGCTCATCTGACTTCTCTGCAAACATATTTTTTACCCATATTACATTTGCAAACAATTTTTTTCAATATTTCTCATCGCCCCCCCAGAAAAATAATGGTCCGTCCCTAATGGGACAGCCTAAAGAGTAATTTTACAAAGTTATTGTCTTTGACGTGCATGGCAGTGCCACGCTATTACTCCTCTTCTTTTTGTAGAGAATCTTCGTAGAAGGGTGCAAAAAAAATCTGGATTGAGCATGAATGAAATTATATGGTTATTAGGACATTTTATTCTGTAATTTAGGGATGGACAAAAATTGGGGGGGGGGGGGGTGATGACTCACTTTTAAGACCTTGAATTTCTTGCGCTGTGTAAAGCTACCTAAACAATAGTTCCAAAGAGAACAACTGTGTCCTAAGGACTATTTTGATCTGGTGACTTGAAACTGATTCAAATAATAACCCCCCTCCACCCCCCACGCCGAAGTGATTTCAGGATAGTGTGGAACTAAAGACATGTTAACGTGTGCGTCATAAACTGATGTGTTTCACCACATTGCTTGTGCATCAGATTCGCACCGATTGAAACGAAAGAGTATTACAGAATACGTATTCTTTTGGAAAACAGTATTCCAAATATTCTCTCTTTGTTCCCAGGGCTTTTCTTCCCTCGGCGGACAAAGGCCCTGAGAACGAGGTTGTCAATATAACAGTCCATAGCACGCGCCCATAGCATAATAAGCCGTTAGAATTTTCACCTTTTGTTGTATTATGCCATCCGGTGATGAAGCTCTTACTGCAATATACATAATTTCCAGTTTTACAATGGCAATGATAACGAGCTGTTCCCTCGGGATTGTCCTCTTCAAATTCATCACCCGGTTTTTTTCCCTTGAGGTTGCATGCTGCAATGACAGTTTTGTGGAAAATTAGTTTTCTTTCCTAGTTATCTTTAAAAAGCTGGTGTAGATGTAAGGACAAGTGTGACACAGAAGCATTCCCTTTCAAACGCTAAACTAAACTGAAAAAAGTGCTCAGCCGGGTGATACTTGGAATTTTTAGCAAACAAACGAACTCCGAAACTCGTTCTGCTATAATCTCGCGTTAAGTAATCAACTCGAGATTATAGCAGCAGGAGTTTCGGAGTTCGGTTAAAGTCGTAGTTACTATCTTCTTTCTGGTGTTTCGGTTATTTACTAATTAGCCAATTAGCCCTAACAGTGTTTTCTTTTTCTTTTTTTAATTTAACAAATAAATACTCCCAGTGATATCAAACGAATGTTACCCCCTGCACGAACTAATATAAGTGACACTACCAGTTCACTTCCACCATCACAAAGTCACGTTCTTTGTTTTGTTAGGCCGTGGAACGAAGACACTAATTAATTAACTTATGTGGCCCTCCATGCAAACAATAGCTAAATATAACGCAATATCATACATAATACAGAGTAGGTAGCACCGATCGGACAAGTTAACAATAATGGAGCTTAGAAAAACTTGGTCCTGGTGAAGAACGACATTGACACAATGATGACTATCGCGATGAAGATGGCGATGGTGATGGAGAAGAGAACGAAGGTGAGCATGAGGATGAACATACTGATGAGGATGAAGACGAGATTAACACTACTGAATGCTGATTGGTCAATGAAGAGGACATATATGCATTTCTAAATTTGCTTGTGAAGATGGCGAAATTACTTTATACAATTAGTCCTCGGGTTGCTTGGCAGCAGTTTACGCTATCGAAAAATTGTTTTTTTTTTCCTAAAACGTACTTTGTAACAAAGGCGTCTCGTTTCGAGACAGTTGACAAGGAATTTACAGAACAATTAAAAGACAAGAGCTAAAATGAAAACACGAAGAAAAGCACGGAGTACTTTGATAACGTATTCAAAAAGTGGGCGAATGAAAGAAACGTCCAAGCAAGTTTAGTGGCCCTCCATGCAAACAATAGCTAAATATAACGCAATATCATACATAATACAGAGTAGGTAGCACCGATCGGACAAGTTAACAATAATGGAGCTTAGAAAAACTTGGTCCTGGTGAAGAACGACATTGACACAATGATGACTATCGCGATGAAGATGGCGATGGTGATGGAGAAGAGAACGAAGGTGAGCATGAGGATGAACATACTGATGAGGATGAAGACGAGATTAACACTACTGAATGCTGATTGGTCAATGAAGAGGACATATATGCATTTCTAAATTTGCTTGTGAAGATGGCGAAATTACTTTATACAATTAGTCCTCGGGTTGCTTGGCAGCAGTTTACGCTATCGAAAAATTGTTTTTTTTTTTCCTAAAACGTACTTTGTAACAAAGGCGTCTCGTTTCGAGACAGTTGACAAGGAATTTACAGAACAATTAAAAGACAAGAGCTAAAATGAAAACACGAAGAAAAGCACGGAGTACTTTGATAACGTATTCAAAAAGTGGGCGAATGAAAGAAACGTCCAAGCAAGTTTAGAAGGGTATAAGAACTACCAAACGCTGTCGCAGTTTTATGCCGAGTTACGAAAAGAAAACGGCGATGACTACCGTAGTCCGACTGCCTGAAAGCAATGCAGGCAACACTGGAGAGATATCTAAAATCAAAAATCTATCTTAAGTCCGTCATCCGAGATAGGGAGTTTCTTAACGCTAGAAAGGGAAGGAAGGGAAAAGCAGGAAATTGAGGGAGCAAGGCAAAGGAAAGAGACCATTTAAACAGATTCAGAAGTTTGACAAAAGAAGAGGAAGAAGTCCTCTGGCAGAACGGTCAGCTTGAAGGAGGCACTCCACGAGCTCGATCTACTTAACACCATGTGGTGGCTCCTCACCCAGCACTTTGGTCTACGAGGCCGACAAGAGCATCACCAATTGAAAGTCGACGATTTCACTTTACAACGCGACGACGACGGGAACGAGTTTCTAACTTTTGCCGAGGGTTCAAATAAGACGAGACAGGGAGGGCTTAGCATGAAAACCAGTCTGAGACTAATCCAGCCACTAAGTGAAATGCAAAAGAGATCCGTTTTACATGTCTGTGATCGATGAGCCAGTTTCAAGCGTTTGGTACAAGAAAACCCCAATTAGGCAAGAACACCAGAAACACAATCATGAAAGAAAACTCACCTCTGAAGGATCTCTGCCCTGAGAAGAATTTAATCAGCCACATGCAGTGCAAGAAAAACCGTGGTCAAGAAGCTGAAAAGTTATCAATGGTATCCCGAACATCACAGCAACTAATCTGCCCAAGAAAATGAGGATTGCGACTCACGAGACAGAGATCAGCAGATTATTTCAGTTCCTTCAAGAGGCGCTTTAAGTCAACTTTATCTTGCAAATTCCACTGCATTTACATCTTAATTTGTGTGCTTCTGGCCATGTTTCCAATTTCAGCCACTGCAACGTTGCCTTCAACATCGCCGAGAATGATGCCTTGCAGAAGAATACAAGTACAAGTACAAGTACAAGTAATGTAAATCGAGGATATAAGCGTATCGTCCGGCATTGAAGAATCAGATTCTGAGTGACTTTTTGGGGTCTTTGAAAGCATTTTGAAAGCTTTAACTTTGTTTGAAAAAGCACTAACTTATTATATTTTCAAAATCGAAAAGTTTGTTGGAGGGCCCGATGGCCAATGTCCTGGTATCTTGGTGTAAAAATGACATTTCATTCTGCTCATTGGCTTAGTTCCCTCCGGGGTTTTACTCGGCCCCAGGCCCTTTTTTTTTTCTCTATACAAAACGACGATGGGAATGACAGTGAGAATGAGTTAAATCCAAACACCAATATGCAGGTAATGAACCAACGGATGACGACAGGGAATGCAATACTTGCCATCACTTCCACTGGGTGGCATGCACCATGGGCAGCAAGCATCAGGCGGAAAGTATCCATCGTCACTCGTACAGTGTCCCAGATGACATGATTGTGATATGCAGTCGCGAAACTTTCCTCTGCGGCACGTACACGATGTACAAAAGAAATCATTCATGTTCGTAGCATTAAACAAGGAGATCTCTTCGTAATCGGAGTACGATTTGTTTTTGTAGATGCACTGCCCCTGGATTCCTGTTGAAGTGACAAATTGATTTTTTACATCTGACATGCATTTTCGACATGAACAGGTTGATTGTTAACCATTCATGATCAGTTGCCAAGTTATACAACGATCTTGACAGTTTGAATCTAAAAATGTTACTATGTTATGCTCGCTGGCTCGCACGAGTCTCATTAATGGCAACTTTTAAAATACAGACGTCTTTTGTGGCATCCAATATAAGTTTCCAAAAACTTGTCTGTGATATCTTTGTATGATCACACTAATAATCTTTAATAAACAGGATTACGGGAATCGACAACCTCGGAAACGATGTACTGCCTGCATGGTTACAATTACCGGTTTGGAGAAACCCAGTGTTAACGCAGCTGTAATAACATTACCTTTTGTCTTTCTATACATGAACACTGAGCTCGGTGACCCAGTATCTTTTTCGCACGAGTTCACTTTGGTAAAATTGTCTTTCTTATCCCACGCTTTTTCGTTCCCTTTTACGCAGTGAAGTCTTCCATCTTTTGTTGTGTTTTTAATTCCAAAGAGAAAAAAGTTTCCCATGTGAGCTTTCTGGAAACATTCTTCAAAACTTGCAACAGACCTCTTACGACGACCAAGGACGCTCTGGTTCTTCAGGGTTTGAAAATCGTAGCAGCCAAGGGGATTATAATCCTGGTACACTAGATATTTCAACAGCACACGATATAAAACGCTGATTAGTGTTAAATGTATTCAACCTTTTTTGTTTAATGGTAGGAGTAATGGCGAAGGTCATGGTGATGGTGTGATGATGGTATGATGAGACTGTGTTGGCTGTATTGATAAATGGTACAGGTGAGAGTGGTAGTGGTAGTGATTGTCATGATCAGTTAGTAATGGCAATGTGATGATCGTGGCGATGGCAGTGGTGGTGTTCATACATGCATGGTCTAGTGATAGTGACGGTGGTGGTGGCGAGGTGGTGGTGGAAGTGGTGGGTAGGACGGTGGCGAGGGTGCTGGTTATGATAGTAATGGTGATGGTGATTGTGATAGTGATGATGTTAATGGTGATCGTGTTGGTGATGGGTGATGGTAATGATGATGGTGATGGTTGTGGTGACGGCGATGGTGTTAATGTTGGTGATGGTGGTAATGGTGATCGTGTTGGTGATGGTGGAGATGGTGATAGTGTTGGTGATGGTGGAGATGGTGATAGTGTCGGTGATGGGTGATGGTAATGATGATGGTGATGGTTGTGGTGACGGTGATGGTGTTAATGTTGGTGATGGTGGTAATGGTGATCGTGTTGGTGATAGTGGAGAAGGTGATGGTGATGGTGATGGTGATGATGTTAATGGTGATTGTGTTGGTGATAGTGGAGAAGGTGATAGTGATGGTGATGGTGGTGGTGATGGTGATGGTGGTGGTGATGGTGGTGGTGATGGTATTTGTGATGGTTATGGTGATGATGGTGATAGGGATGGTGACGGTGATAGTGATGTTAGTGGCGGTGGTGATGATGATGATGGTGACCAGTGATCAGCCTGTGGTGATTTTGACTATGATAATGAATGTTGATGTTGGTAGGCGTAGTCTTGCTGGATGATGTTGTTACATTACTAGTTCTTGGTGATGGTGTTGTTGATGAAGGTGGTAATCGTCGCTAATGGTGGTGGCGATAGAACCAGGGATACAGTGCGTATATGAGTTGCGATGCTTTTGATGGCAATGGTGGTAATTTGACAAGGGAAAAGTTCTAACCAGAACTATTGCCAAAGTAGGGGTACGAATTTGTGGTAATGTTACAGTGAGATGACAAAAAAAATGTTTTGGTTGACTACCAACCTCCACTGTCGAGTATGTGTAAAGTGTCATCTAAGGCCTTGGAATCCTAAAGCGAATCAGAACAATTTTTTTGAAGGATGTTACTTTTACGACTTATCAAATGACTTCCCACTTCAAACCGTCTTACGTAATGTACACTGATTTAATAACAAACCTCAGAGAGGCCGAGTGGCTCACAGGACACCGAGCATGCGTCTAATAAGAAAACGCTGACCAAAAGAATCACCTGTATTGGATGAGACAATTAATCATACTATTACATTCCAAGTTAATTTAAGTCCAGGGGAATCTGACCAGGAGAAAACTTATCATTTAAGCCCTACTCATTTTTTTGGCACCATTACCGAGGAGTGGCGTAATAAAGGAAGAAAACGTTATGCCACTAATTCATTTGCCTACTAGTTTATGGACTTACCTCCATGGCTACTGCAACAAGTATAAATATACGTTAAAGTCCAGATTTGATATGTTTTACCTTCAAAATAAAAATAACAAGTAAAGTCACCAGCAGTGAAGAAAGGGTTATGCCTAACTTCTACATTCTTAAGAGTACAAAACGTAACAGGCGAACGGGTGCTAAAGAGAACCTGGCCGCTAGGAATCGGCGCACGAGCTGAGAGATCAGGAAAGATACCAGACCGAGTAGAGCGGTTATCAATCGAATGTCGAAAGTTATTCTCGCTGAGTTTGCTTTTGCTTTACTTCTCTCGAGACACTTTCTCAACCAATAAGCCGAGAAAACTCAAAACCAATCGCGACTTGCACGCGCACACTTTCCCGCGATTTGCGCCGGTTACATGTAATTGCTTCGAATTCTGACTGGTTGGTTGCACTGTTTGCGTCTGTTGTGATTGGTCAGATTGGTCAGATTAATTGCTTTAATTGGTTTTGGTTTTGCGACACTCAACTGAAAACCACCCTATCGGCAAAGAATTAAGTAAGCTCTCAAGTTCTGCTTCGAAGCATAGCCGTAAGCAAGAGGAGAAACAAGCAATTAGTTATTTGTTGATAAATAATTTATTTTTTATTATTTGTTGTTTAATTATCCGTTCATTTTATTTTATTCTATTTTACTTTAATATTTCAATGATTCTCTTTTAAAAGAACTTTAGATAACATGAGGGCTGAGGATCAAGAAAAATCGAGCTTGACGTTTTTATTTTGACATATCTTGTTCTGTCAGATCTAGAAGCCAAACTGCCATAAAGAAGTTGTTATTCGACAAAGATTAAAATACCGAGCGTAAGAGTTTGAAGGCATAACCGGTATTTTGGGCATAATATCACTACTCTTATATCAAGCCTAGTTGTTACTATGACGCAATTCATGTAAAGCGGAATTGCAGAAATTGTAAGAATTGTAAAAGCCAGTTAAGGATAATAATAATTTATTTAATAATAATTTATTAGTTTCTATAGCGCTTATTAACATAAAAACTTATCAAAAGCGCTGTGCAACACTAAAAATCGAATA
>JAEMWC010000010.1:1385000-1417500 GCA_016490735.1 Pachyseris speciosa
AATCTCTCAGGACAAAGTCCGCTGGGTTAGGTGTCTCTCAGCTGAAAATTCCCGTGACATCCTTTTCAAACTTGGGAATTCCCCCACCCCCTAATCTTTGATCGTAGAACAATGTCAAGATTTTCCCCTACCCTCGGGCAAAAATCCCGTCCATCTCCTTGTATTCCCCCACATATCTCCCTGGTAGGCCCGGAGGTCGACCCCACGGGGAAGCCGATGACATGTGCATGATTTTACGGCATTTACACATGAAAATGCGGGTAATTAGTAAGCTGACTTGACATTAATAGCAGAAATATGTCTTACTGAATCATCACCTTTGGCCATTTTGGCACATTAGCAACTGATACGATGGACAAGCTTTGAGAGTACTTTCCGACCAGTACAGCGTCGATGATTCCCAAATTAATGTAACGGGATTTTCCCTTCGCAATGCGTGGAAAGATCTTGTATAGGGTGTTGAAATGAATTGATTATTAATTCACTTTATCCCCTATATTTACGATCTCTAAAAAGTTTTTTTTTGGTCTTAATTCAGCAAAAATAGCTTTGTTCAACTTTATAATTGTCTTCCCAAGTATAGGTAGATCATACGGCGGTGAGTTATTGAGTTTTAGTGGAAAAAAAGTTTGCATAAGAGGCACAGGCTGCTACTAGGCGAACTGCTGCACTCATCTGCCTTATTGGATTTTAGTTGATCGAAGAGTCAACCCCAACAGTATACCATACTCATTTACACAAATGTAACAAACAAATTGTGAATAAACTCTAACGTTAGTCCTCGAATGATCGACTGCCATATCTAGCATATGACAACTTGCCCACACCCAGTAATCTTTCCCACTCTCAATCAGGCTAGCGCTGTTACAAAAGTAGTTGAAGTTCCACATGTCAAGGTTGGCCAAGGCAGTGGGGTTTGGGGAGGAGAAAGTGACAATACCTATCAGAGTATTAAAAAACAAACTTAATTTTACATTTGAAAATACTTTAGCAAGGACCACCGTTGCAAAATAGAAGAGCCGGATCCTGTAATAGATCTAACCAGCTATAAAATTGTAAACCAGAAAACGGTAAAAAACAAGCAAGACTGCTTACACGGCGAGGAATATATATATTTAAACCAATATTTCGGGAGGCACAGCCTTCCTTCATCAGGGTGTTACATATTATGACCCTAAGTTGAAACGACGTTACAATTTAAAAGAAGTTGTTGATGCAACATGATACTATAATAAAGGTAAACAATACAACGTAAAATAAAAAACCTTACAGTTTGAAAATTTGAAAAATACGTAACATGAAAAGTAAAAAAAAGGTACTATATTTCTCCTTTTCTGTTGATTCCTAAAGGTTCAAGAGTTTGACCTCTATCGATTAGATATGCTTCTTTGGCTTTTCGTACACCGTCACGATTAATTTTACATGATTATTGTGAACATGATGTTCTCAATAGAACAGATTATAGTTTTCAACTATCTTATCAGCGAGAGGTAGATATGAGTTGATATGCTATATTTTCATTATGACGTATATAAAGTTTCGAGCCAGAATAACTGTCGAAACTACCATATGAAATATGCGAGCTAAGTCAGTTATTGACCTCTTTAAGATATATCCAATTTAAAAGAACAAAAGTGCTTCTCACCGTATTACAGGTCTACAGTTCTTTTGTTCCAGAGTTCCACCTTTCTACAGCTCCACAGTTCTACCTTTTCCATCGTTCCCCATTCTACCGTTCCACCGTCCGACACTTTCACCGTTCAACCGTTCACTCCTTTACCGTTCCACCGGTCCACCGCTCCACCGATCGACTAATCCACCGATCCACCGATCCACCGATCCACCGATCCACCCGTCGCCACTTTGCATGATTTTCGCCGAAACCACAGTAATCAGAGATCACGCACAGACTCATTATATTTCCTTATCGGTCATAAGAAACCAACCGACATGGACGACTCAGTGTTTTTGAGTTTAACACTCGATTTGGTTCCGTTTTTCGATATATTTAGAGAAGACATGAAAGAAAACATCGACAGACTAGCTGAAGACTTGGACAAATGCTGCAGTGAGAATCCCGATGTCGAAGTCATTCATACCGGAAGTGGCGTCGAAGGACTCTCTCTTCCTCATTTGGAGAAACGTACTTGGAACACTGATGCCGACCACATGATCATTAGGACGGACTTGAAACTACAAGAAGGAGTGAAAGCGGAGGAGACAAACTCGGGAGAAGCAGAAAATTTGGCGCCAGACTTGCCTCGCGCATGCATGGAACAGGGAATTAGCGTGGAGGAGGAAAGGAATTTCTTGTATATTTCCGACGCATCACACGCTGGATATGTGTACTTAACGAACCAAAAACTCTCTCAGCCTGTTGAGCCATCTCTTGTTCGGGAGCATTGCCTTCAGAATGCTGAATTCATTAAGAAAAGTCAACACTTGATTCCACTTAGCAGAGCCGCTCTAATGGCCACCGACGAGATGGGCTCAATCGTAGGTCCGTCCTACTCTCTTCCTTACACGGGAGGTTCATTCGTAGTTAAGCGAGACTTTGTTTATGGGCTAAAATGTCCATTTTGGCCTTCACAGGCGGTGGAATGGATACACCGAGACAGAACACACTGGCCGAGTTCCGAGGTCGTCTCCGCAATACCAACCCATGGTTGTCATGTTGTACCTGTTGGGTCACACAACAGCACTCTGAGAGAATACGAATGGCGATTTTCCTTCTCCGTTGCTGAATTAATACTGGTGAGTTCCCTATCAGAGACACAAAAGTTAACGTATTCCATGCTGAAGGCCCTAATCAAATCTGAGATGAAGTTACGGGGCATAGATCTCTTCGCTTCGTATCATTTGAAGACCTGCTTGTTTTGGTTTCTGGAGAAGAAAGGAACCGAGTCTTGGGGGAAGCGTAGCTCAGGAGAAAACATTCTTGAACTTTTGGACTTTCTTATTGCTTTCTATTCCGAAGGTTCTATTCCGAACTTTTTCATTTCGAAGAACAATATGATAGATCATCACTCTGCTGAAGATATTCTTACTGCATGTCACGCTCTCAGGGAAATTCGTGACAATGTAACACTTTCCTTCTGCCGTTACATCGAGAGCAATCAATCACTTCCTGTGTCATTCGATACACCGTTGACTCAGCTTCTCAAGGAAAATTCTGGAAAGTTTGCCGAGAACTGTAAGTACAATTTTCTTGTCATGGCGTTGGCATACGTCCTGAAAAAGGAAAAAAGCAGCACTCTGACTGACAAGTTATGTGTGGAAGCTAGTTCTCTTGTTAATAAGGCCCGTCTTCTTCACCAAGCCGCCCAAATTGACGATTTGCGCGCCAACTTGCATTTTTCGCTTGATGGAGCTTCAGAGGTTTCCGAAGCTGCAGAAACACTTACTGAAAATGTGATCCTTTCAGTACTTGAGGAGTGTTTAGCTGCAGATCACTTGAAAGTCACTGAGAGCAGTGCTGTAGCTCTTGCAGTGTTTAACGTTTTCTTGACTCTCCATCCCACCCACCTTGACCCCGGCTTTGGAGAGAATTCCCCGGAGCTTCAAAGGTATCTGTGCAACCCTTCCTTCAAGGATACCCTGTTCTGGGCTGCGAGAATTCATGAGACCTATAGTGATGTCATTTATGATTTTGTGGTAGAGAAATGGAAGAATGGACCTCAGTTCCACACTGATGATGATCAAGCGAAGAAATTCCTGAAGCTTTTAATGATAATGCTGGGTAAACCAACCAAACAGGCAAGTGCAGTGACAGGGTCTCTAGTAAGGCGAGGAGTAGAGGGCGAGAGGTTCATTATGATGCGTATGCTTGGTAATTATCTGTTGCAAGTGCATTTGGACAGCGCCTATGTTGCCTTCCAAGCTGCAGCATACCTCATGGGCAAAAGTGTGTTGTCTGAAATTTATCTCCAGATAGAATGGTCTACTTATGCACCTAGTAAGCTACGTGCCATTGAACTTGTCCTATCAAAACCAGAATTACAGGCTGAATTATCCGAGGAAGAATTTGCTCGTCTGGTTCAAATGCACCAGGAACCAAGTGACTGAACTGAACTGACAGCAGAGAGATTATATCCTAAGCTGAGGGATACACAAAACAATTGTGCAAAAAATCCTTTCTTTTATGTTTCAAGACTCCATTTAACAGGATATCGCATTATGTATAAAATTCATCTATTAGTTTTTAAATCCCTTAATGGCGCAGCACCTGAGTATATTACAAAATCTGCTCCGCTATAAAACACGGTCTCGTACTTTGACTTCTTTTAAACGCCTTCTCTATCTTAATTTTTAAACACAAGGCATTCATGGAAAACAGGTTTAATAAATAGCATATTGTTGTAAAGCGTAATTTTTAATTATAGCGTAATGTTGTACATACAGTAGTTTTAGGATACCTGATGAATTTTTTACCGTGTATAAATAATCGGATTAAAGATTAAAGATCGCAGCGACTCTTAGCCACTCCCTACAGCTCGCTTGAAAATATATGAGGACCGTGCTTTTGCCCTGGTGGCCCTTAATCTGTAGAAAAGGCTCCCCTTAGAATTAAAGGGACTATATCATCCAACGCGCATGCGCGAGTTGGTCAGAAAGCTTTTGAAAACGTTGGCCCAACTTTTTCAAATCCTGTCGAAGGTTCCAAGTAGCCGATTTCATGTGTTTGAATCGCGTTAATCATGAGGAACATTGAGGAAGTTTTTGCTCACAATCAGTCTTAAGTAAATACAGACGGTGTTTGTAGCAATATTTTTTTTAGATTTCGCTTTGAAATAATTATTTTCGTGGAATTGTGATGTGTACTAGCGGCGGTTGTGATGCTGGCAGCGGACGAAAGAGAATTTACGACAGCAACGCCATGACACGCAAAGTTTTGGAACAAGGACATCAGAGGATTTGGTTGGATTGTTTAATTTATTCTTCTTTGGTCTCGTCGAAATTAAAGTGCGGTTATTCCACCGATTTCAAGTTCGCGGGGCATCTTCTTCGATGCTCTGCATTTGATGAGACGGCGTCGACAAAATCTGGATCGGATCGGATCGGATCACGGACCGGATCGGATCGGATCGGATCACGGATCGGATCACGGATGGGAAAAAAGTAATAAACAAAAAGTATATTACAATGAACATTGGAGAAATGCTGACATACTGTGACATATTGCGTGACATATTGGAGCTTACAATGAAAATTTTGCGCGAGTTTTATTTTGCGGATTGGCGATTTTTTGTGGTTTGCGGGAACAAATTTTTGCGGTTCGAGATGACTGAAATTTCCAGTGGGAACTAATTTTTGCGATTCTCTGTTCAAGTAACAGAATATTTAAGTGGAAGAAACCTTAATATGGTATTTTCAACTTTTATCTTACGGTATGTTGAGTCAAAGTTCACTCTACTTACATATTTAATGGTGAATAATACGGTAATCACTGTAATATCTTACTGCACAAAGGGACAGAACAACAGCAAAACAAAACAAAAGCCTACCGTATCCCTACCATGCACAACAAAACACTCTTTCGTTAATACGGCAATGAGGTTTTCCACAACCGATATTATCAATTATTATTTTACAAGAAAGCAGTATGAATGTAAGAATGTAAGAATGCAGAGGGGATTTCGAGTCAAAAGATGTAGTATTAAACTTTGAGATCTAACCGGGAACAGCCTATAAAATCGAAAACTATGCCCTACTGTAACACAATGAGACAGACTCAGTCGATAATAATAACACTTTCTTGTTCAGTTGAAGTTTCAAGAATTGTGTGCAGGCCGCCGCAGAAGCGCCACTCGAAGATGTGCCCCAATGGCACAAGTCCATTAAAACTGAGCAGAGTTTTTATTTTGACTGAAGAGAGTTAATTTTTGCGGCGTTTTATTTTGCGGTTTTTTTTTCTACGGGATCTAATTTTTGCGGATCGAGGTCAATCCGCAAAATTCGCAAAAATTAGAACCCGCAAAATTTTCATGCTACACGGTAGGCCCTACTGAAAGTGATTTCCCGCCATGGAAAGTGATTTCCCGACATGTAGTCTCCTTCACGGCTGTCGCCATGGACGAAAGCAAGCGGAAGGGACGCATTATTTTATCATTCAGTTATAATTTCTTTTTTTAATATCATCTCACGTGTTTATTTACTTTTTCTATATTTGATATTATTTTAGCAAGGGTGAAAGAAGAGACGAAAAACGAGGTGGGGAGTAACGTTTTTAGATGTGACGATTAAAGTGTAGTGTACGCGAGCGATTTATTTAGTTAAATCAATGTTGGCTTCTTCTATGAACTCGCTCAGCTCCTCTTAACCTAAATCGCAATTATTACACGCCAAACGACTTAAATTCCACGAGTATATGGAACTCACTGATGAACAGTTAGTGATCGCACAATAATTTTGGCCGTCTAGTTGTGAAATCATCACGTATTTTTCGTATTGTAATATTATAATCATCTTTACAAACCCCTTGGCTCTTTTAATAATTATATACTATAACCACTGTGACCAAAAATATGCTCGTTGATAAATTATTTTATATGGAAAGCGACAAGTATTTTTTCAGCGGCGCGAATTCGCCAGCGGAGCTTTTAGGAAAACCCGGAGGGCTAGGCATTTTCTTAAAATGAATTTTCTCAGTGTGTAGAACAGAATTCGATTTACGGTCTTAAGTTTTCGAAAAAATGTCTTAAAGTCTAAAATCGGGTCGGCCTTGAAACATCCCAGACAAAAGCCTCCAGACTGTAATGGCAACGCACGTGCTCGACCCGTCTGACGCCGTTCTGGTCATTCGCGCCGCTGAAAAAAACACTTGTCGCTTTCCATATAAAATAATTTATCAACGAGCATATTTTTGGTCACAGTGGTTATATTATATAATTATTAAAAGAGTCAAGGGGTTTGTAAAGATTATTATAGTATTACAATACGAAAAATACGTGACGATTTGATAAATAAAGTTAAATAAATAAATATAAATAAATAAAGTTAAAAAAAAAAAAAGATTTCACAACTAGACGGCCAAAATTATTGTGCGATCTCTAACTGTTCATCACTGAGTTCCATATACTCGTGGAATTTAAGTCGTTTGGCGTGTAATAATTGCGATTTAGGTTAAGAGGAGCTGAGCGAGTTCATAGAAGAAGCAGACCTTCCAACACTCACGGTTTCAGATCCCATCTCACGGTCTCACGGTCTAACCTCAAAATCTCACGGTTTTCCTCAATGAATGACAATCTTAATGAAATACAGCCCAAAATCAAACTTGAGTTACTTTGTTTTCGTTTCTGCCTCAGTTTGAGCACAACATGAGTATGAAGATCACGTGAAGATCTTTCACTTTGTGTTTTGAATTGCAATTTGACGTCCTTACATGAAGTAAAGGTTAAAAGCCGTATAAAAAGCACATGTTCAATATGGCGGAACGAAGCTGTGATCCGGAAAGCGTCCCAACTAGTCCTAAAAGAAAAAAATCTACACATGTCGGCGCTGCCCGGTACCGTTCAAAGTTCTTTGTTTTCGAACACTTTATAAACCTCAAGGTTTGGGACCTAAATCTCAAGGTTTTTTCCAGTTCATTTTTGAGATCTCAAGGTTTCGGGGTTGCAGAGGTTGGAAGGTCTGGAAGAAACCAACATGGATTTAACTAAATAAATCACTCGCGTACACTACACTTTAATCGTCACATCTAAAAAACGTTACTCCCCAACTCGTTTTTCTTCTCTTCTCTTGCCCTTTCTAAAATAATATCAAATATAGAAAAAGTAAATAAACACGTGAGATGATATTAAAAAAAGAAATTGTAACTGAATGATAAAATAATGCGTCCCTTCCGCTTGCTTTCGTCCATGGCGACAGCCGTGAAGGAGACTACATGGCGGGAAATCACTTTCAGTAGGGCCTAAACTCCAATGTCACGCAATATGTCACAGTATGTCAGTATTTCTCCAATGTTCATTAATTGTAATATACTTTTTGTTTATTACTTTTTTCCAACCCGTGATCCGATACGTGATCCTATCCGATCCGTGATCCGATCCGATCCGATCCTGGTTTTGTCGACGCCGTTTGATGAGACATTATGCATTATTTTGAGGTAGTTTTTCGAGAACAAGTATTCTTGCAGTTGCAAGGATCGGCCAAAAAACCAAAGGAAAACAAAGCAAGTCACTGTCATCAGAAAGTGTTTGCCGCAATCGATCCGAAGAGATAATGACAGTAGTATTCTCGTCAGACAACATACAACGCGAGAAAACAGGCTAATCTCACCACACTAGACTCGCTTTCGACGACAGCAACGTCAATTTCCATGATTTCGAAAAAAACAGGCACAATTCTTCTCTCCGCGTTGTATGAACGTGTTGTCGGCTGTTGGAAACAATGGCGGGCGACCGGGCGAGGGAGACTCGTGTGATGAGCTGTCTGCAAATTAGTGGCAGCCCGTCCCAACTACGAATGTGCCACAGCTGACATAGTCCCTTTAAGAGCGACTCTGGCAACATTTTATGGCCTATTTACGTGGAGGGAGGGTGTCCCGGCTGACCGAGTTACCCGGCTAGGAGGGTTGAAACATAGCCCGCCTTTACATGCAACTCACCTAAGCGGGATAGTCAGTGAGCTATTTTTAGAGCAGCCGAGAGAACAGCAAACAAGATGGCGGACAAAGGAAACTTTTTTAACGGTAAATTCAATTTGTTGATCGCTCGTTCCGTTAGCGGCTGCTTTTTAGTGTGTAGGGTCGTTATTTTGCACTCTAGTAATTGATCGTCGTCACCAGGAGCATTTAACTTTTAAAGCTGACCTGGAATGTATCGCTGCATTCACGGTCCCTCACCTCGGCTAGCCAGGATAGCCCGGCACGAACCGTTAACATGGCAAAAAGCTAGCCCGCCTAGAAGGGTGCCCCGGGCAAGTAGACAGGGTGTCCCGGGAAGGCGGTCTACCCTGTCTAGCATACAAACGCTTCAATGCGCGTTTTCTAAAGAAACGTAT
Source organism: Pachyseris speciosa (assembly GCA_016490735.1). Lineage (NCBI taxonomy): Eukaryota > Metazoa > Cnidaria > Anthozoa > Scleractinia > Pachyseridae > Pachyseris > Pachyseris speciosa. The sequence continues at coordinate 1,394,001 of JAEMWC010000010.1, forward strand.
GGAAAGTTGGCCCTCCCAGAGTAGCTCGGTTAGCCGGCTAACTCGGTTAGCCGGGGCACCCTCCCTCCATGTAAACAGGCCCTTAAAGAAACGTTTGAAAACTTAACTTTTTAAAATTGATTTTAACTTGTAAATAGAATTCTAATTTCTAGCTTTATGGATAGTTCTTTTTTTATCTTTTATTCTATATATACTGATATTTAACTTTTATTGTAAAGCGCCATGAGCAAGTAATGATAATGGCGTTATATTATTATTATTATTATTATTATTATTATTATTGTTGTTGTTGTTGTCGTTGTTTTTGTTATTATTACTACTACTGAGACTTTGATTGAATGAATGAATGAAACTTTATTGAACACTCCCCTGAGGGGCTTTTCGGTGATCAATAAATCATGTCAAAAGCCTAAGATAAAATAAATTAATGTATATATGAAAACGATCTATAAAAGAGAGAAAATTAATGACCAGAAATCTAATATCTAAATGTCTAATTACATTTGCTTAAGTTTGCGTTTAAAAACTTCATGATTTTTACTTAGTTTAAGATCTTTATCTAAGCTATTCCATAAGCTGCCAGCTCTGTACTGGAATGACCGCTGTCCGGTAGCTGTTCTAAATAAAGGGGTATTTAACTGTTGTGAATTGCGTGTCACGCGACCGGAAGCTTGGCCCCTAGTAACTAGCTTGGATCTAAGGTAATCAGGGGCGCAAAAAACAGCGTCTCTTAGATATAGTTGCTGACTTATAGATAACCAGCGCAAGTCCCCCAGTGCTGGAGTAATGCGATCGAATTTTCTCCTTCCGCTAATTATTCTAGCGGCGAAATTCTGCACATGTTGCAATTTACGTATAGTTTAATTTGTCAGATGTATTAGACCAGACCTTGGAACAGTAAAAAAGTTTATTGAAGACAAGCGCAGGTAGTTTATTTACTATTTTTGTACAATACCTCAATTTCTTGACATTATTTTTGAATGATAAGCGTTATATTTTTTACCTGCGTGACGTGAAATCCAACTATAGAACTGGCTGCAGAAACCTTAGTCTCTTTCATAAGAATGTCTCTGTTTCAAATGACGTATTCACCCTGCTGAATATTTTTGCTCCTCACATGTCACCGAGATTCCAGTACCGTTTATGTCAAAAAATCCTCCGTTCTGTGATGGTCTTAAAGATGCAAGCTAGCGGACCTATATGAGGAAACAAACTCCTTTGATCAAAAGCAGGCAAAAGCCACTAATCATTCGTTGTTTTTATTGGGGTACTGTCATGACAATGCCTGTTAACAATTCCGAATTGTGAGGAAGACCTTTTCTGTTACATGAATAGGCCAAGTAACACGAAAATCAAATCAAATCATTTCTTGGAAGAAAGGAAACTAGTATTGTCCATTTACAGTGATTTTTCCAAGACACAGTAACAAAACTTGAAAACCGTCAACCTAACTTTTTTCAAGTGGTAATCCATTTCCTCCTCGTCATTGGTGGCCATAGACAACCGCAAATAGTTTCAGTGCACGTATTAAGTGCATTGCGGGAAAACTGCAAAATCTTTGTAACATTTTACTGTTCCAGACACATCTTTGGGTTTATCCAAATTGCGTGACTGTGCCCCTTTAAGGTCATCGTTTTCTAGGTAGTCGGTTTTCCATGCCTTCGTTTTTTGGGTCGTCGTTATATAGACATCCATTACACAAGCAGTGTTGACTGTACTTTAAAAATGTGTCGTTACTATTGGAGAAGGCAGTGAAACTATCTGTACATGAGGAACATGATACCATAGTGAAAATAAAATATAGAAAGTAATTCAGGTCTTATTATTCCAACTTTGTCATAATATTACAACCGTGTAGGTGAATCAGTGAAGTAGTAAATTGCAATTTCTGATTGCCTCTTGTAGGAAGGCCTAGTGAAGGTCAATCGTGCAATCATAAGAAATTGATTGGATGATTTTTCATTCACGTGACTCATCAAACCACTTGACGCCTATTTGTCGAATTGGCATTTCTTCAGCGATGACTTTATAATCTATCGATGTCACAGTGATGGTAATCCGATATTTTTATAAGGGTCGCGACAGCTTAGTGAATCCTTCGCCTTTGTTTTAACGACTGTCGTTCTGCAATTTAGCACGCTGTTCAGACGAGATACAAATGTCTCAAATTTTTGTGCATCTGTTTCTTTTGCTTTGCCTCCCAGTCGGGACTACATCGTCAACCCTGAGTGAGTAGTTGAACGTATGAACATCTTTGATATCTTTGTATGCCAAGTCAGTTAATGAAGATTCCAATCGTTCTTCGAGTTATAATATCGTAGTCGCCATGGAATACATGGTTAGTCGAGGCTCAGTAGCATTCGACTTTAACATGAATTTGCATCGATATCTTTGCCCTACATTTACGGAACATCTTATCTTTGCGCGATTGTGTCGGCTTCAACAAGGATCGTAAAATATAGTCTTCCTCGATGAAATTTCGCGCAATGTAAACACTGTGTGGTTGCCAATAGTTGCGTTAATAAACGCGCGTTGGGAGAATTAGGCGAACATTTTATCCAAAGGAACTTGCAAACAACATTCAATCGGCCTATTGTGTGGTTGTAGTCTATTATTTACTGAAAAGGAATTAGATTTGTCCTTGCGACGTGTTCATCTCGGGCTAACGTGCGAGGTGTCTTCATCCCGGAAAGTATTCAGTCAGAAATGTGTGCGTCCGGAGCGATGCTCATCTCGTGCGATGAAACACTCGTATCCAGTGAAAAGCCTCCGGCGAGCGAAGCAAGGTGAACCGATGTGCAATAACAGGCGGCCCGTCAGTGTTCCCTCTTATTTCCGCGTTCAACTGAGCGAGTGCCTGTTCATCGACGCAGCGGTATAAATGCCAAAAAGTTAATCCAATTCTTCATAACATATAATGTTTTTTCTTTCAATTCGCGAAAATTCTCAAGCAAGTTTCCCCATAAATCAACAGCTTTGAAAGAAATATTTTCCATACCAAAGAGATTTAATTTTGTAGCTGATCCGTACCTCATGCGGAAATGACTTTCAGCCCGATTAGGCATTTTATTTCATTTTTAATTTTTTAATACTTCGGTTTCAACAGCAAATCGTCGTACTTCAGGATCGTTAGTGAAATTTATCCTTGTTGATGAATTTTCAAATGCTGAGCTTCTCATTTGATTATGAACTTGCCATCCTCTGGCAGAAGTAAATGCAACACTTTTCCAACGCCATTCATTTCGCACGCTGAAACATCTATTCTTGGCAAGCCCAATTCGCCCTATTCTATTAATTCATTAATACCGTTATGGGCTGTGCTATAGCGCTCTCAAACAAATTACGGTATTAGTTTATTATCTTTCGTTGAATTTATTGTTCCCGCAACCTTATATTTATTTTTGTGGTTACTGAGCATTTGCTAGTTACCACGACTGCCATCACGTAACAAATCTTAGGAGGATCGACGCAAATAAAACATACAAATAAAATAAATCCGGGACGTGACCGTCGGGACGTCAAATGGTGACCTCACAAAAATATGTACGCCGTTACATCGTTGCTGCTTGCAAGCGCATACGCGAACATTTAATTTGGCCGGATATTCACAAACATGGCTTACAACAGCCTCCAGAACAAGTGTCGAACGAAAGGATCGAAAGGCTATGCAATATTTCTTCGTTTCCTGGCGGGCAAAAGTCGACGAGAATGGGAGGATTCAGCAAACTCATCACGGTTCATGTGAAAGGTTAGGGGCGTTGTTTGAAGTATAGCCCCATTTGGGGAAAGAAAATGCATATTGCGAAACTATATAAGCGGGTTTGGGGAAATTCAAAAAGAAATCATGTAATCGGAGGTGCTTGAAAATGAAACGTCCCTAATGAGACTCCTATCCCAGATGTACCTGTTCAGATCGACAACTGCCAATCTCACTTCTTTCCAATCAGGTTCTGTTTCGTCATCTGCTGTCCACCCAAGCAGCACAGTCGGTACCACTTCAACCTCGTTCTCTCCAGTAGCCCAGAGCCCTCTACCCACTCTCCTGTCCGTACAGTCGACAACTGTACAGCTCACTACTTCGCAAATAGTTTCCGTCCCATCATCTGTTGTCCACCCAAGCGACACAGCCGGTGCAGCAGGTCAGAGCTCTTCACCCACAGAGCCGCCCGTTCAATCTACTGTCCAATCATCTTCTGTGCAACGAACTCTTATCCTAACATCGTCTGTACCAGGTATGGAAATTTACACGGCTTCTTTCTTTATTAAAAACGTTTTATTTCCACTAGTGGCTTAGATATTTTTAGAACTATGTAAACATGTACAATCAACACCACCTTTTTGCTTTGGCCTTGCTGTATCTCAGTACTTGATCTCGCTTCTCCGTGACATCGGCATGCCAATAACACTGATCTGAATCCTGTTCTATATCCATAAAAGAAATCTTAGATTGTGTAAATATTGTCAAAATCATAACCAATGCCAACTTAAATTGGTCTAGGTGTACTTCGTTCGTTTGATAAGTAACACATGCCAGATAATTCTCCCACACAATTACATGGATTAAGTTATTGCACTGTGCCTCTGTGCTGTCGGCTTCAATTCCGAGGCAAACACGCAAAGTTGGACCGTTGCTCCAATGGCCCAGGCTTATGACCTTTAACACAGACAGTAGGACCTCACTAGTAAGACAGTAAGGAGCTCACACAATCAACGCTGCTGCTTTAACAAACGGCTTCTATTTCTTTATAGCCCCCGCGACACCCACTACGAAAAGAAACACTGGCACAAGTCCAGGTCCAGCCTCCACGAAACCACTTGGAGGGGGAGCTATAGTGGGGATTGTTATTGGTGTCATTGTTGTTCTTTTCGGCGTAGGCTATGCCACTTACTATTTCGCTTTCCAAAAGCGGACTGCGCATCCTCGCGAGGGTAATTCGAATTTGCTGTCGTCTGAATCACCTGGACCACCTGTGCAGCCTGGGAAGCCTGGGGTAGAGGAGATGGGAGAGACGAGAGAGATGGGAGAAGTAGCAGCGGAACCCGCAAGCGTGGGAGAGGACAAACCAGACGCCGGCATAACCCAAGAGGATTCTCCTGACCCCACAGATGAGACACCCTTAGCACATTCCGGAGAGCCTGACGAGAAGAAGGAAGAGAAGAAGGAAGAAAGCGGGGAAGACATAACAACTTCAGAAAACAAACAGGAAGAAGATGGTGAAGAAAACAAAGGTTTTTCTGAAAATAGTGTCCTGTAAACAAGAGTGGCCTTTCGCTTGAGCTATTGATCAAAATTCGCTTAGCAAACTAAAAAGATCACAGGATATTACTGTATAATGCTATTTTTAAAAATGGTCACCCAACCGAAATTAAGAAGTTAGGATTTTAAAGATGAACATTTCTTCTTTTCTTCATCTGTATGTTTGTTCCAGACGATTCAGTTTGGGCGCATCTTGCAAGCTTAGTTCGATGAATAGAAATAACGAGGAAACCGTTCAAATTACCTGGCTGATCGATGTTTTCAAGTGATGTTTTTATTGTGAAGGTCCCTCGCCAGAAAAAATATCTAAATAGTACTATCCCTCAAACCATAGGACTGATAACACGTTTATCTTTCCACTTCATTTGTTTGTGATTCTGTTCCAATCGCAGGTGTCCACTATAGCCATGCTAGAATAGAGTATGTTCCGCCCTCTGCTCAGAATGAACGATTATCCTCTGACTGATACCCTGGGATTATTGCACGCGCAAACAAGCATGCTTCTCTTTTTGGCCTAGGCAGTGGATTAAGACAAGTCTCTGAAACCAGGTTAGGGCTTGTCGGGCAAACTGCTACATCTCAAAACGTTTTGTCTCGCCACAATGGCTTAAATATGCCAGTTTTATCTTGTCTCGTTGCAGCCAGTGGTGAATTATTATTACAGCGCGTGCCATGCATCAAGCGGCGAATGAGAAACTGGAATATTTTACTGAAATGATTTACCAGTTTCCGATAGCTAGCCCAAAGTTCTCAAAAGTGAAAGTCAGTACGATCTTCATGGGCAATTTCTTTTATTAGTCTGTATTAAGATTTTGAGATTACCCACTTCCTTTTCGTTCGTCTAGGCAGTCCACATTTGATTACCGGCCAGGTTTATATGTTGGCATGAAAGCGTTGATTATCCTCAAAACATATCAATACAGGATAAGAAAGCCAAGCAATTCATCAACCTTCTTGAGAATGACGCACTTCAGGAGGTGCTGCGTAACAAAAAATAGAACCGCCAGTTCGCAGCAAGCTGATAGTCGGGCTGTATCCAATTTTACCCAGACATAAAAACTCGGCCATTGAATGGCATGATTTGTGTAATGTATTGGTCTGGTATGTTTGCCGATTCTCCTGCCTAATTTTTAACTAAGATTGAGGGGTCTAATATTTTTTTCCAAATTCCTAGGCGAACGTAAAGGTGCCAGTGTTTTTGGTGGCGAAATGTTTGGACGTAGTCTTTTCATTTATGTCCGTACAACAGGTTATTAACAGATGGCCATTAACCAGTCTTTTTGTTTGTCCGTACTACAGGTTGGCCCATTTACATTTGTAATTTTGCTGAGTGCTTCCCTTATACCAAAGAATGATACTGATATGGAACTATAAATAATTTGTAGCGAAATGCTAACTGAAGAGTGTGGAGTTATTATGGCCTCATATATATATGCCACTCCATTGAGCGGGATAACTTTTTACGACTATAGTTAGTACATAACATCTTCATTAATTTTATGAACTGGAAAAGAAATATGTTTGTCAAAAGAAGATTTGGTCTAACCATTTCATGCGCCTCTTAATTTCGTTTCTACTCTGTTAAGGCCAATTAATATCCATTCAGTTGGTTGGTATAACTGAAGATGCCCGAGGATTAAAGATTGTCTGAGAAATATGTAACAGTATGATCCTCAGACATAAAGTGGAATATCGCCTGATAATTAGCCGACGAGGTCGTAGGGCGAGCAACATTGAGCAAGATAACTGTTTTACTTTTCAGCCCTAAACCAACTTTAAAAAGAACTTTTTCACTGACTTTATTGCAGGAAAGCTGGAAAAGCCACCATTTTTCTTCCTGATCCACACGAAATTACATATATCGCATATCTGGACAGTGTCACAATGTGTTGAATATTAATAACACTCGATATGCAGACAAGCTTGCTAAGGGTTAATCAATTTAGTTCTTTTAAAACCCACTGATATGGCCAAATTGCTGATAAATAAACCCGAGGCTATTGTACTAGATTTTTCTAGATTTTTTTTATCGTCATTAAATACGAGACAGAGAAGCAGATCAGACATCAAAGATCATCGCCCGATATTACTAACACCTCATGATTACAGTTTCTTTTCCAACGAGGGCGGGCAGTAGTAATCAGTGGGCTGTAAGACCTCATGTAACTCGATAAGCCGATCAGACATCAAAGATCATCGTCCGACATTACACCTCGTGATTACAGCTTCTCAGTTCCAGTGAGGGCGAACTTAATCAGTGGGCTGTAAGACTCATAACTCGCTAAAACAAAGTCGCCAGTCACAAAGTTTTATTTATTTCTCTGGTTAACGAATAACATAATATAAACACCCAGGTGTAAACTAATACTTCTTTTATTTTTTGACAACTTTGGAGAAGCAAAGCATCAACTGGCATTACTGTAAAGTATCTTGGAGCGCCGGCTCGCTTTAACCCCAACGCCCTGTAAGACAAAAAATGTTACACTTGAATAATTTTGTTTTTCTCACATCTCCATCATGTATTAAGGAAGGTTGGTTCATCATCCGAGAATGATTTTCTGGCTACCTCTTAAAGCTTCGGGAGAAGTTTCATTTCTTAATAAAAATTCATTTCACTTTGTCCCAAGCGATTGCTGGATTCGCTGTCATTACAAGTGAATAAACAAATACGATATACTGTACAAAACAGTTTAGGATTTGAAGATCTTTGAGAATCCTTGCAACTCTCCGAGTCACCTTTCTTCAAAGACTAAAAAATACATCTGTACGTCGCGTAGAATTCCCGGTCACATCCGGAGCTTTAATAGGCTAAAGCCGCATTTGAGCCATGTGGTGATCTTTAAAATATGGCGGAATTGTAAGATTTTAACGACTTTGATTGGATCTTTGTCTGTTTTTGCGTTTGGTTCGATTTCTAAATGGGTACCACCGGAATTGAGGTGACGAGAAACATCATATTCAAGATCTTACCTTAGATAAACACCAGGTTCTCGGATCGCTCTGTTTTTTTCCGCTTAAAATCAAGCTCAATCTCGCCATTTCAGGATGGAGAAGGACCTTCGAGGACTTTCATCGAAGGATTAAGGCCAAAGTTAGCTGAGAATCCGAAGGGTACCAGTGGAAATGCCGATGTCTATCGTATACCTTCAAAGCCATCACAGCCTTTCAATCCGAGGAATATGATAAAAACTGGTTTTTTGTTTTCCTTTGCATTTAGCCTGAGCCCGTCAGGGGAGGTCCGTGCGAAGAAAACTTTCAGAAAACTTGTTGTAAAGTCGTAAACAATTTTTCACGGGTCGAGTCGCCATCTTACTTGTTTTTCAAGGTCATTATATCATGTAAGACTCCATGTATTGTCCTTTGGTTCATGTATGCTTCATTTAGTGATGTCACGGTGAAAAACGGCAAAAACTGACCCCCACTCCGACGGGAAAACTTTTTTTGACCGCACTGGATAGGGAATTCTACGCGACGAATAAATCGACTTTCCTATACAAAGGTTGCACTCAGTTAACAGTCATTACGACTGACACTTCTATGGCTCTCGAATTCCGGATCGAATTGGAATTTGAAATATCGGTTTTTGGTTGGAGGGGAAAATTGGGGTACCCGGAGAAACATCTCTATGAGCAGGGCCAAGGCCAACAACGAACTCAACCCTGACATATGACGACAAGGCCGGGGATTAAACACGGGAAATATTGGTGGGAGGTATCCCTGTTGTGTTATCTGTAGGTTATCTCCGACGATGCAGTCGGTATGTTGCTAATTATTGAATTTTCTTTCCAATCTCATCCGGACTCATATCCACGGTTAATGTCTAATTACCCATGATGCTACGTACCACGCTGTGTCACGGAGACACGTACTGTGTCGAAGATCAATACATACCGCATTTAAGATAAATCACTCCTGCTTGACAGGATCTTCACTGGCTGGGCAATACCCAGACTCATTCTTATCACAATCTGCACGGTCTCCTTCAAGACACATACAGTAAAAACATCCGGCATCCACTTTCACAAACCAATACTCCCCAGAGGTTCGTCCGCCGCACGCTGAAACAAAATAAATAAAAACATCTTACTTCCATTTAGTAGATTTTGAAGAAGCCTGCATGCATGTTCCGCTGGGCATGACTTCAGAGGAAAAGGAAGTCAGCGATTACATCTTATCTGAAAGATTGAAACTGAACTGAAAAGGGACAAATCAAAGCTTTGTATAATATTGAGAACAACCTGTGCAATAGAAGACCATACTGCGCAGTCAGTAGCTTTCATTCGAATGCTAGAATGATAGAAATGAGGAGGAGGTGCGGTAGGAGGAGGAGGAGGGAATAAATAGAAAGGAGCAAGATTTGTCCTATTTGCGGTTAGTATATATCACACAAGTGAAGTGGTGGATATTTACATCGCCGCTTCGCGGCTCGGTAATATCCACCACTATTCACCTCCACTTCGGTAAATAATTGTTAATTACGAGATCCCTTTGAGAAAGACAACTGGGTATACATAGTAGAAAATAAAAATAAAAAAACCAGGCAAGCAACCAAATTATTTTGTCAAAGAGCCCACCAATAAAAAGCCAACAAAGGGATCATCAGCAAATAAGGACATGAACCCTACCAGTTAAAACATAACTATGACATAATGTATCCAAAACTATTTCAAAGCCTACCAATATCACCATTTTTGTATTACTCCGCATTTTATTCATGAGATACAGACAATCTCGGGGCTTCCCCCGTGTCAAATCGATTGATAACCTGTTGGTATGTTTGCCTGTATAGAAACAGATACCACCCTATCACCCTGAGTGACATCACCCTATCTTAATGATATACCTATTCATGACGCTATCGTTGCTAATGTATTCCTGTGCATATTAATGAAATTAGAGGAGTAACCGGTCCGACATATACTACTCACCATATTGGACGACAGAGAACTTAATCATTAAAACCAACCACCTGCGTTCAACCCATGCAGGCAGCATATACGAACACTAGTGATTTCTTTTTTTACTGGTATATTAAGTTAGGCAATCTTTTCGAGGCTTAACTCACACATGAAGCTACAAGCCACTGAATGGCCCTTGTGCAGTTAGTCAGGCCAGTTCTGTTCTGTGACAGATCAACAGACCTTTTTAGCTTGTAGATTTTGTTTTCCCAATGTAGACCATGTGATCTTCCCAAGGGGATTTGCCTTTTGTCTTTTCATAAATTATGCGTACATATGCACGTGAATAAGGCGAAATTTCAAAGAAATAGTTCTCTAGGGTAACATCACGTGGTCTACATTGGGAAAACAAAATCATCAAGCTAATTAAAAAAGGTCTATATAGAGTCCACTATCACACAGGTAGCGTCCTGAACAAGCTGAACATTTATTACCAAATGAAAAGCATGTTCAAGATACGATTTGCTGCTCGAGTATTTTTTGCCGGAAAATTTTCATTGCATCGTCTCATCGTGTCGTGCAGTATCGATAGTGCAGCAGCTTAAAGCACTGCTGTGACTTTATGGCCAATATACCACAGAATTTCTCTTGCAGGAATGTTTGCCTTCCAAACAGCATTCTCCAGGTGGAGTATACCACTCCTCACATAGTGAAGATTCATCAATGCCTTCGCATGATTGGCTACATTGGTCGCTGGTGATCCCTGTTAAGAAATCAATCAGAAACTAGGACTGAGTCGTGGAAACGTAAAGCTTGTGGGATGTGGCTGGAGTGACAAGGATACTTCACAAATTGATATGATCAAGTAAGCTGAAGCCACTCAAAGGGCACTAAGGCCACTAAGGACTGAGTCGTGTCCGATTCGGTCTGTAATCATACGATTGGTGATCAGTATGATTACAGATCGAATTGCACGACCCAAGTCTCTTTACCTATTAATTATATCGGTCACAAATTTTGAGATAACAAATATCGATAAAGTGAACTTTTTTACCAACACTGAAAGACACATAGACTCCGCAATTCGTAAATGATAAAAACTCAGTCCCAATTTTGAAGAATGTAGCTATCAAAACCCCGTTCCCATACGTCGCGAAGTCATGCGAACAATCAATTGCCATATAAAACGTTAACTGTTGCAGGATAAACAGTTTCAGAAAAAGTCAAGACGTTTGGGGTGTTTGTTTAAATAACACTCCCTAACTACTAACCATTCCTCATCGAAGGATCTGAAACGGCATCTAAGTCCTCTGAATCCTGTAATGATAAAAGAATTTATTTCCTTCGAGGAGGGAAACCAAATTTAGCAGTAACTAGCATTTAATGTCAGTGTATCGTCTTGCACTGGTCTGAAATAAATCTAAAGCCCCGACTAACCGATCAGACATTTTTATCCAACATCGTGTTTGCCAAACATAAAGTTGGGTGGCTAAACGGACAAACAGTGTTTGACGCCGGAAACACCAGACCAAAGTCAGTCCACAGAACGAGTTTGCCGCGCATTACCGCTGAAAGTTCGACGACTATGAGGTTCATTTGGTTGCTTTTTACCAGCAATGCACGCTTTGTTGGCTTGGGTGGCTAAACGATCAAACATTTGTTCGTAACGCGAAAAGTTGGATGAAAATGTTTGATCTAGAGCAAACAGATTGTAGATCACGATACTTGTTATAGTCGTTCCCTGGTCACAAACAACGCGAGGACCAAAGGGAAAGAGACTGGTCTCAAAAGTGCTAACGAATCAATTCGATTCAATTGTTGCTATCAAATTAAATCTCTTAAAGTATAGAAAGAATGTAAATTCAGAGAAAGGAAATGCTTTATCTTGAAAACACTGTTCAACATTTTCAAACCTGCAGATGGCCGAGTTTATAACTGGACGCTTCAAACATTGTTAACAAGATGATGCTAACCACCAAAGTCACCTGGGGATATATGAAGGGAAGGAAAAGGTCAATTTTTTTTTATGACTTCCATGGGTCAGTGTTTGGCGATCGATTTATCAACTGATCGATCATGATAAATATGTGTCCTCTGGTGAGGTGATACGTTCTAAATCTTATGAATAAGCGCCCTCCCCCGAATAAGTGCCCATTCCCTTGGCCAAAATAGCAAATAAACGCACCCCCTCCCCACTCTCGAAGAATAAGCGCACCCCCTCCCCCTCACTTTCTTAAATAGTAGGGATACAAGGAAAACCTGTTTCCATTGTCACTTTATTTGTAATCTACGCCGGCATAAGTGTATGGAGGACAACAGCTTATTTTCCGTGAGTCTCCTCCAGTCATTTCTATCTCCTTCTGCTTGGAGAGTTCTTTTATGTTCATTATATAAAATAGAGTTACAGTTTGTTTTAAGAAAAACCGTAATAAGCGCCCCCTTGATTAAGAGCCTCCTTCCAATAAGCGCCTCCTTTAATTTTTTGCTCGAAATTTTAAATAAGAGCCCGATCGCTTATTCGAGGAAATATGGTATTCGATTAACTCTTTTCCACCCAACGTCACACATATGTGATGATAAATACTGCTTCCCTTTGATGGTTTATTTCTTGTTTAAAATTTGCCAGAACGTCGTAATAATTGCGTGAATAGAACCAACTGTGTTTTTGCAATCATTAAAGCTAAAAATAACGACTACAATACCAGAATTCCGCTGCATATCACCGATCGTTTAACAGCAAAACCCAAAATGCTTGTTTTTTGGCCAGAGAATAACACCAAAATTTACATATATTTGTGGCCAACTTTTTAATAACGCAAACTGCCCAAATATCAAAATTCTACATTTACAGCAAACCTCAAGCTCTCTCCTTAGTATCTGCTATGAAACGTTTCTCTCACATTTTCTGCCTGCCATGTTTCAGCCCGTTTCTAAGATCCAATCTTGTGTGTCTTAACTTGACTCGTTTGCCCACGTTGGTAGGTCCCGGAATCCACTTGCAGAAAGACAAGAGAGACAGGTTTCATATCGAGCCACCATCATCCCAACAGAGCGTGTTTTGGCATCTCCATCAACATAAAAACGCCTCTCACCTCTGGTTTCTTTCAAAGGCTTGCCTTTACCCACATTCTAGCTTAATGATGCCAGCATGGGGGCTTCTGCAGAGGAAAATGGCTCAGAAAAGCACTCTAAAACTGACAATTGCACCACAGTCAAGCGATTCCACTCACTCGACAAACAACAGCCACTCGGGTGCATCACGTGACTCTAAAGCCTGGGTCCCCAGTATTTCAAGACAGCAGATATTTTCATAATAACTCCATATATGAAGAAGTTAAGAGCCCCAGACCATTTGTTGCCCAAAATGTGGTGAAATAAATAGCACCCACTTAGATCGAAAAAGGTTAATTTACGAAATAAGCTCCACAAAATCATCGGAGAACGACAGGATTAGTCAAACAACGTTTGCGCAAGGCCAGACTGGAGGTTAATGTCCAAAGCTAAAATCACCTGATATTCGGTTAACCCTGAAATTAAACAGACTGTTTAAGCTTATCCATCCCTGCTGATGTGTCTCGAGCCACGCAAGGGGCCGTGACATCTTTTTTGCAACAAAATTTCTGTTGACGTGAATTAATGCTCATTAGACTCCGAGTTTGAATTAAGATAGCGAGAGCAGTGATAACCGATGCGTAAATCAACTTACCGTTTCCTTCTGTTTCATCCTATTCGTTTCATTCGTTTATATATGACGATATATTATACCGATCGCTTATTCGGCCCAGTCTTCTCTCGTGTTTTTTGGAGATGATTTTCTAACAGCTTCGAACTGATTTCCGGGGGATTTGAACGATAATTCCTCACAAACAAAGGCTTTTTTCAGCTTTTCAATCTGACCTACGATGAGAATGATTGTTTCAAGAGCGGGAGCAAATATCGTTCAAATCACTTGTTGTTAAGTAGTTTCGTACGTTGGTGTGCTAGCCGAAGGTTATGCCGACGCTGAAAACGTATTATTGTTGCGATTTACATGTTTCTAGCCTGTTCCAGGCTCTCAGATATTTGGGGCGAGCGCCCAAGAACTTTCTTCCCTCATTCATCGCTCATTTTGTGTTTCGGTTTTCGCTCGCGCCAAATATATGAGAACCTGGAACAGGCTAACATGTTCCCAAATTCGACTGTCGATAGATTCAACAAGCCGAATTCAGTGGGTAGATATTTGTGGTGCTGAGCTACTGTAGCTTTGGAAAAGCCACAACTGAAACGGATCTGTATCCAAGCAACCATTCGGTAAAAAATGACTCCTTTGCAAGTCCTTTTCACAGGTAATTCGGAACTTAAATTGCCGTCGAAAGACTTTGTGATCGCTTGTTTTGTAAGTTTCTCAGCCGGGTAATTCAGCTTAACTAAGACTGTCGAACTTTTATTTGTGGCCCACGCCAATAGCTTTTGTTCACACCGCTGTCAAGGTATTATTTGCAAAAATATATGGCATTCTGAAACGTTCCCGAATAGAAGAACCTTTGCTCTGACGAATGACAAACTGAAACATGAGGAATGTTCCGACAGTACCTAAGAAGCTAGCAGAATATTTTCCTCTACATTTATAGTGTAGTTGCACGATCTGTCCTTCGAAGGATTAGCCACCCGATTAAACAAAATTAAAAAAAAAAAAGGAAGGAGACTGCCAAATTGGTCACTGTTCATGCTTAGTTGGTTGCACTATTATTATTTAACCAGCGTCCTGCATGTTGGTGGGAATTAAAGAAGTGGCTCGATTTCTCTCTATGCACTAGGGTCACTAGCACGAATGATATAATACGAGCTCATAGAAACTTCGGACTTTGTCAGATAATATTTTGGCCAATTTGACGTACAAGGCATAAAGCATAAAGGCCAGTTTATATATGACAAAGGAAAAACAATAAAGAAAAAATTTCACAGAATGCTTAATGCCGCAAAGAATTCATTCTTGATGCAAAATGACCTACCTTCCCTTCTCTGTATACTTGGTTTGGCTTCAGTGTAGCTTCTCCTCTCGTTGCTAGCGATCTCTGAACGCCTCGCTCAATATATAGCTCTAAACAAGCAGTCATAGAATAGTACGAGCGTACAATTAAAACTTATCTTTTATTGTAGCCTTAAAAAGCTCATTAATAATTCAAGAGGGAAATACAAAAGAAATTTAAAATTTTTAATGAGTGTCTTTATATCTGATAAAGGCACGGCTGAATTTTACATCCGATTTTCTAGGCCAAAATAACCCAAAATCTAAATTTTAGCTTAAGAATGGATAGATGTACAGTTAAGCTTTTTAAGCCGTTCAATAAATTCGCAATTCGTGTTTTATCAAGTCCTAAAACACTCGGTTGCGCCTCGTGTTTTAAACTTGATAAAACACTCCTGCTCATTTATCAAACATTACGTCGGACACTGGACCTTTGTTATCTAACATCGTGGCAACAGACAGGATAAGAACGAATCGAAGAAACCGCCAGATGAACTAATCGTCTAAGCGTCTTTTTATGCGTCTTTAAAAAAAACAGACTCAAATATAATTCGCCCAAGTGGAATTATTTGGAATTATAAACGTGGGACGCATACAACATAAGCAGTTAGCGAAAACTAACGACTAAAAATTTGTTTGTCAAAAAAACAGCTGTACTGTTGCCTTTGGAACTCTCTTCTCTGATTTGATAAAGCACGACTGACGGCATCCATTTTGTTTCAGATTCTCCGGCGTTTATGCGTTGTAGAGTTTTTAATAAAACATTATTCTACTCGGGCTTGCTGGATATGAAATGATTATAACCAACTCGGCTCTACGCGCCGTATTGGTTATACTTCAGATCCATGCATTCATATCTGATAGGTTCCGTATTTATCTTGAACAGTAGCTTTATGTCACGAATTAAGCGTCTTTCAAGATAAATATTCGAAAATTAAAAGGTTTTGCATTTGCAAAGTGTCAAAATCCAGAGAAATTATCATTTACTTGAGATCGGAGATAAGCTGTCCCATGACCAAATATTAATTGTAGACTAAAAGTAATTCCTAACCTAGACAATCGTAGCCTCGGCATTCTTATTAACATCTTGTCAATGGGAAGAATTGTGAACTAAATGACCAGTGGGAGTTATAATAATGTTTGAAGACAATGATCAGTGCAGCTCTCTACCCATGTTACACACTTTTACGACTAAAGGCATTGTTTCCTGATGATGTTCTATTCATACTAAAACAAAAATCACCTAACTGAGTGCAAACAAATTAAATTAGGTTCCACGCCTTCGACGCGGTCACAAACCCTTTGCCAAGCATTCTGTCACGTGACACTGATCATCGTTTGTGACAACTGGATTCTTGCTCTCTTGGTAAAGGCACGATGACGGCGTCGAAAGCCTGAAAGCTCAGTTAATTTCTTTAGATTCTGTAAGGCGCCTTCCATTTAACAATTAGATTATGAGCTCGAGATTTATATCGCGTGATAGCTGATAAGGGCAGAGCCTTCATCAGTATCACGCGTAGAAATCGAGAGCGAATAATCTAATTATTTTAGTATAAATCTACTAGTCATTCAAAACTTAACAGGGAAATTATATAAATCCTCATCGCAGAAACTTCGAAAACGCGAAGAAGCGGCCGCCATTAAGTTAACAACCGCTAACACTATCTATCACAGATTATATAATGAGGTGAATAGTTCGCGCTTTGTGATTGGTTCTTAGCTACGATCTATTAGAGGACAGATGCACAGATTACGTCATCACGACCCACTTTTTTCGAGAAATGTGAAAATATACAAGTTTTTCACTTGCATTTTGTTTCTTTATTCTTTAGTACGTCAAAATGTGGTAAAAACATCAGTGACACACTCGCCTGCGGCTCGTGTGCCATGCACTTCTTTGTTTTTACCACATTTTGACGTCAACTGTAATCTATTACTGAACAGACGCACGGCAACATGGAATCTATTTGTTATATAGATAGCGAGTAGCGTAACCAATCCGAGAACGGCATTCGTGATAAATCGTCAGTTGGTTTATATTAATTCGCATGAGCATATTTCGTAATTTTGGTACCCATCTTTACTTTAATAATCATTTCTATCAGAATGTCAGACTACAGATGAGCGGCAAAAACATGATTTGGCAAATGTGATGGTAATATCAGATTTGATCTTCGGTTTCGCCTTACTTTCGGCTTTGTTGGAAAGATTCGAAATAAACCCAAGGCCAAAGAAACCCAATACTGAGTACCTCAAAAAAAGCTTCTCTCATCGTGGTGCCAAATCCAACAAATTATAAAATTATCTTTCTCCTAAATTAAAGCTAAATAAATGTAGTTCATCGAATCCTTCAGGAATTTAATCCTTACGTGTCCTCGGTGCCAGGGCCTGTTTTTCGAACGTCTCGGTAACTTAACGGGCCCGAAACCACATTTTGAAATCAAAATCTCAAGAAAAGTCGGGTGTGTTCTGAACTCTAATGACGTCCATTGTGTGTCTTTAGCTGATAACTTTACTTGATAATTTTCAAAACTTTTGAAATCCTCATCTGGAATGGAAAACAAAACAGTTTAATGGGCTCGGTAATTACCGGGAGCTTCGACAAACGGGCCCCAGAGCTCTCAATGACGTCTATCTCGAAGTCGAAATAAGGGCGACAAGGTCAAAATTATAGTGCAAGATAAATTGCGCGCGGCAATAAAGAAATGAGTCACTCGTTTCATCACCGACATTCTTCACTCGATGTGGCGAATGTTTTATTTCTCTGATTAATGAGTCACATCAGATAAATACCCACATTTAAACTGCTATTTGTTAATAACTTTCTTCGAGAAGCAAAGCATCAACTGGCATTACTTTAAGGAATCCTGGAGGGGCTTTCCTTTCTTGTTTTAAGCCCAATACTCTGCAAGAAAGAAAAAATATATACTTAAAAAAACATCTCAACTGTGTATAAAGAAGAACTATCCCTGTAATTAGGGAGCTTAGGCCCGGTTCAAACGTCGAACTTCTCATGTGCCGAATCTAATGCAAATGAGTGAAAACTATAGATTTTTCTTATTTGCATGAGAAGTTCGACGTTTGAACTGGGCTGGGCCTTAAGTACAAAAAACTAACAAACAAACAAGAAGAAAAATAATGGTTCAAAATGTGCAGGGATTTAAAGAAACTTAGGGAGATCTTCGGAAATCGTTAGAAGTCTCCGCGTAACGTTCCTTCTAGGGCGTTTGTTATATTTTCTCGGCGGGTATCTTCGAGGTTGCGATATTGTGCCAATTACTGAATATTATTTATCATCTCATCAGACTCATGTCCACGGTTAACGTTTATTTACCTGTGGTACTATGCACCACTCCGTGTCACGGAGACACATATTGTGTCGAACATCATTACATACCGCATATAAGATGAATCGTCCTGCTTCACCGTTTCCTAGCCGGGCAAATGCTAGGATTAGATTGCTTGAAGCACTGTGCACGACCTCCGCGACACATACAGAAAAGGCAAGTCTCGTCATCCTTTTTCTCATACCAATGCTGTCGTCCGTTGCACGCTGAAGCAAAATAGAGAAAGATAAATTTACCTCCAGTCGCTACAGTTAGAAGACGCCTGCACGTTCAGTTCGATCGCTAAGCATCACCCCCTGCACGGAGGAAAAGGCTGTCAGATCATTGCACACAAGTGTTTAAAAACCTATCTGAAAGATGGAAACTGAAATAAACTGTTAGTTTTCTAATTACAGAAATAATAAAACTGTGTTTGTTTCATAGAATTGTTTTTCTCATGGTAATCATGGCTAGCGGTATTGCTCGTGGGCGCGTACATACAACGACCACGACGACGAAGAAGACGGTGTCACCCAATAAATAATAATATCCTAATAATGATATATACATATATATAAGGCATTCGACCGGTAATCTGGAGACCCAGGTTCGATTCCTGGCTGAGCCACATTTTCACTTAATTACTTAGTTGTTGATTTCTGTTCCCAAATTAACCTTGTCTATATATATATATATATATATATATATATATATATATATATATATAATATATATAATTATAATCCAAGAGTTAGGTTATTTAAACATTTACTGCAACTCTGAGTTTCATGCTTCTTGCGAAGCAATCATCAGGCAACTGCCAGAAATAACGGTTACAATCACAGAAATTTGAAATACAGAACAATGCATACATTACATTACATACTAGGCGTGTCGCGTCACGCGGGGTCGTTATCGCTAATTACATAATGACATTTCTTAACAGAAATTTCCTAACATGTCTACAACACGATGTCAGCTCATTTCTTTTGTTTAAACTTGCCATTTCTGGTTTACAAATGGCGCAAGATAAAACAAGCTAGCTCTTATTCCAGTGTTACTAAGAGATGCAATTTGTGTTTGTGGGAGAAATATTTCATTATTTGTAAACCAGAAATGGCAAGTTTAAACAAAAGAAATGAGCTGACATCGTGTTGTAGACATGTTAGGAAATTTCTGTTAAGAAATGTCATTATGTAATTAGCGATAACGACCCCGCGTGACGCGACACGCCTAGTATGTAATGTAATGTAATGTAATGTATGCATTGTTCTGTATTTCAAATTTCTGTGATTGTAACCGTTATTTCTGGCAGTTGCCTGATGATTGCTTCGCAAGAAGCATGAAACTCAGAGTTGCAGTAAACGTTTAAATAACCTAACTCTTGGATTATAATTATTTGTAGCTCTAGCTCTGCTATTGAGCACTTTTTAGTAGATGAGGATTTCAATCCACTTTTTGGTTATATATATATATATATATATATATATATATATATATATATATATATATATATATATATATGTATTATTTATTTATTTAGCCAACCCTAAAACCTAAAAGCGGAGCTCCACGATTACTGTTTTTTTAACTGTCATAGAGTAACTTCGTATGGCTTTCCTTGGGCCAATTTTGTGTCCATTAAGCAGCAGCAGGGAAAACGAATAATTTTACCATTCAGACGAACTGTTCGATAGCAAGCGTTTGAAAAAAATTATTTAGTCCAAATTACTTTCACATGAAAGTGTTAAGGAATTCAAAGTGGATAAAAAGAAATACAATAACACAACATTGCAATATCGGGGAAGAAGTCGGACGCACGCTTTCTCATTCTCGGAAACTATCCGACTAATGGTTTGCTTTTGGGTTCGCAGAAGGCCTTTTTGTTCACGTACGAGCAAAGCGCGTAACACTGTTTTGAGAGTTGCCATTTATCTTTAAATTAAATGGAAACATCTGGTGTTTACTTTGGCTCTCTCAAAACATTATTACTCTCAGTCTGTTAAGCTTGAAAACATTCGCATGGACGCTTCTCTTGACATATTGGTTATTCAGAACTCGAAAACACAAGGCGAATCGATATTAACGTGTATGTGACGTGTTTCTCAGAAGCTATCCAAGTATCACACAGCACAGTAAAAGAAAAAACTGGAAACTGAAACTGCCCTATTTTCAAAACAAAGCGTTCTACTTGGCTGAAAACAGTCAAGCAGATATATCTTTAAAATGTCATTTAACTTATGAAGGTAAAAATTCTAAATGTCTCTAAAATATAGAACTGTCACAGTGTTCTAATTCGAGTTGTCACATCTTTCAGATCGATCAGCCGATATGCACAGCACGTGCGAGGCTTCCAACCTTCTCTTAAATTAGGCAAACCTTTTCACGCGGACGAACTCTACTGGATTAAATTCCTCACGACGTTGCAAAGATATCGCAACATCCTCAGTAATCCAAGCAAGACAGTCCACCACAAAGGCTGAACAGGAAGAGGTGCTCAAGGGTCTTGATGGTGCAATAATGATGCAATGCTTAGCACTTTGGAATACGATAAAACACCGCCACGTGTCTTCTATTGTGTATTGGCCAATGAAAACACCGCCACGTGCCTTGAATTGTGCATTTGTTGCACAGGAAAAAAAGAGAAGAAAAAAGACCGAAATCTAACGTGACTTATAACTCGGTATACTTACAATATCCCGAGTAATTAAGCATACGGCACAGACGGGCTCTGAGACTAAAAATAGAAGCCGTATAATATAAATCGTTTATTTAAAATAGATTCTTTTGACATAATGAAATGATTATGTTTCTTACAAGGAAATAAACTTTACAGACTTCCTCAGCAATAATAGTTTTATCTACATCACTCTCAAGCAGGGAACAAACAATAAACAACGATACTTTAGATCCTTTTTTTTCTCTTGTGTTTTCTTTTCTTTTTCATAATTCCACAATACGATGCACTCCAAAAAAAAACGCCCTATTTTTTCCCATTTCTTTTACTACTGAAGAATATTGTAGCCGGAGAAAGTGTCAAAGTAGCCAGCAATATGGTCGGTCGAAGAGCGCTTTTTGACAATCCTGAAATTATTTTTTTATATACAAAGCTACCTGTGTTTACACTCGGATCAAAGTGATATTACAATTCCAATGTCCGACCAAGGCATATACTTCTTTTTCACCCAGCAAATAAAAGATTAGATTTTTTTCTTTACTAGTATCGAGCAACTTCAAATGGCTTTCCATGGGCCAATTTTGTGTCCAAAAAATTTAGCAGCAGCAGGGAAAACGGGGAGTTTTATTATCTACATGAACTATTCCATACCGAACGTTTGGAAAAGAAACAAACAAACATTTTTGAGTCCAAACTACGCTCAGATGAAAGTGTAAAGGAATTCAAAGCGGATCAAAACCAAAACATTGGAAGAAAACAAAGTGCGATGCGTGTTTGTTCGATACTGGCGAAGGGGAAGAAATTAGACAAGTAACAAACATATCTCGTAGTAAACTAGAAAAATTGCTGATTAATTTTGACACAAATGTCCGTAGAAAAGCCTACGAATAATACGAACCTGGCAATTTATACCAGTCAACAGGAACTGATCGTGATTCAGAAACCACAAAACAACAACACATCATTCCTGGAGAGAGTGGAGAAAAGACAAGTAACAAAAATATCTCGTAGAAAGTTAGAAAAATTGCTGAGAAATTTTGACAAAAAATTTCTGTACAAAAGACAAATCACTCAGAAAACAGAGCTGCGCCATTTCACACGAAATCGTTGCTTGGTTAAACAGACAAAAAACCCTGAACTGCCTTGATAGCTTTACTGTTACTTCCCATGTCCACCGGAGAAGCTTCTTCAAATATCATGAGATTCTCAGCGACAAAACATCATCCAGTTATGACGAAGACAGCGCTTGCGAAACCCCCCATGGCTAATCCCTCGCAGAAACGTCCAGGGCTGATAAATTTATCAAATCCAGCCAACACATTTCTCTGTTTTTATACATCCAAACGATCATTCTTATCGGCTCAAACAAAAAACCTGGAAAATTATTATTATTATTATTATTATTATTATTATTATTATTAGGATATTATTTAAAATCATTGGACAAAGTCGTCGTTGTCGCCGTCCTCGTGCCTACGCGCCCACGAGCAATACCGCTAACCAAGATTACCACGAGAAAAACAATTCACGGGTTCCTATGAGTATGGTGCTCCGCTAATAATCAATACTTGTTTTCTTGAGCCCAACATGACGGCCATACTCCAGCTAAGCACCCAGTTTAAAGTGTACATCTTTGATATTGGACATCCATGTTATGATCAACAGTCCAGTTTCGAGTTCGCCATGACCGCTGAACAAAAGCTCAAATACCGGCGGGAAGGTGCCACAAATTTGAAAATTAAACAATAGACAGAGCTGTAAACATATCATCTTCTTGCTGGAATTTGTGAATATTTCGCTTTCGGTCGAGGCTAACCCTGACAAAGATACTTCACAAATTAATGTGATCAATAAAACAAGCAATGAAAACGTAAAGCAACGTAAACCACTTGCTTTACGTTTTCATTGCTTGTTTTATTGATATGTGGGTACTTGAGCCTGAGCATTAGCTATGCCATGCTGATGAGGCCTAACAAGGCCGAAACAGCTGTCCATGGCTGCTAATGCTTGAGCTCAATCTTTGCTTTGGTAGATTTAAGGGGTAATGCCCGCTACCTTGTGGCCTTAGTGCCTTTTGAGTGGCTTCAGCTTACTTGATCACATTAATTTGTGAAGTATCCTAACCCTGACAAATGCGTTCTCAGTACTTTTAGTCAGCGGTCATGGCGAACTCGAATCTGGACTATTGACACCTGTCAAAACAAGGTATCCGCTGACCAGTATCACGTGACCATATCGCGGGCTAGAGTTTACAACTCGCATCGTGCTCGGATGGTGTGGTTGAAAAACAAAACGATTCAACGCTTCAAGGGCTTTCACTTTACCGCGGAATCT
>JAEMWC010000010.1:1425000-1445000 GCA_016490735.1 Pachyseris speciosa
CAGGGGCTTATAATCTGCTGACCCTAAGACAGTTGAAGAACAATGTTAAATCGTTTATTATACTATATCTCCGTTTCAAAATTGACCAAAGGCATTGACAATGACGACTACGACCGGCGATGATGATGATGATTATGATGATGGTGGTGGTGATGGTAGTGATGGTGTTGATGATAGTGGTGGTGATGGTGATGGTGATGGTGATGATGATGGTGATATGGTGATGGTGATGGTGATGGTGGTGGTGGTGGTGATGGTAGTGGTGATGGTGATGGTGGTGGTGATGGTGGTGGTAGTGATGGTAATGGTGATGGTGATATGGTGATGGTGATGTTGATGGTGTTGGTGATGGTAATGGTGATGGTGATATGGTGATGGTGATGTTGATGGTGTTGGTGATGGTGGTGGTGTTGGTGATGGTGATGGTGATGGTGATGGGGTATGGTGATGGTGATGATGGATAGGGATGGTGGTGGTGGTGGCGATGGTGATGGTGATGGTGGTGGTAGTGATGGTAATGGTGATTGTGATATTGTGATGATGATGTTGATGGTGTTGGTGATGGTGATGGTGATGGTGGTGGTGATGGTGATATGGTGATGGTGATGGTGATGTTGATGGTGATGGTGGTGGTGGTGGTGGTGGTGATGGTGATGGGGTATGGTGATGGTGATGATGGATAGGGATGGTGGTGGTGGCGATGGTGATGGTGATAGTGGTGGTAGTGATGGTAATGGTGATTGTGATATTGTGATGATGATGTTGATGGTGGTGGTGATGGTTGTGGTGGCGGTGGTGATGGTGGATGGGGATAGTGGTGCTGGTACTGGTGCTGGTGAGGGTGGAGGTGATGGTGGTTGTGGTGGTCGTGTTGATGGTGGTCGTATTGGTGGTGGTGGTGATGGTGATGGTGATGGTGGTGGTGGTGATGATGGTGATGGTGAT
Organism: Pachyseris speciosa; assembly: GCA_016490735.1. NCBI lineage: Eukaryota > Metazoa > Cnidaria > Anthozoa > Scleractinia > Pachyseridae > Pachyseris > Pachyseris speciosa. Next base: position 1,425,946 of record JAEMWC010000010.1, read on the forward strand.
GGTGGTGATGATGGTTGTGGTGATGATGGTTGTAGTGGCGGTGGTGATGGTGGATGGGGATAGTGGTGCAGATGCTGGTACTGGTGGAGGTGATGGTGACGGTGATGGTTGTAGTGGCAGTTGTGGTGGCGAAGGTGATGGTGGATGGGGACGGTATAAACAAAGAAATCAAACGACAATATTAAAAAAAAAACCTTTGATAAAAACTGATTTGAAACGCTCGGTATTTATTCTAGGTAAGATGTAATTGCGAGCCCTTTTACGTAGTTGTCTAGTCCTTTCAGATGGTAAGAATTCTCTTAGAACAGTTTCTGTTGTAGTGATTCTACGCCACAATTTTAAATCTCTAATTTTTAATATATCAATATTTCTAAGAATGTCTCAGCACGAAACAAGGATCAAAAGAAATCAGAAATTTGATCAGGTCACCGTGATGTGCATTAGTCAAACCCGCCAAATACGATCGCGAACTCGTACATTGTCGATTAAAGTTGTTCTGAGTGGAATAATTTGTCACCATCAATTTTAGCCCAAAATCTATAATTTTCCAGACTGGTCTAGAGAAGCTAAATTTGATGAAGTAGTGCAATGTTTTGCATCTTAGTTCAAATTTCCACATGCAAAAGTAAATGCAAATCTCTATTGACGTCGAAAGTGGCAGGGAAGTAAATCCCTTTTATATTACTCCTTCGTGTTCAAGCTGTTTAGGTATGAGAGATGGCTATTGCTGGTGGTGATGGTGGTGATCAACAATCCGTAACTACCAACCTTCCCTGGCCGTACGATCTGCATCGACACCTAAATCTTCTGAGACCTGGAATTATAAAAGAGTGCGTTTGGCGGAAGGAGACAAGTAGCATTTAATGTCAGTTAATATATCCTTCTCTAGTAATGATAGTATACGATTTTGATAAAAGCATGGAAATAAATGTATATCATTTCAAAATTTCAAACCTCAAGCATCCCATGCTTATTACCGGACATTGCACATGCTCCTAACAAGACAATGCTGACCACCAGAATTACCTATGGATAAATGAAAAGGTCGCAGGTAAGTTACTATGCCACTTTCTCACTTCCAGTTGAATTTTTGAAGAATTTTTAATCGCTAAACACATTTCGCTCGTTATTGAAATTCACGACACCCTTGCATGATTTTATGAAACATTGGAGCGATTTACTAACGTAAAACAGGGAACATCATCCGTTTCAAATAAGCCATCCAGTCCTCGAAAGGTGACATATTCCAGTTTTCACAAGAATCAGAACCAATCGTTGCTTGGCTTTCGCGAGGGCCGAAAAAAATCTTTGCAAACGGCCAGAACTCGTTTAACTGATGAACTTACTTTCATTGTTACAGCAGGTGAGTGTTCAATCAATTCCGTTTTCACCTGAAATTACAGAGACTATATTAGTACATCCATCACTGGCGGTATATTTTAAACCGCGCTTAAGGCCGTCCCTATTATGGCGAAATATTTGGTAAAATTAATGTTCATTTTTGTATGTTACATTATTATAAAAATTCTAAAACGTTTTCAAATCGTAGAAACAAATCGGTAAACTGAAGCAAATTTGTATGGTACAAGCAGTTAGCGATCGTAAGCTTAAATCGGAAGCAGCTCTCGTGTTATATACTCGTTTTCACTGTTCAGGGTATTGCTCTAAAGCGATGTCATCATAAGACTATCTTTCGGTTGAACATCCATAACAGATTTGCAGAAAGACAGAGAAAACCTCCACCCACACTAAGCGCCACTGGACATCCAACACTCTCCTTCATCAAGGCCAATAACGTCACAGTATCAATTTCGATCTCGGTCAATATTTCACAATTATTCTGCTCAATCGCGCGGAATTTTATGGAATTTAAACCATGGCAGAAAAAGTATTCTTCTAACTTTAGCGTTGTTATAAATGAGAGAACCATTATACAGGTCAATGAAACGGTCTTTCTTGGGGTAGTTCTAGATGAAACCTAAATTGGAAGGTTCATATATCTAGCCTAGCATTTAAAATATCTAAATCCATAGGTGTAAATTTTAGATCTAGTTTCTTTCTTTCAACACCCTCTCTTCGCATGCTGTATAACTCAATGATACTTCCTTACCTTAATTATTGTAATCTAGTTTGGGGATCAGCTTATAAATCTAACCGTGAAAGAATTGTAATTTTTCAAAAACGTGTGGTTAGGATAGTGGGCAAGTCTTACTATAATGCTCGTACAGAACCTACTTTTTAAGAAACTTAACTTGCTCAAATTTCAAGACATTCATTTGTTACATCTAGGTCAGTTTATGTACTCGTTTAAAAACTCTATTCTCCTTCGAAAATTTGAAAACTTTTTTTCAACAAACAGCCAAATCCATAGTTACAATACAAGGTATCCAGACTCCTTTCGTCTACCATTAGAACAAATATCCGGCTGTCTTCTATCAAGGTCCAAAATTTTTTAACTCTCTTTCTCCTGAGATTACTGGCTCTTCATCTCTTGCATCTTTCAGGAAAAAACTTAAAACATCTTTTATCAGTAATTATTAATTCTGTTATGTGTACAAATATGACTTGTCTGTACTGTTACCATGTTGTCTAGGTTTAGTTATCTATTATTTCTTGGGAGGGAACCTAAGTCCCACAAGCCCCATGGTTTTTATTAGGTTCCCTCGCCATAATTTTTTTCTTTTTGTCCTATCTGTTTTTTCCATGTTAACCATTGCAATTTCTGTGTATTAATCATTGTAATTTATTAATCATTCAAGTTCATTGTGTGTGGCAAATAAATAAATTAAAATAAAAAAAAACATAAAATATCGCAGGGAACATCCTGCAAGATTTAGCAGGATAATTGTTTTATTGTTCAACACACATATAACAAAGCACAATTTATTGTGTTTATTGCAGAAAAGCTGGAAAAGCTGCCATTCTTAATATTCTGCACGACACACGAAATTACGTATATCGCAGGATTTCTGTTGAGTGCGCACGACGGGGATATTGAGCGCGACATGACCATATTTGCGCATTGTCACATTGTGTTGAATAATAATCGCCGATATCGGTCCATATCGCATTTCAGTATCAAGTCAGAAGCTCTGATAAAGTTGATTCTAATCATTTGAAATCACGTTAGCGACTTGAATAAAATATCCCGTGGGTGGTCATGCCGCAGAACACGTGCTGATCAATTCTTTTCTTATTTGGACTTAGTTTCTATTATTTATGATTTAATTTCAAATAGATCGATTGTATTTCATTTAGCTGTAATTCTAGCTATTTTAAAAAATTCAAAGGATGGGTTGTTACAGTTTCACCAACTAAAGAGGAGTATGTCTTGTTGTGGAGCAGATCGATGAATTATGTCAAAGGCGGAGAAATATACATTAATTGTATGACAATGAAACCCTAGAAAGACTTAATTCTCTAAAACAACTAGCTAGACGTATGCTTCGCTAAAACTAAGCTAGCTTGGACAAAACAAACAGAGAAAAGAAACGAAACAGACCGGAATTTGAACGAGCAGTGCTATTAGTGGGACTTATGATCATTCTATTCTATTTTATGCTTTGTTTAAGAAGTCGTTGTATAATATTTGCGAAAGTTTAGATTGCAGTAAGTTTTTTTTGTGTGTTGAATGGATGACCTGAAATTAAGAAGCTCTATCTTATTTTTGACTTGCAGAAATTAAACAAAAAAAGAGTTATTTCAAATCACAGCTGAAACTGTGGTTCGAGAAATAAATAAATAAACATAACTGAATCATCCGGTCTGTACAGTGAAACAGTATAAACATAAAAATCATCCAGTCTGTTCTAAGATATTTATAAACGTTGTGCTGCTTTAGTGTCAGCACAAAAACCGCTGGAAAACCGGCTGAAATGATCAACAAAAAAACTGAGGAACTTCAAGATTTAATTTCCTCTAAAATTGACTAATAAACACCGTCCTGTTTTGTTTTGTGAAACTTATTCATTGCTTCTTTTGATTAGAAGTGTTGTGTGTCATTTCCATTGCCTGGTGCAATATAAAATTTGTAATACGTTACGGTACGCTCTTTAATACTTTGTACTTCCCAGTGAAGGTGACAGCGATGAGCTGTCGACAAATTAAACTTAAGGCGCCGAAACGATCTCCGAAACAAGCAGATTCGTGTAATTCACCAATGAATGTGGAAGGTGGATTGAAAATCAAATGATAATCTTTCTTGAAGTTATAGCACGTACTTCTGTCGCTACGTGAAAACAATTATTTGGTGCCAGGTAAAAGGTGTTTAGTGAAAAAGGAATTAATCTATCACACTGGCAGTTTGCGAGTTCAAATCTTACCTTGCTCCTGGCTGTGTGTAAAGAACAACACGATCGTCATAATGAATAAGTGGCGCAGGAGAAGATACATTTAAATGACGAAGATTCTTCTTAAAAACGACTAGATAACCATGGGCACCTAATCTATGGCAAGGGCAACTCACCTCATGCAATATTTCATAATCACTTGTTGGTTAAATTAGTTCTAGCGTAGGATTTATTATGATCACACAAAAGGTCAAAAATAACTTGAAAGTAAACTGGATAATTCTAGTATTTGCATTGCAAACTTTCCAACAGCTAATGAAATAAATGGAAATAGAATTTCATACCTCTATCTTCTTAATCGATCAAATTTATAAACAGTTACTCTGAGCTCAGTAAACGTCCCGAAAGGGGAGTATTTTTAATACTTTGACCGTTCAATAGGGGTTGTCGTTCGTTCAGTTCTGTTTTAATTTATTCAAGTAAATACGTGCCGCTTCCTACGCCAGATATTATTTGCGTTAACTTTGGCTGTTTAATTGCTGTCACTTACTTAGTAAAAAAAATCTTTAAACATATTTCCCACATTAAGTAATTGTAATCAATAAGCCCTCTTTTGCCAGAAAATACAATCAGCTCGGACTATTCAGAAATTTAGTAGATGTTGTTTGCGTTAAGTTGACTGTTTGTCGTTCGTTGTAGTAAATCGTTAAGCTACTTCGGACCTTAAGTACCTAACATAAATTCGAATAATGGACGCCAAAGAAATAGAATATTCTCACTGACAACACTATTCTTACTGACTACAAAACCACGCTGATAAAGTGTGTTCCTATTACGCAACTTCATCATACATGCGCGCCATTCAAGGTCATCAGTTTTAATCTGCCGTAAACCGTGGGGACGCTCGGTTCAATTTGCTCTGCCCACGAAACAAGGACGCCCAGCCTTTTGTTTCAGTGCCATTTCAACCGACTACGAAGCTTAGATTCAATTGTGATGAATAACCAGACTTTTCCTTGACGAAATGTCACCTAAAACCCTCCGCGTTATTCCCGGAAACGTCATACCTCTAGTTTTGAGGATCCTCTCGGCCCGTTCTGAATATCCACCTCTGGGTCTTCACTCTCGCTGACAAAATTTCAAACAACGATTAAGGTATTTAAGTCACCTCAGTTGGAAATTCGTCTTGCCTTGGTGCTTAATTCATTTCGTGTAAGCAACTGTAATGCGTCTTCAATTGATTAAAGAATGTTCAGGCAAACAAATCTGTTACCTTCCCATAAATATCCTGTAGGCGACGGATAAACAAAATTAAGACAGAAAATAATTCGACCATTGTCATTTATAATTCACTCTTCGTTTACTGTACGATATTCTTTTCGTTAAAGAATATCGCAATAGGCGTAAAAATTATCTAGGCTCTATGGTGATGCACGATTAAATTTAACAACAATCTCGATTACAATTGCAAGGGCCTTTTTCCTTCCTTCCTTCCTCCCAACTCCCCCTCCCTCTCTCCTTCCCTCCCTTCTTCCCTCCTTCCCTCCCTCCTTTCCTCCCTCCTTCCCTCCTTCCCTCCCTTCCTCCCTACTTCCCTCCCTCCAATGCGCTGTTGTAGCGCTGTTGAGTTGTTGCGCCAGCGCTGTTGTAGAAACGGGATCAAGATCAGACCGTTTTTTGGGGTGGGTACTGTAGCAACCCTTCAAGTAGCTGATGCACGAAGATTTCGCCTTTAATTTCTAATATTATCGTGATTTAAACACTTGTTGTATTGACTAAGACCGGTACTGTAAAATCGTTCGGTTTCTTTTCCTACCTAAAATTAAAGATAGTTAACTGATATTCATTTTACTCAGTCTCGGGAGATTCACACATACCATACAAGATTTTCTAATGCTGAAAATTTCTTTGTCAACAAATCAAGGCTTAATCAACAACTCTCTTCTTTTTCAAGATTTGGCACCAAAGTATGGAACTATCTTCCAAATAGTATGCGTTCCCTATCTAAAAAGTCTTTTAACAAAAAATCCATACACTTTTATTGAAATTACTAAAATATCCGCTGGATTTATGGAACCAAAATAGCACCTTTAAATTTTAGCTCTTGTTATTGTAGATTATCATGTTACTGTAAATTATCTTATTTTCTTGTTCTGAGTCAAAACATCCAGTTGTAATCTGTACTAGCCCTTGAATTATTTTTAATTAATTTTTTAATTTGTGTTATTTTCCTTCTGTGTTTTGAACATCCTTTTGACCCACCCTACTTAGTCCCTTACTACTTACTACCTACTTATATTCCCTTAGGATCACCAGCCTATTCCCGTTTGGATGGCGATTCATTAGAGATTTCTGAGAAATACAAACAGACAAGGTTAATTTGGGAACAGAAATCAACAACTAAGTAATTAAGTGAAAATGTGGCTCAGCCAGGAATCGAACCTGGGTCTCCAGATTACCGGTCGGATGCCTTAACCACTAGGCCACTGAACCAACCACACTGGGAACACATATTTTTACTGTGCAACACATACACAGTGTGGCCTTATTTTTTATGGTAAGGTCCGAGGAGACAATTTCACACATTTTCCTCAACCAGGATCACGTCACTACTCCCCGGTCGATCGGCGATGCACGGCCATTTTCACTTAATTACTTAGTTGTTGATTTCTGTTCCCAAATTAACCTTGTCTGTTTGTATTTCTCAGAAATCCCTAATGAATCGCCATCCAAACGGATATATATATATATATATATATATTAGTTATGCAACGCTTTCGAGTGGTATACCGTGGAATATCTCACGAGTCACTTGTATTTTCTTGGTATACACACGAGCCTTTAGGCAAGTGTGTATACGAAGAAAATACAAGTGACGAGTGGGATAATCCACCGTATATCACGAGAGAGGGTTGCATAACTATTTTATACCATGCCATAGAAAATACAGTGGCCAGCAAGGCCAGCATGAGCGCGAATCTCAATGCACGATGGGAAGGTTGGGTGTGATACCGTTGAATTGCATTGATCGATGGGAAGGTTCGATGGAATACTGACGAATATACAACGGCTTTCCGGCATTCTGATTGGCTGTATTTTCTATGGAATGGTATAAAATATAATCTTCGATGATTATTTCAGCTTTCCAAACATTTTCTGATAAATTGACGAGACCACTCGAACACCTTTGAGCCATAGTTTTAATTATACTGTATTTGTTATTATTAAAAGTCATTCGCGTCTTTAAACAATAGGAAACCATATATAGATGGCAGTTCTTCTTTAAATTACAAACATACTACCAAAACACAACAACCAAAACACGAAATTGGTAAATGCATACGTTTTTCTTGTAACCAAAACAATAAAATGGCTTTCTGGAGGAAATAATAACATGCCCTATACTACATGAATATTCAGTTCAGCACGTTTTATACTGACGCACCACGATCGAGACTCATAAAGGATAAAAGCTGCATACGCAAATTGTATGAAAATATTGTTTTATGTTCTTAAGAACTTAAACTCAAGATTTCCTGTTTAACCAACAGTAAACCAATTAGGTTAATGTTAAGCCATAGCTAAAGTGTTGAATTTTTTATTTCATTTGTTGTCCATGGCAATTAAACACACTGCGAACTATTTAGTTTTATTTATATTACAATATCTTGCCAGGATCTTTGATGCTGAATTCCCTGTAATCGCATGAGAAAAAGAAAAAGAAATATATTTTGGAGACATCTCCTGGGAAACAAGTTTATCAGTTTCCTCGTGGCATTCTCTGTCCTTGCAGTCCTCCAAAACCTTAGCTTTCTTTTGGTAAATTTGAGTTAACAGGACAACCTTCTTACATGTTACGTTTGCAAATCGTTGAGATAAGACCGAAAAATGAAGAAACTAATGAAAAATTAAATGGCGATCGCTAAAATCGATTTCAGTGAATAAGCACTCGTGTTAATTTCTGTGGCTCCAATATCACGGGAATATGGCTCAATAAATGTATGCTTGCCACTGGACCTGAGCATGCATTGTATTTTCATCAAAAGCACGTACGTTACCTGAACACAGAGCACGCGTATGCGAAATGGTGGTTAAAAGCGCGCGAAAAGATAATGGCAGTGGTAGAGAGTTCGAATTCTCGCTCTTGATTGGCCTGAAACGACGGCTGCGTTTCTCATCAATTCTCGTCGAGTTCTGCACTCCCGTTAAATTTATACCTGCTCACCTTTTTTTCTCTTGAAATTCGACCAGAGTTTTCCCTAATCTAGCTCACGCTTTATACTGGCTTGAATTGCGCGCTTCACATGCGGGTGTTCGCCACCCCTCGCATGTCAATATTTTTATTAAAAAAAAAAAGAAAGAAAGAAATTCGGCCTAATATTTTAAAAATTTAAATACTGATCAAAAAGTGTCCAATTCCGTAGAAAATAGCGTCCCCATATTTCCCCAACCAATGGACCCTGGGAATAAGGTTGATGTTCCCCATGATCTCACGAAACGACTGTTCACGGTTGCAACCCTACTTTATCGGGTTTCTCGCAAAGTTAGTTTTTTTTATGTAGTATCAGTTTTGCTTTTGCAATTCTAGTTTAGTTTTTGGCTTATTATGTCTCTTCTAGATCCCACGTAAACAAACAGCGTCATCATTGGTATTCTCGTTGGCTTGGTTGCTAATTCGCTTATGTTCTCTTGGGGGATAGTAAGGGAAGGGCCGGATGTGAAAAAACCGGGTGGGGGGAATCCGGAAAAAACAGGATTGGGTGGGGGGGGGGTGACAATTCCAAAAAAAACCCTGGAAGGGAAACTAAATTCATGCAGAGGAAAATAATTCCTACAGACAAGTGGGCTTAAAAAATTCATGCACCGAAATTCCCCCTCCCCAACCCGGTGTTTTCTAATGGTCCGTCCCTAAAACCGAGGAAAAACACGCAAGCGCACGAGAAAATGTTCTATTCCCAAGGGACCACTCGTGGTCTATTCTTCAACGATGGTTTCTGCTTCCTAAAATCGTTTTCAGGCCTTTTGAAAGGCACATTTTTGTGAGATCATTTCCGTCGTTGCTCATTTCGGATTCTCTAGCTGAAAATTAAGTCAGAAGTTCAAAGCTTACCGCCAAGTTTCGAGTTTAGAAGTACGCAGGACTTGGTATTCAGCAAGCTCTGCGCGCAATAGAACTCGGGAGAGTAAGGCCATGGCGACGATCCAGGTGGCGAGAATGAAGTAGGGGCACAGCTTTGGTCTGATAAGTGGGGTACGCAGAGGATATACCACAGCTCCAAATCGATCTACTGCTATAAGGACCACACTCAAGCTAGATACAGCCGCAGAAACGCCAATTACAAAAGGAAGCAGCTTACACAAGACCTGACCAAGAGGGCCAACGATAAACCAAGCCCCGTCCGAATACAATAATGTTACTGTCCACGGAATCAGGAATATTTCATACAACAAGTCTGACATGGCCATGTTGACGATGAAATGACTGATTGGTTTTCTTAGAGTTTTTGTTTTATAAACTATAAATGCAATGATGGGATTCCCAACCAGCGAAACAACAAAGATCACACAGGAAACCGAAGTCTCTCCTACTTTTTGCGCTGTGGATTATGTGAAACGCTGCAGCCCGATCCATTCGTAGTTGAATTCACGTTTGTTGGATCTAGTGCAATGGTTCTGTTGTCTCTCCAACAAATGTACTGAATGTCTCTAGATCAAGCTCGGTGAATATTTTTTTTCCGTGGGCGCAAATGTGAATCTGCCTTGCAACCGATCGATGCATGAAGCTCATTTAGTACAACGATCAAAAACTGCCAACCGTTTAAGTGATCTTTCCGACGCAGTGCTAACCTATAAGAAGCAACCGTCAGCATAAGATAGTAATAGAGAGCTCAATATGTCATTTAAGAGACATGCTATTAGCGTAGGATGTGCACGTGATTACTCAGGGAGTCATTTTTGGCCAGGTGTACATAAACTTGAGGAATAATATTTGAAAATATCTCAATTCAGCAAGATTACTGACACGGGAAAGGAGCTACTAGGTGAGGTACAAAATGATAAAAGAAACGCTGTATTCAAGTTTGACGGCTTACTTAGGTTATCTTCGTGGTAAATTCACCAATTAGTATGGATCATAATGATCGCCCTACACTAGCGCTAGCTATCAATAAAGATAAATTTAAAAATCGATGAGTAACCAGGGGGCATAATTGAAAAGTTAAAAGACGTTCTCTGGTTAAAAGTTTTAAAAAATACTGAGCTTTCGATTGCCAGTCTGCAATCTTTAAAAAGTGAGGTGTAAAAAGCGAAGGTAAAAATATATATGTACAAAAAGGTGAGAAAATAACAAACGAATATAAATAAATACAAGAAATAAAAAAGAAATACTTGTGTGAAAATAAAATGCTGATAACATGGATAAGATTACAATAAAATTGAGTATTGTCTTGGCAGCTTCTTAGAATTATTGTCTGCCTGGCTAGTAATGCAGTGTGCCAGGATTCCAGCGTTTTTCTTACGCGTGAATTGCCTCTGTCGATGACGCGTGCATTCTCAAAATCAATAGTGTGGCCTTCGAGCCACGCATGGCTGGCAACATTGGAACCACTTTTAAAAACTTTGGTGTTTCGTATGTGTTCCTTTTTTCTAGTTGGTAAGCATCTACCCGTTTCTCCGATGTTTTTCCATGTGCAGTCCGCACAGGGGATTTTTTAGACAAGGTTCGTTTGCCGATCTGATGGAGGTCTTGATTTGGGAGACGCAAATTCCTGTTGCCGGGTCTTAACCGTTCTGGTGGTCGCTCGGATGCCATTATTGTTGAGAATTCTTGTAAGTGGTTCAGTGACACCTCTGATGTATGGCAAAACTGCGAAGCCATTTTGGGAGTCTGGTGGGTCTGTCCACCTAAAGAACATTCCCACTAACTCTTCAGGGGAAGGGATGACTTCAGAGGTAGATTTCTTCTTTAAGATGTTCGATATAGTTGCTGATGGGTAACCATTTGATTTTAAGGTATTGGAAACGAAGATTAGCTCTTTCCTTACTCCTTCAGCGGTGCTCGGGAGGTTGAGTGCCCTATTTAGAAGGGTAGAGGCGGTACTTATTTTATGTTTTAACTCGTGATGAGAGTTAAAGTCCAGGTATCTGTCAGTGTGTGTGGGCTTTCGGTAGACACCGATAGTAACTGTCCCATTCTTCCTGGTTATCAAGGTGTCTAGAAAGGAAATTTGGCCATTGTTCTCAGTTTCAATGGTGAAAGATATCTTAGGGTCAACTGCGTTGAGAGTGTCATGGAACTTACTTACGGAGTGTCGTCCACGTAACGTTTCCAGACTTTTGGTGGTGTTATCGAGGCGGCGATTGCCGATTCTTCAATTACTTCCATACAAAGATTAGCTACGACGGGGCTTACTGGGCTCTCGATTGCACATCCGTGTATCTGTTTGTAGACAGAATCGTTAAACATAAAGTAGTTGTTAGAGAGGGTGAAATCCAAGAGGGAGATGATTTCGTCGGTGTTGAGCTTCGTTATTAAGTGTAGCGTGGTGTCCTCGTCTAGCTTTTTTCTGATGTAATCACAGGCCTTATCAACCGGGGTGGCAGTAAAGAGTGAAACGACATCAAACGAAACCATTACTTCATCCTCGGCGATTTCTTGGTTTGCGACTTGTTTGGTAAAGTCCATCGAGTTAGAGACAGAATAGCCATTAAGATTCTGAATAGAAGTGTTTCTTTTGTATTTCTTGTATTTATTTATATTCGTTTGTTATTTTCTCACCTTTTTGTACATATATATTTTTACCTTCGCTTTTTACACCTCACTTTTTAAAGATTGCAGACTGGCAATCGAAAGCTCAGTGTTTTTTAAAACTTTTAACCAGAGAACGTCTTTAACTTTTCAATAAAGATAAAGATGCAGAAACGGAGGACCAGGTGTCCACAAGCCAAAAGAAAAAGAAAAATATATATATATTTCCTTTCCTACAAAGGGGAAACAAAATAAATATCTACATTAGGTAGACGGAAATAAAAGCCAAATAGTGAAGCAAAAACATACAGTTATTTTTCTTTATTTTTCATAAAAAAGGTTAATCGTTATGTGCCTTAAGCAAAGATACTGTTTGTCAGCCACTTGTTAATTTCGATTCGTAAACCATGCTAGTCTGTAAAATTCATCGCTATAGCTATCACTATTTTTGCAAAGGTTTGTGCCGATCTGAGTACTGGAAATTAGAGCTAGAGGGGGGTTGTAGCTCGACTGAGCCTCAAAATGGCCAACATTGTAACAGAGGACGAAATCAGAGTCAGAGGGGTGGTTATTTTGAAATTTCGGCTTAGGTGAAAAACCATTTTAGGCTCATAATAGCTGCATGACAGCAACTATTCATCCCATAGTGTCACAGTGGTTGGGAGTGTCTATCACGTGACTTATTCTCACTCAAATTCTAACTCTCACACTAGCTTTGCCCTAAGGCTCAGAACTTAGACCAAACCCTAGATCTTAACCCTGGTCCTCCAATCCTAGCTCCAACCACAGTTTTGAGTAGTGCTTGGGTATTGTTTTTATCTGATTGCGTCACAAGTCCTAGTCACGTGACCTTGATTTTCTCCTTAAGTTTCGTTTCATGTGATGTAGCCCCCACCACCCACCCCCCAAAAAAACTATCAAAAATTTATGAGAAACTGACTGTAAACCCAGAAAATTACAGTTTGTTTGTCTTTTCTTTTTTCAACTTAATACTAAGAAAAGTGATATTATAAAAACAAAGAGGTCAAAAGGTCCAAGGAATCAGATTCCGACTTGCTAAGGGAATAATTCGGTTTGTTTTGGAACAAAGGATTCGACATTCTGTTCTAAGTCATTATGAAATATCGCTTTCGCTACCCGATGAAGATGCTGTCAGTCTAGTCTTTTTAATAATTTTGAATTGTAAATTGTTTGAAGTTTCTGTATAACGATAACGAAAAATTGAGAACCGATTGACTTAAGCTTGGTGATATTTGAGCTGAAATAACGGGCAGTGTAAATCCAGTTTTTGATAACGTTAATCAACTTTCCGTTGCTCCCTCTTAAAATAAGGACAACGACAACTTTGTGTGGCTGAAAATGGGGAAGTGGGTGACAAAGAGCTCAATTAACGATTTAGCCCCATGAACCCCTGGAGTGTGAAGAAAAACAAAACCTACAGCCCAAGGGGATGCACACAGTGGATAAAGAGGAGGGAGTGGGCCTTCTCTCAGGGCCACTGTGAGCAAACCTGGGTAGAGAGGAGGGAGTAATGGGCCTCCTCTCTGATTGGAAGGAGTGGGCCTCCACTAACCTAACTCCATGGGGTAGAGACGGAGGGAGTGGACCTCCGGAAATCGAGTCTATGGGGGCAGGAGTGTGACGAGAGGAGCACTTCATCCCCATTCCCGTGTTTATTTGGCCAGCTTAAACATTACTTACATAGAACGGAACTCTATAAACGAAACTAATAATTCAAAAATCAAAAACTAAATATCCAGTACTACACTGGAACTGATGAACCAGTGAATGTTCATTGGAATAGTAACCCATATAAAGAATCATGCATAGTAGTCTATATAAGAAATCATTATAGTAATGTACATGTATATAAAGAGTGATAGATGAAGAACTTAAATCTAGTATTACTTAGTTTCATCAAAAACCAGTGACATAACTTAACCAGCCTCCAGTTCGGAACCTGAATGATACATCATTGTTATTATTATTATTTCCTTTCTTTTTCTTTTTTTTTTTTTTTTTTTTTGTATCTCATTGGTACCTAAAGTATTGTTCTTACTTAGAATTTGTTCATTGAAGCAATCATAAGTCCTAATGTATATTGTTCGCAAACAAAATTAAGTAAAGTCAAGTGTACACAACGCAACCTTAAAGAAATACGCAGTTTCTCTTAGATTACTACACTACTGCTGCATCCAGCGAATACCTTACTTATTAGAATCAACGCAGATATCTCACTTAATCTCTTAGGTTGCTGCACATAATCCAAATGCAAGACCCAACATAAGTGTACTATTGGGTTCTTGATAACACTATCTCAGATGTTGGAGGGTTCCACTTAGCAAATTATATTGTTATTAGCAAATAACAAGAATAAGAATAAGAATAAATAAAATAAAATGAGTGAGCAAAAAGCTTTGGGTGGGAGGGGAGGGAGCAGAGAATATTTCTAAAAACAAAATGCTGGCTAGACTATTTGTTTATCTCGCGTGGGAACGAAAGAAGACAGCAATCAAACTTTTCAAGCATGTATTTAGATCACAAGGTTCCTTCTGATTGGATGACTTTAGGATTCTCACGTGAGGTCAACATGAGGTCAGTGATTGGGTGTACGTTTCAGCAAAACTTCAAGCTCACAATAGAACAAGAGTTGTTGATTAACTGAAATTTATTTCATATGTTCAATAAAATGTGATTTTTGAATAAGCTAAAAGATCAAGTACAGTATTTCAGTGTGGGAAGTTAATGTCTTAGTTTACACAGTCGATGGCGCGATCTTTATTCTCCCTAAATTTTAGCGATGACATGTGCTTAGTCGAGTTCTAATTAGCAGGTTTTCGAACGTTTATGATAGTTTTAATTTATTTTAATTTCTAATAATGTTTTCATCATCATGAACAGCGGATGTGGTTATTAAACTACAGCGGCTGTATGACAGAGACCAAAAGAACTTATGGTCTGGCGTTCAAACAAAAGAAAAATAAATGTTCTATTGACAAATGATAAAGGTAAATCGAAAATCCCACCACTTCGGGGGTTTTGATTGTCGGGTATAAAGGAGTATTAAAGAGGCGGTATCATGGATTGTTAGCAACAATCTGGAAAACAAAGGAGGCCTGTTTACCGATGGCAAATGAAAAGATTAATGGCTAAATATTTTTCAAAACGGCCATCTTAGCTCACGGATGGTTACGCTTGGCCAAGATGGAAATGAATGCCATCTTGAAAACTTCGGGCCGACGTTTTCAAGCTTCCCTTGCATCTTAGATGTACTTCGTAATAACTTAGTGTGGCTCATTTTTTCTTGTAAAAATATATTAACTTGATTTTATCTCACTGGCAATCCAGAAGCAATTCATCAATGAAAAAGTCAATGAAATTGAGTTAGTAAATTGTTGGTCAAAATATCAGGAAGAATTCCTATGACACTCCTCCTTAAATGTGGTTTCTAGAAACTTTATCAGTTGTCAGAGAAAAAAAAGGAGAGATATCTACCACTTTTGAGCGAATGGATCGAACAGTCGGTTCCTATCGAAATTTTCTCCGTTTATCGTCTTGCCCATTCTTTTCCCTCAAAGATCAACTGAATGCCTGCCCCAACCTCTTCCTTTCTCCTTCCCTTTTCCTTTCCTGATTTATAGTCCTGACAGATATGACCATTATTTTTTCTTTTATTTTTCATAAAAATCTTGCTTCGCCATTGCGAAACGAAATGAAAAGAAATTGTACTTTACGAAATGGTACTTTACAAAGTGGTACTTTACGAAATGGTACTTTACAAAGTGGTACTTTGCGAAATGGTACTTTACGAAAAGGTACTTTACGAAATGGTACTTTAAGAAGTAGTACTTTACGAAGTCGGTACTTTACGAAATGGTACTTTGCGAAATGGTACTTAACGAAATGGTACTTTACGAAGTTGTACTTGAAAAGTACCATTTCGCAAACTACCATTTCGTTTCGTTTTGTTTCGTTTCGCAAAGGACCGTAAGCCGTGCAGCTGGTATTTGACGATCAATTTTACACGCTTGATCGTGCGATCTTCATTGTACTAAATGAAAGGTGTCGACTTTTAGGACTTTTAGCGGTAACTCGTGCTTAGCCGAGTTCTAATTAGCAGCTTTCTGTTTTAGTTCAATTTCTAATAATGTGCCTGTTACCTTTTTCACCACGGAGACGATAAGTCTTGCGGCTGAACAAAAGAAAACAAATGTCTAATTAAGAATTATAACATAGCTGGTAAATTCGTGTAATTAAATTCAATTGCGCGAGCGCGCTTCATATTCCTATTGTGCACGCTGATGACGTAGCATAGGGAATTTCTCTTTATAGAATATTTAAACTATACCGAGTTGAAAATGTTATAAAACAATTGGTTCATGCGTCAGCTGTGCGTTCATGGAGATATGAAGCACTTGGGAAGTTTGGAGAGCACTCAAGTAGCTAGAGTTGCTCTCGGCTCCGCCCCGAGCAACTCGTACGCATCTTTCGTGCTCTCCAAACTTCCCGCGTGCTTCATATCTCGATGAACGTACGCTGACGCATGTACCACTCAAGCAGTTGATAAATGTTTTTTTTTTCGTATTTAACAGCCCAGACAAATGGTACTGAAACGAAATTCGGCACATAGGAAGTTCTCATCGACGTCCTTAACATTTTCAAGTATAATAGACGTTATCATAGATCACGTGAAGTGTCACGTGACCATTTCGTTGAAAAAAATCACTTAAGGAGTAGGTGACGGTTGTAGGATATAATCAGGAGCCCTAACGGGCTCCTGATATAATACCCAATAAAAACGCGTTTAATTATTTTCAGCATCTCACGTTTGGAGTGACCGTCCATCGCTCTCACCAAAAAAATTATGAGGACAAAGGTCATTTTCTGCTCAGAATTCAACCTTTGGCAGTTAATAATTTAAAAAGTAAGACTCATGAAAAATCAATCCAAGCGTAGAAAGTTAGATATGTTGGATTTCTATTGGAAACGCTGATTTGTTAATCTGTAAATATAAAATCCGCCACCAAATCGCTGATTTAAGAGTTTTTCAAATTTTGATCACGTGGCTGGTCACATGATTGAAATTATACGTTAAGGCAAAAGAGGACAACAAGATTTATCTTCAGGGAAAGTTTCATCCGATTCTAGGCAATCTGAGGAAAGATATTGGCGATCAACCATATTTCTGAACATATTTCGAAACCCAGCCCTTAAACTGCAAGAGCAATTGTTAAATAATGCTAACTCGAAAATTCCACTGCTTCAAGCATTCATATTGTTGAGTATTGTAGGAAGAGTGCTAATGTGGTATCAAAAAACATTATGAGGGAAAAAAGGAGAGGTGTCTAATATTATTGGGTTAACATAGCGAACAGTCAGTTCCGATCGAAATATTTCCGTTTCTCGCCGTCCACTTTCTTTTCCCCTCAAACATCAACTGAGTGCCTGCTACGACCGATTTCTGTTCTTCTCTTTCCTTTCCTGGGGCGCTTTCCACTGAGTCACTCTTTAAGAGACTGGGTATTAACCCAAACATCACCAAACCGCGCGTTTTATTCATGAACCCTTTTCATACCATGTGGGTGCTATTTATTTCACCAGATTTTGGGCGATAAATGGTCAGGGACTCTTAACTTCTTCATATATGGAGTTATTATGAAAATATCTGCTGTCTCGAAATACTGGGGACTCAGACTTTAGTGTCACGTGATGCACACTTGGCTGTTGTTTGTCGAGTGAGTGGAATCGCTCGAGTGTGTTGCGATTGTCAGTTTTAGAGGTGTTTTCAGAGCCATTTTCCTCTAAAGAAGCCCCAATCTCGTACCCAGAGTCCTCAGGCTCTTTGGCCAGCGGTTAGTCGCCAGGAGAGACTCTGGGATAATGGAGAAAAATCAAATTTTTTGATTGGCTGGCCCGTAACGGCTTCCATTGTTTTACCCCAGATTTTCTGGGAAAATGACGGTCCATTATCCCAGAGTCTCTCCGGGCGTCCACCCGCTGACCAAACAGCCCGAGGACTCTGGGTACGAGATTGAAGAGGTCCCCATCATTAAGCTAGAATGTGGATAAAGGGAAGCCTTTGAAAGAAACCAGAGGTGAGAGGCGGTTTCATGTTGAAGGAGATGCCAAATACGCTCTATTGTGACGATGAATAAACTAGAACCTGTCTCTCTTCTCTTTCTGCGAGTTGATTCCGGGACCTACCAAGGCAAGTTGGGCTAGTTTTGACCGATAAAAAAACTCATCAATGCAATATTTTGCTCAGTGGTAACACCGGGTGGCTCAACGCCGGGTGGCGAAAAACTATGAAATGAACCGAAGGAAAGTTCTACGCTCGTAACGTGGTTGAATCACCCAGAATTCTTTTCGGACGTGAGCGAGGCAAGTAAAGACACACAAGATTGGATGTCAGAAACGGGCTCGGAATCGTGGCAGGCAGAAAATGTGAGAGAAAACGTTCATAGCAGGTACTAAGGAGAGAGCTTGAGGTTTTCTGTAAATGTGGAATTTTGATATTTGGGCAGTTTTTCTTTTTAAAACGTTGACCACAAAAATGTGTAAAGTTTGGTGTTATTCTTTGGCAAAAGATAAGCATTTTGGGCTTTGCTGCCAAACGAACGGTGATATGCAGCGGAATTCTGGTATTGTAGTCGTTATTTTTGGCTTTAATTATAATTGCGAAACACAGTTGGTGCTATTCTCACAATTATTATGACGTTCTGAAAAAATTTAAACAAGAAATAGTTCATAAAGGGAAAGCAGTATTTATCGTCAAATATGTGTGTGGCTGGTAGGAAAAGGGTTAAGGAGCATGGAACTAGTGGAACGCCGCAAATGGTATAGGATTTTTCGGTAATTCCGGTAGAACCGAGAAAAGAGGAATACCTCAGAAGATATTTTTTACGAAAAATGTCCCTTGGAAAAGTCTGTTCTATTTGATTTACCACGGAACAACCGGTTTTTCTATGCAAAAGGAAAGCGCCTCTGATTTCTATTCCAGATAGATATCATCAGTTAGG
>JAEMWC010000010.1:1457500-1480000 GCA_016490735.1 Pachyseris speciosa
AACAACACCACAGGAAAGCACTGCTCAGTAGCTTTCATCTGAATGTGTTCACACTTTAGGATTTCATCCACAAACTCAAATGTTAAAGCCACCTTGTAATAAACGGCACTACAGAAAGGTACTGCTCAGTAGCTTTCACGTGAATAGTCACACTTTATGATTTTGTCAACAGACTCAAAACTTGGATCCACCTTGAATAAACGAAATTGCTTTATAGCACTGCCAAGCAGAATTAATTTGAATGGTATCACCCTTAAGGAATTCTATGAGACAAACTTCAACAACCTAAATAATCACCACATTAAAGTGCTGGTCAATTCCACCTTGCACAACACAATAAACAGTACCACAGCAAAGTACTATACTGCTCAGTAGCATTCATTTGAATGGTCACACTACTGGATGTCATCCCCAGACTCAAAAGTTAGAACCACCTTGTGCGGCATAATAAACAGCACCACAAGAAAGTACTGCTCAGTAGCTTTCGCTTGAATGATTGCACTTTAAGATTTCATGCAGAGACTCTAACTAGAATAAGAACCACCTTGTACAGCATAATACACAGCACCACAAGGAAGTCCGGATCATCAGCTTTTGTTTGGATTGGTCAAATCTTGAGGTTTCCACATGTCCAGACCCAAACGTTGGCAACATCAGATACACTAACTATACAGCGTTCTACCGTTAAGTAAAGCTGAACAGCTTTCTCATAACATTTTCACCCAGACTAGCCATTTTAGGGAGGTGATTGGCACCTGTAACACCAAGATTTACTGTTTGATATGTAGACTCTTTTGGCTTCATATACATAAAAGCCTGACGTCAGCACAGACTGAAAAGCTAAAACCACCTCATGCAAAGAAAACAATCAACACCACAGGAAGTGAGTACTTTATGTAGCTTTCATTAAAACGATTATTCACACCATGAAAAGCGAAAATCGACCAAAGTTGTGTCAGAGAATGACGAGAAAAACCACAGAGGACAACTTGTTAACAGGTTTCATTTTAAGGGGCTCCTTCTTGGAGTGCATATCAGATCCAAACGTCAAACCACTAGACAACAAAAATAGTCTTCGTAGCAGACTTGACATGAAGTTTTTCACAGCGGAAAAAAAAACCACAAGAAGTAATGCTCGTATTCATTTGAAAGCTGCAAAACATTGTTAAAATTACATTGTGCAACACACCAAAACAACAATAGAAAAAATTACTGCATGCTCAGTTCTGACTCAGCTGTACAACATAATAAACAATACCTCTAGAAAGCACTGCTCAGTAGCCATCACTTCCATGGTTACACGTTAGGAATTTAACCACAGACGTAAAAGTCAGAACCACCTTTCACGGCATAATAAACAGCTAATTAAAAAAAGAAAGAACTGCTCAATAGCTCTCATTTGAAGTATCAAACTTGATAATTTTTTCCAAGGATCAAAAGCTATTGAACTCTACCACTTCGTACTGATTAACAAAGGCCCGGGCAAACGGCTTCAACATTTACTTCAACATCCGTTCGATTTTGTTGAACAGCAATGTCGAAAACGTTTGCCACTCCCGTTTCAACGGTGTTGAAACATGTTGAATGGAAGTTAAATCGATTTTAAATGAGTTTAAAAGCGTTTAAACTTTGCTTCAACATCCGTTCAACATTTCTTTGGTTATCGCGAACGTTGAACGATGTTGAAGCCCTTTGCCGCCCACTTTCAAAAAGTTAGGTATGCGCGTGCGCACTAATCGGTCTCTCAAAGGCGTATCCATAGTAACAACCGCGGACCGGAATAACAGGCCTCTCGTGAAGAATTATTGAATCAAAGGGTGATGTTGTGTTGAAACCGTTTGCCACCCCGGCGTTCAACATCGCTCAACATGGTGCAACAAAAACGAAAGGATGTTGACGCCGTTTGCCCGGGCCTTAGCGTGAGAATATCGTCTTCTGTTTGTTGTTGTTGTTTTTTTTTTTTGTGGTTGTTTTATGCACATTAAGAGTAGATAGCTGTTCACATAAGCTGTTTTTCGAATCCCGCCGTGTTTTTGCCCTGAAATCGTCGTTCAAAGTTCCCGCTTGAGGCCCGCCCATCAAACTTGACCGGGCTAGTAAGGGGCATGGGTCTTGTCCTGGTTTGACGTCACAAAATGCTTTGTATGCATATTAACAAAGACTTACTGCGATTCAAATCAGTTTGTGACGTCAACCAGGAATAGACCCATGCCCCTTACTAGCTCCGTCCAGTTTGATGGGCGTGGCTCAAACGGGAACTTTGAACGAGGATTTCAGGGCAAAAACACGGAGGAATTCAAGTTTTTTTTTTGAACAGCTATTTACTCTTTATGTACATACCAAAACCACATAAAAAACAGAAGACGATATGTAAACTTTAATCAGTAACAAAAGAAAGAAGTTATTTGAAAGATCACCAGATACTATTCTATTCCCAGGCTTCAACTTTGAAAGCCCCTTAGTAGAAGGTTTTCACGTGACGTCATTAAAAAAAACTAAAATTAAAAAATAAACAGACTTTTGTATTTTTATCTTCATCACGTAAGACATTTTAGAAATGTATCTGCTTGCATGTTTTCATCTCGGTAGCTTGCTTTGTTTTGAAAATAGAGCAGTTTGAATTTTAGAGTTTTTCACAGTGCGTGACATAAAGATGTCTGCTCACAAGTATGTCGCTTACATGAAAACATCGATTCACCGTGAGTTTTTGAGGTTTGAAAAGCCAACCCCATGGTAAGAGAAGCGTCTATGTGAATGTTTGAAAGCTCAACAGAGAGAACAAATCCTTTGAGATAGCTAAGAACATATGTTTTAACTCGTTTCCGGCCGCCATCTTGGTGTCTCTCAGTGGGACGCCAACATGGCGTTTCCATACAAGACACTATGATTTTGAGTGGTACATTTTGCCGAATAACTCGAGTACGGGATATCGCACGACTCTGAGACTTTGGCATGTCGTTTATTTATTACTCTTCTATAATATCACAATTTCTTGACCTTATGAATTGAATGCTTGATGATTCTAATTTTTTACTTGCGTGACTGAAAACACTCTATATGAAGTATAAACAGCTGGACCACATAAAAGCACTGCTCAGTAGCTTTCATTTGATTGGTCACACTCTAGGATTTCATCCACCGACTCAGAAGTCAGTACCACCTCATACGGTACAATTACAATAGAGAGTACCACTGGAAAGAACTGTTCAGAAGCTTTCTGCTGAGGTCTTTATTCGCAGACGCACAATAGAAAGTTACTTGATAAAGCCGGCAATCAACAGCTCCTTTCTTTTAAATTGGCACACTTTTAGATTTTATCCGTAAACTCAAAATTTAGAACCAACTTTTATAGCACAAGGAACAGTACAAAAAAGTAATTGTGAGTAGCTTTAAGTTGAATGGCCACACTTAAGAATTTTCTCGATAGAATCTTTGAAAAAGTTAGAACCACCTTGTACCGCACAGTAAACAACACGACAAGCAAAACACAGATGCTCAGTTGCTTTCAGTCGGAGGATTTTATCCACAGACTCAAACTTAGCACTGCGTCATATAGCATAATCAACAGCACCACAGGCAAGGACTGTCGAGTCGTTTGCATTCGAAACTGAGGTCACACGTTAGGATTTCATTTTTTGGAAACATAATAATGGCGGATGACTAGGTCGGATCCCGGGACGAGTTGCATGAAAGTGAGGCTAGTAAGGCTTCGATGATTTGTTTTGAAATCCCATAAAGTCTTGCTTCGTCGTCGATTTGGTTTGTTTTGTTTCGCCTTCCGTACGTGTTTTTGTGTTCCTGAATGCCACCAGAAGGGAGTGAAATCTTCCACAGGAGAGAAAGTGTTTTTTCACATGGCAAGAAATGAGGGACATGAGGGGGCGGAGTCACTTCAGAGCAGTCTAGAGAGCTGTCAATTACTTTCTTTCTTTGGCGAGAGGCTATTGGATGATCGTTGCTATAGAAATTTGCAGGCGCTTCAAAATTAAAAAAAAATATGGCGGCCCTGTCGAGTAATCTGCGGTTGTCTGCAACAGCAAAAAAATAAAGATAATATAGTTTGTTATCTGGAAAATTTCCACTAATAAATAAATCGATTTTTGGCTATTTAGGTGAAATATCAGACATTCTTGGCGTATGAAAGTGTACTGTACTTCGAACGATCACGGCTAATTGATAATTTGATTTCCTCCTGTTTTAATTATCCCGCTATCTCGTCCTAGGATTTGTTGTCATTCTCAGTCTTTTACCGAGGATTTCCTCCCCTAAAAAGCCTGGGAAAGAGAAGAATGATATAACAAAATGGCCGGCGGTACTTCGAACTTACGAAAACTTGGAACTTGCGAAACGTTCACAGCACTCATAGCGCTTCTATGAAGACTAACCTTCATCCAAGAAGACTTGAAAAAAGTCCATCTTCAATGCTGATTACCGTGGTGGACCGAACCTGTGATAGAAAAACAGTTCCATCGACGTGAACGACATTGTTTTGGAGCAATATTTCCGATTTATACCAGGGAATTCGTTCTCGCACGGGCTTGCAAAGTTAGATTTTTCGAAGGCGATTCAGCTGGAAAAGGCATTCCGCCATACTTTTCTTTAATACCAAAGAAGAAAGCTCAACTTCAAAGTTCAAAACCGTGGTGGATAAAGCTGGAAAGTGACTAATTTTTGTGTCAAAGAACGACTATCGATGTCAAGAAACAGGATCAGATTGATACCAGGGAATTCGTTCCCGTACGGGCTTGCAAAGTTAGATTTTTCGAAGGCGATGCAGCTGGAAAAGGCATTCCGCCATACTTTTCTTACCAAAGATGAAACTTAACTTCAAAGTTCAAAACCGTGGCGGTAAAGCTGGAAAGTGACTAATTATTGTGTCAAAGAACGACTATCGATGTCAATAAACAGAATCAGATTGAAACCAGTGGAAAAGTCAAAAGCTTAGGGAGGTATATCAAAAAAATTCAATTCACTCAAGTCTCTCTATTTATGCCCGCCATGTTTCTAAGTGTCGCTACGAACTGCGCACGCGTGTCCCTCATTTCTTGCCATGAGTTTCCCCGTTCACGTCTGAAGGGAAACAGACGAAGGAAAAGGGTTCACGATCGCCGAAGGAACTGTTTAAGTTCAGCCTGGAAGATCTTAGAAAATGTGTAAGCGAATGTGTAAAGCTCAATGCTTTTACTGGTTTCAACGACGGGGCGCTTGAAGTTCATTCGCTTGGTTATTAAACCGTAGTATTTGTTTCGTGCGATTCCTTGCGAGTGGACGTGGACGTAAATAATAATAATAATAATAATAATAATAATAATAATAATAATAATAATAATTTAGAACTTATATAGCGCATTTTCATGTGTATATGATCAAATGCGCTTTACAAGCAGATGAAATTGGAATTCGGAAATGTTGGTTTTTGTGGAGAGGGGAAAACTGGAGAACCCGGAGAAAAACCTCTGGATCAGAGTAGAGAACCAACAACAAACTCAACCCACGTATGGCGCCGAGTCCGGGAATCGAACCCGGGTCACATTGGTGGAAGGCGAGTGCTCTCATCACTGCGCCATCCCTGCTCCCCAACAAAAACAAAAACTTCTGCTATTGGGACAGAGGATGTCTTTCGAGAGAAGTTTTTCTTTACCTTGGGGAAGGTACTGGCCACGCAAATCGTGTTGGAACATCACCAGACACCACATAAGCTCGTCATTTAACCGCTTTTTCTAAGATCTTCTATCCTGAATTGATGATGTAGCGAACAAGCTTTAGTTCCCGCGGCGATCGTGAACTCCTTTTCTTCGTCTCAACGAATTGCATTAATCCACTATTTTCCCTTAGAGGTGAACGGTGGAAGATTTTTTATCCCCTCTCGAGGCATTCAGAAACACAGCAACTCCTAGGCACGGCGAAATAAAACAGACCAAATTTACAAAGAACCAGAAAGAACCAAGACTTTTCTGCAAAAAAAAACATGAAAGCCTGACTAGCCTCGATTTCATGTAGCTCGTCCGGGCACCCGACCGAGTGGTCCGCCATATTTGCATTCGGTGTATACATATAGGTTTCATTTCACTTGATCTTTTCCCAGTTTCATCCACAGACCCCAAAGCTGGAACCAGCCAATAAAATTTCTTTTGACTTGTCCTCCTTTGAAGTGTGTCCACGAACTAATTATAGCACATCTGCTAAGTTATGGCGTATTTTCAAAGTGTTGTTGAAGGTTTGACGTTTTGGTGGCTCAAAATTCAACTCTCAGAGTGCCTTAAACGTTTCGTAGACATAGGGCTTTTATCCAGCAGACCTTTTTGTATGAAACCATTTAGTTTAAGTTGTTTAAGACTTAATTTATCCCTTATGCCTTTTATCTTGGCGATGCAAGGTTTTCTTTCAACTGAGATACCGAAAGAATAATAGCAGAACTATACAAAACTACAGAATACTACAGAAAAGTGATCTCTGACTCGACTAACAGTTACTCTTTAACAATACAGTGAAACGACAGTTGCATAATAATACAAATATAAAGAAGAAGAAAAAGAACAAAATTAATACGATGAACAAGCAATATGAGGCAAAAACTTGAAGAAAGTGTTGATTATTTGAGAATGAGAAAATGTTAGAATACAAAATTGGGGAGAAATACAAAAATAAGTATGACAGAGAAAAACAGAAGAGGAACAGCAAAGAAAATGACAAAATGACAAAAATATGAGCAGGAAAAGCTGAAACAAAACATTTTACCAAAGCAAGAAGGAAGCTGCAGAAAAAGGCAAGCACAAATATAAGAAAAAAAGATAGGAAAAAAAGAAACAAATGCCAGTTGAAGAAATCAAGATACAGAAACAGAATCAAACAACAAATGGTAAAACACAAATGATTTTCCAAAACTTGCAATAAAAAGATCAAAGCTGTCAAAAATAAACGAACTGGGACTCGGAGATAAAAAAGCGGGAATTACAATAAATTAAATAATAATTAGACGATGTAGAGAAACAGGAAGTAGAGGCCGGATTGGCCTTCACTCCGCCTTCCAAGAAGCAATCGGAAATTGCAATTTGCTACTTCACTGATTCACCTACACGGTTGAAATATGATGACAAAGTTAGAATATTCATTTCCATATTTTATTTTCACTATGGCATCATCACGCATGTTGATCATAGCAACAGATAGTTGTTTTCACATGGGCGAGTTTGATTTGCTCTGCGAGGATTTCTGTTCCTTTACGTACGTCGAGTAAGTACGAAATTCCGTGAATTTTTTTATTGCAAGTTTTGGAAAATCATCTGTTTTACTTTTTGTTGTTTGATTCTGATTCTGTACCTTTATTTCTTCAAACTGTCAGTTTTTTTTTTCAAGATGGATTCCCAGAAGTGCTCAAACATTTCGTAGAAAGTCCACAAAATTTTAATATAATCGAACATGGCGGCATTCTTGTTGTTGTGTTATTTTTCTCCAGCGTTTGGACAGAAACGCCGGAAGTGAGCTTTGTGAATGAAACACGAAGAACGGACGACATTTTTAGACTCGGGTCTTCCACAGGAAACCCGAGTAATAAAACCAGACAAAAAACAAAAACAACAACGGCAAGAGAAAAACTGGAGAGAGGCAGCAAAGAAAATAGCCTCAGTAATTAAACTACTATAGAGACACCGAGAAAATTACTGACAGAGAAAAGAAGAAACAATTAAACAATAAAATAAAAATAAAAACACGTTGAGAAGAAAATTAAACATGACAGACAAACATCTACTTAGCCAAGACAGAAGAACGAAATAAAAAGTGAAGATAAACAGAGACAAGATGTTACAGAAAAAAAAACGAGAGCAAACCTGAACGAAACCGGAATATAATTCAACAACACTGACTAGACTCAGTGTCAAGAAAACAGGACAAATAGCGACCACAAAAACATAAAGAGAAGGACTTGGCAGGAGAAAACAACATAACAACAGAAAACGGATAGACATGACAAGATAGTAAGAACGCAGCCATGAGAAAAATAATGAAAATTAAACATGGAGAAAAATATTTTTGCCTAACCATGGAAACGGTAAAGTCATAAAGAAAGAGTCAGAAAAAAAATTACATTTAATTTGAAACAGTGTTCAGTGTATATGCGAAACTAACAAGGCTGGAGAGGCGTTTTTCACGTTTCAATTACATTTTCCATTGAGACCACTTAAAAACAAACTTTGATCACTAAGATAAAAGGCCAAATTGATCAGAAAGTTTTGAATTCAAAAGACATCAAAATTATTCCAACAGTTTTTTTTTTCTGGAATTGACTTTTTAGATTTGGTTTTAAATAATCCTGGATGAGCTGATTCAAACAGTTTACTTTCAATAACCAACCGGACCCTGCAATATGTCACACTTTAGTACTAGAAAAGCGCGTTTAAAGACATTTCATCAGTTTAAGCAAAATGAGATTTCAGTTCTGATGTCCAAAAGTAAGAGCGACACAAGAGCATAAGATGGCACGATTTGCAGAATCTATTTTTGCACCTGTGCATAAATAGCAAATTAGAAGTGCGGAAACCTGATACAGTTTTGTTTTGCACAAGAAGCGCTTGAATTTAAAAGAATATTGCCAAAATTATTTTCTAAAGTTTAGTGCAACGAACGGAACTGTATCAGGCTTCCACTTCACTTAATTGGATATTTGTGCACATTACACGAGTGGAATCGAAAGATTTTGCCTTTATTTTTTTTTATAAATGGAGGGTTTGCACTAACTCTTAAATGTAAGTAAAAAACGCGCTTTTAAGGAGACCTTAGTACCCAAAGCTATTTGCTTGCTAAGAAGAGAAAGAGAGCTGTGTTTTTGATGGGGGTCTTCAGTAAAGAGTCGGAAAACTAAGACTAAGTATTTTGGCGGGAAAAAATCTGTATTAGTTTACGGATTTAGCCCTTCAAAAGCTAAGTTACGTTTTGACTTTGAGCTAAGCCCGTTTTGAAAGTGCAGGTCTTTTTTTCTTTTCGGCAACCTCTCCTAGGCGAAAAAAAGTAAAAGAGAGCCTACAAAATAACTACTTACCAGTCCCTTTTAAAAGAGCGCTTTTTTTCATTTATTGTTGTACAAAACACAACAGAAAAGTTCAATAAAATATTGGAAAACCAATCTTTATTATTCACTTGTTGTCCTTTGATTCAAATTACAAGTTATTACTACTAAGGTAGCAGTTACGACAAGTTAATAAGTGACAAATAACTTTTACTTTTCAATATTTCATAAGGAAAGCTTAAAGACAAAATAAACAACAATTTTTGAAGTGCTATTACTGAAGACTACAAATTTTGTTTGAAATTCAATCTTTCGCGAACAAGATACTTTGGTTATAAAACCTTTTTTCAAAATCAAATACACAGTTTGAGTAGAAATCCAAATTTCACTAAAGTTTTCAAATAAATGGAAAAAGTTGGACCCAACATTTTAAGTAAACTACTGAACAGGGCGATTTCGATGTAACTGGAACAATCTTAACATGAAATGTGTCTTACAGTAATAAACGTTTCATGTGCATTCAAATATGTGGGGAAAAGAATGAAATTGGACATGAAGCAACGTTCTGGATTTCAAGAAATTGAATATTTGATCGCGAATTAGTTTTTCATTTCACAGAATTCATAGTGTACAATTTGCGGGTTGTACTGACAATTATTTTGACAACAGCCCAATTTAACCGACTGAAATTTTCATTACCATGAAGATAGTCTAATTGCGGTAAACAAAAACTGTTCAAACTCTAAAATCCACATGTTGCTTCAGTGTCAGCTTTGTATAGTGCACTTGAAAACCGCCAAACGTGTGTTCAATCAAAACTTAAACAACCAACTTATGAAACTCGTCTAAACTTTCAGTGTTTTTGGTTGCCGTGGAAATATGAATTCAGAAATTTCAGTTGGTTTGGTTTTGGAAATTAGATTTTTGTGCTCAAGATTTCTATTCACTAACAGCGTCAGTATATCCACGCAAATGTAATGGACAGCGGAACTTCATGTTTACCGCTAAGCCGAGTTAAATTGGAGTGACATTTTCTACCTTAAAAGCGTCCAGATGTTTCTCAATGTTTATTCTCCATTGTGTTCCATTTTATCATTGAGTTTTTCCTCGCTTGCTTGCTGCCACTTTATTTCTGTTCTTTGTCCTTTCTTGCATCCAGCTTGAGCTGTAAACCTGATAAGCGACAAGGAACTCGGCATTAATGACGTAAAATTATGCCTAAAACTCGCAAAAACTATTCACTCTGCGCGCCAGTGTATAACGTATTGGCAGGAAAATTAACCACAAAACATTACATCAACTGATCTCATTTTTCCTTAGCATTGTTCCAAAATCCATGTTTAATTTCCCTTAAGCAAATCTGTTACAAAAAAGCGAACTCTTAGGCCCTTTGGATAAATGAACCAAAACAGCCGTCGTAAAAATTGATTCCAACAATGTTGTTTCAAAGATTGTTTTCTCTTTGTATACAATTCGCACGCTTTCGCGACCTACATTGCCATAGTTACAAAGCGCTCAATCGACACGTCACGGACAAATTAGATTCACTGGAAACAATAGGACCCACAACCTACTTCTAGTTAATTTCAACCCTATTTTCCTATCAATGCCAAGGTGGCCTTGTGGTAAAAGCTACGCCTTGTTCTACGATACGACGGCCTTATCTCTGCCGTCGTTTATTTAAGTAGCTCTGGAGGGGCTTGGCGATCAAGCCCCGTTACTGGCAGAATTTCTTTCTTTTTTTTTCTTTAACAATTTTTTAGCAACGATTTCTTATAGCTTTTTGGCTTGTCTTAACGTCTGAGACCATTTTTAGCCTTTTTCCCAGCAAATCTAATCAAATATTTCTTGGTAGAAGGAAAACTTTGTTCAACTAATCAATTTTCATTATTTTTGCTTTGAGAATAAATTCGAAAACTAAAACGTTTCTGAATGCCGCTAAAGTAACTTAACATTACATGAATACCCTACATTTGTAAATTTGCAACCTGTACAGTGCGAATAAACGTTGTTGTTGTTGTTGTTGTTGAAACCCTCTGGATGCAATCTGGTTCAGAAAAAGAAAATGTACAACATCCCCTTTCTTTCTTCAACAAAGGTGCTAATAGTTGGATTGTACAAATACTTTTTACGAGCTTTTTTCGAGCTTTTTATGTTACCACCCTTTCTCCTTTACCGAAATAGTAATCTCCACTTGAAGAAGAGAAATTTTATTTTAAATCAATGAAAAAAAAGACACTTTTGTTTATTACTCATTCCTTTGTGACCGGCAAGTTCTGTCTTAATTAATGAAAAACGTTTTCCAGTCGAATATTTACAAGGACCTCCTTGGGTCATAAGATGGTCTGTTAGACGCAATTTCAAAAATTCAGTCCTTCGGTTTTAATTTTATGATTCCTAAATAAAGGATCATTGAACAGTCTTAATCACGTTTACGTGCAAGATTGTCAAAAACATACCAACAAAAAGTTCAATGTTTTATGACAGAATTCGTCGGAAATGTGGTGTGTTAACAATAATCTTGTTTCGAGGTGAAGAATCGTTGCTGAAATAGTTCTAAAACTTAATCTGTTTCCTGGCAAATTCCTCTTACCTTATTCCCAAAACTCCAGAAAGCAAACTATTACCCCCAAATATTCCTCCTGTAGCTATCCAATAGTACAATTGTGCCCTTTTCCCTATCATCAGTTAGGATTTGTAATAAAAATTCTTACCATTCTTCTCTAAAATGTTGCCCTTCATATAAAAATTATGTCCCTATTTTCATCTCCATCGAATTTTGGTCATCCTCACACCACGATTGTCAAGGTGGCCCACCCAAAGTGAAAAGATACGATCTTCTTTGGTGGGCAACGGCCTCAATTTTCTAGGGTCTTAGCGTAAGCCCATTTTTAACCGTTTTTTTTTTTTAATTTAATTTTTTTTATTTCTTTCCTCAGCTAAGCTTTGATTTTATCTACGAATTTTAGGAATAAAAGGTTTATTTTGTAATTTAGTTTACTCTCTTAGAAAATAAATTCAGCAAAACTATCGAAACGTCCCAACGTTAAAATGCTAACATTTTTTTAGATTTCTCTCTTTGCGTTGAAATAAGCTGGTTCGTCCTTGTAAAAGCAAAATTTGGTTGAAATTAATTATTTCTCACGTTAAGACAACTGTTAGGCTATAGATTTTGCGATAAAACCAAGTGCGCCGCCATCATTGTGGGTTAGAGATGAAACTTTATTTCTAACTCGTTTTAGAGGCAATTAGGAGTCGTTTGAGCTGACGGTGGGGTTTGTAAGTGGGCCACAATATCCTAGCGTTCTCAGGGTCAGTAAGACAAAAAATGCCAAAGGATAAAAGGTATTTTGTCTTATCGAGATCCAAAGATGATTTATATTTATTCTGATTTCTTATTATGATTTCTCTCTTAGACGTAATCGGTTTAAGGAAACTTTGAATTCCAGAAACTTTGCAAGGAATGCCAATATGAAAACTAATTAGAAATTCTTTTGCAGAAACCGGCAGACGGAGCACAAGATATTCTGCACAAACAAGTCATCAGGTGAAGTGGCATACAACGAACGACTAGGTAGGATGTCACCTCATCTCATCTCACTTCGTGGATCTCAAAGACATCGAGCAGTTTACAAGAAAAATACCAAGCATTCATTTATTTTTTTAATCATTGTAATTTAGAGCAGAGGGAGTATGCTGTGAAGCTTATTTTAGAATATTGATTTAATTATTGAATAAATGGTCTTTTGTCTTATCGACATCCAAAAACGATTTTTATTTATTCTGATTCTTATTCTGAGTGTTCCAGTGTCCTCTAAAATGCTTTTGACCGAGAAAGTTCTGGGACACAGCTCCAACGCTAAAAGTTTTGTTTAATTCATCCACAGCAAAAATCACAGGAAGTAAGTAATATTAATCGAAAGCGTTCACAACATAAGCGTTTTCCTTTTTTTCTGACCTTGCAACTTTTGCAAAATATGTGATCTTCATTTAAACCACATCACAAGCAGTTTCGTTTTAAAGTTTCACAGATTTTCATTTGATTTCACAGATTTTCCGAATGCTGCTAAAGTAACTTAACATTACATAAATACCCTACATTTGTAAATTTGCAACCTGTACAGTGCGAATAAACGTTGTTGTTGTTGTTGAAACTCTCTGGATGCAATCTGGTTCATAAAAAAGAAAATGTGCAAGATGCCCTAATTTCTTCAACAAAGCTGCTAATAGTTGGATTGTACAAATACTTTTGACGAGCTTTTTATGTTACAACGATTTCTACTTTACCGAAATAGTATTTAAATCAATGAATCATACTTTTGTTTACTACTCATTGCTTTGTAACCGAAAAGTTCTGCCTTAACCGAAGAAAAAAAAAGTTGCCAGTCGAATGTTCACAAAGACCTCCTTGGGTCATAAGATGGTCTGCTAGACACAATTTCAAAAATTCAGTCCTTCGGTTTTTAATTTTGTGATTTGTAAATAAAAGATCTTTGGACAGCCTTAATCTTATCAGGTTTACGTCCACGATTGTCAAAAACATGACAACAAAAAGTTCAATGTTTTATGACAGAATTCGTCGGAAAAGGTGGTATGTTAACAATAATCTTGTTTGTTTCCTCTTACCATACTCCCAAAAATCCAGAAAGCAAACTATTACCCCCAAATATTCCTCCTGTACCTATCCAATAGTACAATTGTGCCCTTTTCCCTATCATCAATTAGGCTTTGTAATAAAAATCCTAACTATTCTTCTCTAGAATTTTGCCCTTCATATAAAAATTATGTCCCTATTTTCATCTCCATCAAATTTTGGTCATCCTCATACCACGATTGTCAAGGTGGCCCACCCAAAGTGAAAAGATACGATCTTCTTTGGTGGGCGACGGCCTCAATTCTCTAGTGTCTTGGCGGTGGCCCGTGTTTAACCGGTTTTTTTCTTTATTTCTTTCCTCAGCAAAGCTTTGATTTTATCTACGAATTTTAGGAATAAAAGGTTTATTTTGTAATTTAGTTTTCTTTCTTAGAAAATAAATTCAGCAAAACTATCGAAACGTCCAAACGTTAAAATGCCAACATTTTTTAGATTTCTCTCTTTGCGAGGAAATAAGCTGGTTCGTGTTAGTAAAGCAAAATTTGGTTGAAATTAATTATTCTCACGTCAAGACAGCTGTTAAGACAAAAAACTGTTTGGCTATAGATTTTGCGATAAAACCAAGTGAGCTGCCATCATCGTGGGTTAGAGCTGGAAAATTTATTTCTAACTCGTTTTGGAGGCAATTAGGAGTCGTTTGAGCTGACGGTGGGGTGGGTAAGTGGGCCACAATATCCTAGCGTTCTCAGGGTCAGTAAGACAAAAAATGCCAAAGGATAAAAGGAATATTGTCTTTATATGATCAATGGAATGGAGACTTGGATAAAGTGTGAATAATGAAGAAGCGTTTTCAAGTCGAATTACTCACACATAAGAACCTAGTGTATGACCTCGCTCACCACGAGTCTCACATAGCTCAGTGGTTAGAGCGTCCAACCGGTAATCTGGAAGGTCATGGGTTCGACTCCCGTTGGGGGGCTCAGAAAATTCTTTTTCTGAGTAATTCGACTTGAGAACGCTTCTTCATTATTCGTATATTGTCTTATCGAGCTCCAAAAATGATTTATATTTATTCTGATTTCTTATTCTGATTTTTTTATTATGATTTCTGTCTAAGAAGGCATCGGTTTAAAGAAACTTTGAATTCCAGAAAGTTTGTAAGGAATGCCAATATGAAAACTAATCATAAAATATTTTGCAGCAACCGGCAGACACAGGACAAGATGTTCTGCACAAACAAGTGAAGTCGCATCCAAGGAACGACTAGGATGTTTTGATGTCATCTCGCCGTAAGGAAGACTTCGTGGATTTCAAAAGCATCGAGAAGTTTACAAGAAAAATACCAAGCATTTAAGCGTTTAAGCTGAGATAAGCTATACAAACGTTTCTTAGCTTTCTTGATAATGAAGTCAACGTGGCAATTCGAACGTTGCAATTTTCATGATCCTATATATGATCTATTGCCGAGGTAATGCATAGTACTCCGATCTTAAGTCAGGTTTTCTTTAAGACAGAAGATTTCCCATCCAATGTTTTGTTGGTGGTTCGCTTTGTCTTGCCCAGTCTCCTCTAAAATGCTTTTGATCGAGAAAGTTCTGGGAAACAGCTCTGACGCTAAAAGTTTAATTATGTTTCATCCCTCCACAGGAAAAACCACAGGAAGTAGTAAGATTAATCCCAAGCGTTTACAGCATAAGCTTTTTCCTTTTTTCTGACCTGCAACTTTTGCAAAATATATGATCTACATTTAAATAAATTTGCTTCTAATCACAGCACATGCAGTTTCTTTTGAAAGTCTCCCAGATTTTCATTTCAGATCAATGGCCATTGGCTTTATCTTGGTTGTGTTTTTTTCCTATTTTAATACTAAATAACAAATGAAAATTATAACCCCATGCCTCTTATTCCGACTGCAATTTCTCAAAGTAACAAAACGATGTTCGAAAAAGAATCATCCGATTTGATCGCGGCCAAAGTACACTCGAGCTACTGGATTTGTACAAGCCTAATCAAGGTGAAAATAATTAAACTGTACTATTACCACTTTTGATTATAAAATTTGATAGCGCAAGAAGAGACAAGTAAAAAAAGCCCCCGGGGGGGGGGGGGGGTGCTCCCAGGAAAATTGTGTGGGGGTGTGCGGCCCGCTTCCTGAAACCCTTACCCTATTCCAGACCAAAATCTGCGATTTTCCCTACCCTATTTCAGACCTGACCAAAAACTCGATTCCCTATTTCAGACCAGACCAAAAATTTGATACCCTATTTCAGACCTGACCAAAAATTCGATACCCTATTTCAGACCTATTTCACTTACACGGTTGGCGTAAATATAATTTGAGAAAGGCTTTTGTGACTCTTTTGTTGATGGTCTTATCGCCTAATGATGAAGAAGTACCTTCTTCTAAAAAACATGCTCAATTCAGGAATAAAGTGCACAAACCATACCCTATTTCAGACCAAATGGTTAAAATTGATACCCTATTTCAGACCAAAACGGCTTAAAAACCATACCCTTTGGGGCCGCACATACCTATATAGCCCATTTAAGGGAGTACCCCCCCCCCCCGGGAAAAAAGCTACTCCATTCTCAACTTTTCGACAAAATTGCTAAACATATCGGAAATAGTGTGTAGTGTTATATTATGAAATACCCGGCAACATGAATTAGGACTGAAAAGTATCGATGGTCGAGGTCAAACATGATCATCCTGACTTCTGGAATGTTTCTCTTTCCCTTCCTTTGCTAAACTCCCTGACTTCTTTTCTTGCAGACATTTGTTAATTATAAACTGCGAGACTTCAGTGAGCAATGTCACGTAACGGTCAACTAAAATGGCAAAAAGGGTGTTATTTAGATATATACACTGAGCTGTCAGTTATCGAAGGGAAAAGCGAAAATTGGCTTTCCTTAGCTCAGTTCAGACGCGCGTGATGACTATTTTTGACTGAAACGTATGCTTGCTTTGGCCAGCAAGAACGGTTCTCTAAATATCATTTCAAAGACTGCAAAATCGTCGATTTTTGAAGACAATTAAAAAAAAACTATAACGGATCAAATGAATTTGAAGAATTCTGTATTCGATGTAACCAATCAGATTGAATCAGAATCAAAACAATAAACTTAGCTGAAACGAATATTGTCGAACAAATAAGACTGCTACCTTGTTTTATTAATGCTCTCTCCTGATCTTGGACTGATTCCAGTTTGTTGCCTTGGATTAAATTCTTTCAATTTTCTGGGAAATTGTACCTGTAAAATAACAATAAAAAAAAATCAACAAATTGATAAATATGTAGCACTTACTTTCATTTTGCCATCCACACTGTAACATTTTCAGGATTCCGCCGCAATGGCCGTCTTCAAACCGATAAAGATCCTCCACCAGCACCCAAAACCAAGTTAATAATCATGTTACACGTACAGTTTTCATTCTTACACCACGATACTTCACTAGGAGGGAGGAGAGGGTGGTGGAGATGGAAGAGGAGGGAGGTGAGGCGGGAATACAGCTGGTTTTTCCATTAGCCTTCTTAGCTTGTGCACCCTAGGTACCCCTCCCTCCCTCCCTCCCATTCCACTTTCTTTCCGATCAACTCCTTATAAACAATTTTTTTTTTAACTTGAAAGCTCCATCAAAAAATATACAGGCGAAGGTAAAATCATCCGTAACAACTGCCGGCTACTAAACAAAATTGGCGAATATTCTATGCAATTTCTTTAAGACAAACCTTGGCTATCATACAATTTTTACAATATTTTCTCTTCGTCAAGCTTATGCTTAGATATGCTTCAACAGTTTCAAATTATCTCGTGAAAGTCTTACCTTAAGCACATTTCTCTCTCTTAGAATCTGGTCCCAGTTTCCTGACTGAAAAAATTCCTGAGAATTAAAAGAAAAAAAATCAATTAAATACATCTGTGGTAAGAATATATTTCAAAACACTGCCACAATTTCGGCAATTTCGGTAATAAGGTTTTTAGCTACACACATCCATTCTGATCTTGCTCCAGTATTTATGGCAAGGTTTGCGAGATCGTTACGTTACAAGCAACATGGAAGTAAATTGTTAATTATCACCAAATATCTCCTGCGAGTTACGCTTTCAAATACTGATTTTGTCCAGGCTCAGCTAGTCTATATACGTTCTCGTTAAATGTCGAAGTAAAACTGACAGCATATTCCAAGGGGAAAGAGACGCTAATTTAAAACTTTGGTCTACAGTCGAGTTTCACTCGAGACTGTACGGACTGGTCATTGAATCGCTAATGCACGTGCTAAGTCAACTAGCAACATTCTTGTGCTCGAATATAGCGTTTTGAGGAAAGTTTAAGTAATTCTTGAAAGACAGAGCTTACCTTCATTGTTAGCGTAGTGTACAGACTCTATTCCTTCTTTTATGCCTTTGTTTTTAATCATATTTTCATCTTCATTGCCGGCATGAAACCACTTTCTCGAGCCGAAGACTGAAAGTCCGCAAACCGCTCGCAAAATTCGTCATGAATATTGATTAGCAACTGAATCAAATCGTCGTGTGAGAATTACACCACGTGTTTCATGCCGTTTTTGTTCCACAGAAGAAAGTTGTTGCACGTGCTTGTCTATTAAGTATGCATGCGAATTCGAGAGCCGTTTACGGCGATGTCTGGGGGAATGGAGAGAGAGAGAGAGAAATAATTACAACCCCAGAAAACGAGGGCGCGGTTTTGGGAGATATTCTCAGTATACTGTAAAAGGAATACACCGAATTAAAAATTATATGTTGTATCCGAGGTAGTGTTGTAAAGTTTCGAATCTGTGGATGAGATCCAACTACCATCGAAACTCCTGTAAGCGACCACTCATATACTGTGCACAGGGTATCTACATTTTAAAGGACCACTCTCAACCATTTGCCGTTGTGCGCCTCTGTTGTTGTTATTATCCGGGAAATCACATAGTCGGCTCACTTGTCGAAGTGTCGCTGTAGGCATGTTTGGAAATTTTTGCTGACCTTGGCTGAGACCGCCATGAGTTGTAGTTAAGCCCTCTTTTGTTGGACATTCTTCTAAAGATTGTTTGCGCGGTCGCGCTGGTATATTTTGGTATTCCTGAACAAGGAGTGTCTAGCTCTCCAAATAATTGAACTGAAATTTGAACTCTGAACTCTGTTTCTGATGATGTATTGCATGATAGTGTTGCCTTTAGTTAATTTTACAAGATTTTTAGATGAGGTAGCAGCTGTTCATTTAGGTTCAGTTAGTGGTCTTTCGCGTCATTTATGTCAACATGTGAATAAGACACTACCTACTTTTTACGTTGATCGCCTGTTTTCGTGGCATACTATGGATTTAGTTTAGGGTTTATTTTCCGGGTTCAAATCTGTAGTCATTTTATGGGGATCGAACGTTTCCTTTTTGATATCTTTCGCGCTCCCTTACCCTCGAATTATTATTACTCGTTTCGGGAGAATCAGTTTTGTGAGCGGTGTTGTTTGCTCTAAAGTCATCTGGGTAGCTCCGTCTTGCGCGTTCTCTATTGCCTTTTGCTTCTCATGAGTATGAAGAAATTTTTGTTTTTGAATACCTAGTATCTGCCTTAACTATTACTTCCTTTCGATAAACGGTCGTGCGTCGCCTTGATGAACTGGAACTTCCTTGATGTATGTGTTTCACACTTTTTGTTTACTACTTTTCGGGCTTGATGGACATTGATTGGAATCGAGTTCGCAGACTAGCAAGTGTCAAATGTTTCAAGACGAAGAGCTCTGTTACATATGATTGGGCGGTATATCCCTGTGATCATCTGATCTGCATTGCCTGTTTCAAGGCCCATGCAGCGGATCTCAAATCAGAATTTACCTGTGGGTGTGGCCAAGATTTCCATGGCCTTAGCGCATTTAATTATTTCAAGTTACATTCTCCGTTGACGTATGCCGCCGCTGAGGAACTGCATTTTTGACTGAACGAAGTCATGGCTGTGATTATTTGATTGTTTATCCATTTTTCTTAGTTTAGGTTATCTGAATAAGTAGTTTGTCCATTGGTGTTGGGAATTTATATAACTTGAACCCTTGTACACAGCCTTGTTTTGTCGTTACTGAAAAGGACCAATCTAGCCCTGATAAAGTTAGGATTGCCTCTACCCATCAACCCAGCTTTATGATGCCAGGCAGGGGGCTTCTGGGGTGGAAAAGGGTTCGAAAAACACACTTATAAACCAAATACGCAACGAATTGTAGCTGTATTGATAGTTTAGAAATAAACGACAGCTAGCGTGACGAGCGTGACATCAAAGACAGAGCCTTCGGTGTTGTGGACCAGCGAAATCTCCGTGGTAACCCCTTATATGGAGTAGCTAGGTCGATTTGACCTCCTACCCTTCAGAAATTGCAAAAAAGGTGACCAAATCGCCGGTGGGGAACGAGTTAAGAAGTTCAGAGGAGAGAGTAGCAAACCAGGACGGCTGGTCGTTATGTTATCCCAATATAATGATCATTCTTCTCAAAAATGAAACCAAGAAAAACCAAGACTAGACCAAAGTGATATGAATACGATTGCGTCCTTTGCTATTAGAAAGATCTTGATGGTGTTCATTCAGTTTCGATCATCAAGCCAAGCGCAAAGCCAATACCAATACCAATTTTGTTTGTGCCAGACATCACTTAGTAATGATTAATAAAACAGTGTGGACATTTTCCATATAATGATTGTTAGAAGTAATAAGAGTAACGTAGATATTTTCTAATATTGTGTCCATTTTTACTTCTCATCTCACATCATCATATTTTATCTTCTCAGTATGGCTGATAATCAACAGTGATTGACAGGAAATGCTTTGCCTTGAAGGTACTGCTTTTTTCCTTATTAATAACAGAAATACAAACTGAGCAAAAAAGAAACAGAATAACAACGGGGCACTGTCAATCAATCTGTTTCTTTACAACTGATGTTTCTTTTTAAGATTCAGAGGAGTGTTTTGAAAGGTTTTTGTAGAGACTTCATCAAGTTCTTTGACTTTTGATAGTTTGTTGCTAATATGTCTTGACACATGTTTTTTTCCTACATTCTTCATGATGTGGTAATGTTTCATAAGCTACAGTTCGTAGTTTATGAATGATATATGAAATGAATCATATATGAACTGCGGAAATGAAATCAAATGAAGAATGATCCTCGCAGTTGTGAACGCAATTTATGCAATTGTTCGTACTTTCTTAATTATCTCGTTGCTTAACCTATAAATAATGAAAGGGGGAGACTCAAGCAAGGAAGAAGAGACTCAAGTAAGGAAGAAACAAGGGTAAGAAATTCCATCAACCATACCTTCTTCGGGATGTCTTTTAGGTCACCTCTTAACTATAATGCAGCAAGGCAGTAAATCTTAGAAGTAGTACAAGAAGTTTGAAATGTGAGCAGGCCGAAATTTAAAAGCAAAGCAGGATAAAAAAGGGGAAAAGTTATTCAGAGTATAGGTGCCAAGAGACTGTACAATATCTTAATGTTCGAAGACGTTTCGGTGGGAATTGAAGAGGAAAGTAGGAGAAATGGCTTAGGTTACGTGTGACCAACGGACGTACACAAGGTTAAAAATTCCAATTTAAAATGTAATCAACTGCACACAACTTAAAGTTTCATGCCATGACTACCATGAGGAACTGTTCATGCCAACACCGACACCACTGTGGCATGACTGGCCTGAAGAACTGCCCATGCCACCACTGCCGCCACCGTCACATGACTGGCCTGAGGAGCTGCCCATTCCACCACCGACACCACTGTGACATGACTGGCCTGAGGAACTGCCCATGCCACCACTGCCACCACTGTCACATGACTGGCCTGAGGCACTGCCCATGCCACCACCGCCACCAATGTCACATGACTGGCCTGAGGAACTGCCTATGCCACCACCGCCACCTTTGCCACATGACTGGCCTGAGGAACTGCCTATGTCACCACCGCCACCACTGTCACATGGCTGCCTGAACAACTGC
Organism: Pachyseris speciosa; assembly: GCA_016490735.1. Taxonomy (NCBI): domain Eukaryota; kingdom Metazoa; phylum Cnidaria; class Anthozoa; order Scleractinia; family Pachyseridae; genus Pachyseris; species Pachyseris speciosa. Next base: position 1,479,075 of record JAEMWC010000010.1, read on the forward strand.
CCATGCCACCACTTTCACATCACTGGCCTGAGGAACTGCCCATGCCACCGCCGCCACCACTGTCGCATCACTGGCCTGAGGAACTGTCAATGCCACCACCGCCAAAATTGTCACATGACCGGTGGTGTAAGGAACTGCCTATGTCACCACCGCCACCACTGTCACATGACTGCCCTGAGCAACTGCCCATGCCACCACCGCCACCACTTTCACATCACTGGCCTGAGGAACTGCCAATGCCACCACCGCCACCAATAGACCCATTCGGCTTACTCAATGTTGTACTCAATTCAAACCCTTTGGGATTAAAACGTTTTGTTCCAGGTATTTCCATATCATTTAAATACGAATGCTACATTATAATGCAAATACAATTCACAAAGAATCTTAAGCCCAGGAGATTTGAATTGGGTACAACATTGAGTTAGCCGGATGGGTCTATCTCACATGACTGGCTGATGAACTGAAGATGCCACCAGTGCTGCCACTGTCACATGACTGGCATAAGGAAATGCCCATGCCACCACCGCCACCACTCTCACATGGCTGGCCTGAGAAAATGCCAATGCCACCACTGTGAAATGACTGGCCATAGGAACTGCCAATGCCATACAATTGTTACATGATTGGCCTGAGGACCTGAGGAACTGGCCATGCCACCACTGTCAGATTACTGGCCTGAGGAACTGCCAATGCCCCACTGTCAAATGAGTAGTCTGAGAAATAAAACAATGCTGTCGACGCGACGAAAGTCGCTGTGAACGGTGTGGTGGAATTTTCAGCATGGCGTGGCAGGAAGTATATTCTCATTTATTGTTTAGTTATAACAGAGTACAGACTTAAAGTGGAAAATGCACTTTTAAAGTGGAAAGAGAGAAATTTTTTGTGATGTGATAACTGTATTCACTGAGGGGCCATCAGAGTCT
>JAEMWC010000010.1:1487500-1497500 GCA_016490735.1 Pachyseris speciosa
TATTCCCATATTCCTGTCACGGCGTTTTCACAGACCAATTTATTTTTAGATTGAATTTCCCGCCAAAATCAGACTCCCGCAGGAGTCCAATGACCAATCACAAGTCGCTGCACGTGCCACAAGTATCTGCACGTACAGAGCCTTTGTTTTCGCTCATTAAAACTATTGTTTTGTGGCCTCTCGTTGCCGTCACCGTCCTTGTTGTCCTTTTTCGCGTGAAAAGATAGTCTAAAAATAGATCGGTCTGTTAAAATGCTGTGACATAGGCTTAGTATGGGAGTTGTATGCTCCTAGTAATGGGCTCCTGATTCACATTATCAACTCCGTTGATAAACCAAATTTTAGTGGTTAATTCAAACCAATGACGGCTGGGAAACGATCTTCAAGAGTGCCCGAAATATAAATTGAAAGAAAATGCGATGTCGACAAATCAAAAAATAATAACATTAAGCAATAACCCATTTGACAAGTTGTTTATTCCGCTAATACGATAATCAATCCAAAGAAATCATTGTCCCTTAATTTTACGCGTGGAATTAGTTTGATCAAGGATCAAAAACGTCTTATCATTATTAGCGGAAGGAAGAGACCAAGTTTACAAGCGTTCGCTGGTTGAAAACGATACAATTACTGTGGGTATGTGAGAGTAGCTTGGATTATCGGAAACCAAGAACAGTTTTCGAACTGGCGGTCGTCATATCCAATGCATCCAGGATCTGAACGACACGAGCAAATTTCTTTGCTTAATAAACAATGAAGGAACTCAAGAGTCAACTACTTTTAGAGAGCCTTACAATTAAATAAATAATTGTCCTTTATTAACTCCAAACGCAAAGTTTTAATTTTCAAAAGAAGTTACAGAATTAGGTGCAAAACAACAAAGAAAATTTGGCAGATAGAGGGAGGTATCCATAACAAAAAGATTGCTTAATTCTTATTAGCTCAATTTCGAGTGTGATATTTGTTTTGAATAGATCTAGAGGTGGCGTTAATTGCTTCTTTTTCTCATAAAACTCGCTTTGGATGTCACAGTATGTTCACTTTTAGATCTTTCGTCGATCGTTAACTGCTGAGATTTTACTCTAGCACTGATCGTAACTAGTTTTCGACAAGAACAGAAAGCAGAAAGCTACGAGAGCAGAAGCGTCTGGTAAACGAACAGCTATCATTGATGGAAAGTGAAGCCAAGACAATTTCAGCTCGCCTCCGAAATCCTGAACTTTGGGAACTTTTCCATCGTGAAGAGACCGAGATTATCATTTCTAAGGCTGGAAGGTATGTTGTCCCCCTTGGTTTATATTTTCGCATATTCCCAAAACTTTCAGTCGCTTTCGTAAGAAACCTGGTGAGCTTTGAAGAGTTTGTACTTTTCCTTCGGGTCTTCTTAATGCTGCAATAGTGTGCGTGGGTTCTACCATCTAGAGTAATATTTCGAGTCCACTGAAGTTTACATAGAGTGAAAGAGAGAGACGATGCTCGAATTGATGTCGACACGAGAAACTCCCAGCTATCTCTGCGCAGAGAGTAAAATACTTGTAGCTCTTCGTTGGCCTAACTTATGCAATGCAGAAATAGCATTCTTTTGCTTTCGGGAAAAAAGTAAAGGCTTTTCCAGCTTTTCTGATTTTAGTCATTGCCGGCTAAGTATCTTGATATTCGTTTCCTTATCCCCTATCTGCACCTGATCCATTTACGAACTGATTTTCGAGTTTAACAGGTTGTTTACGTTTTATGTTTGTAGGTGCACGTTCCCTGTCCCAGATTTTTGCCTCGCTGGACTCGGGCCAAGCCAACATTACCAGTGCGCAATTGAGGCCCTTGCTGTTGATTCCCACCGCTATCAACACAAGTCAACCCAAGGATGGGTCTGCGCTGGAAAAGGAATACCGCTTAACCAATCTCACAGTAGGTACTTTCACCCCGACTCGGCCAGCCTTGGTCAGTACTGGATGAGCGAAGGAGTCATCTTTGACAAGCTTAAATTGTCCAATCGCATCCGTCCAAGCGGCGGAAACGTAAGTGACTAGTCATATGATCCATCCACGATAAAGACCTTTGTTCAGTTTATACAAGGAAATAACAACGACCAAAAATAGTAGTAAAGCAGTTCGATAATCACACAAACAGCACTGATTTGTTCTCTAAAACCGTGGCGAATAATAACTTATTTTCTACTTAAGAGCAAATAAGGCGTCCTAACTAAAGAACCGTGCACATTCCACGGGCTTGAATTTTTTCAAGAACATTAATTTGCAATATACTCTCATTGTCATTTACAATCTTGCTCCAACTCAAAATTTAATTTCAGTTATTTTTCATGTTCTATATTAGTTCTTCTCGAGCTCCAAACTTAGTATTATTTCACAAGAGTTGAATGCGTTTTAGCGAGTATAGAGGTCGACTTTTAGTTGACAATTCTCTTGGTAACTATCTTATCGATCATAATTTCAAGGAGTGCATATGCGACTCCCTTGTTTTAGCTTTGCTGGTCTACACTTTTCCCTCCGAAAGAAGACCAAAAATGTTTGAATAAGCCGAGAGAGATGTGCGAGCTAGACAAAAATGGACATGACTGCGGCGTTGATTAGAAAGAGCCGCAAATGGAAAATAAACTTAAGTCACTTTTATAGTTAGAAAATCTTGCTAACCGATTTAGTAAGGCAGATGGAATTTTAGGAAAACTAATATGCGAGATAAAAGAAAGACGGAATAAAAAACTGATAATCTCCAAAATGAAGTCGTAATTTAAGAAATGCACACGGAAAATAAACTTCCGGTAGTAAAATGATACCAAAAGGAACTTTCTAATAGCGACGGTTATATATGTACTTTGAAATTTGCTACTTTTTTTCTTTCATAGCGAAACTTGTCGAGTACATTTCTACAGATTTCATCTACTCTCTGGTTAAAGATTGCACCTGTAGCGTTCTTTTCCGCTTCATCGACAATTTCCACATGACAGTCAACATTTTTGTTCAGAAATTGCCTCAGAATTTCTGGTTCATTTTGTAACAAAAAGAAAAGTTTTCTCAGATGAAGATAACCCTAAGTTTCACAGGTACAGGATCGCTATCCCTTTTGCTCGAGGAAAATAACTAACCTCCTTTATAGTATAAAACAAGGGCTCCTAGACTGAATTTTTAGAAAGACGAGAGCAGGTTTAAAATAGGGATGCATAAATATTTCATGCCGCTGGCTTGAATTTAGGGATGAAAAATCTAAAATACCAAACTAGCAACAAAAAGTCAAACTGTGTTATACGTTGCAGAAACACGCCTTTAAAAACCACAAAACGTTTTTGAACGCTGTTAAGGTGTTTTTCTTAACTGTTCTTTCAAAATGTTCCTGACATTTTCATGACAATTTGGTCCTTTTGGTCAAATGAAACAACTCTCAATAACTTTTCTTCACATTTTATTATCGTGCTGACAAGCATCGCTGCAGTCTCGTTTGATGTTCGATTAACGGCTGACAAAAATATTTCAGTATAATCGTACGTTAAAACCTTGGAAAAAATCGACTGTTCAGTCAACTAAAAAAATATCTAGATTAAATAAGCTTAACTTTTCAAAACTCAGCGTCGAAATACGCCAAAACAGCGGAGGGTTCTCTTCAAGCCTTGTCGGCAATTATCACAAAAAATAAAACAGATGCAAGGATTTATAGCACAATCTGAGATGGCCATAAAATATGCTATACGCCAATAAACATAGATACTCGAAGAACATTCAATTTCTAATCTAATCGAAAATGTAATCTGGCCCACATTTTGCAGAATGAGCAACACATTTCCCCTCAGAAAAGAAAGAAATTAATTATCCAGCGTTACAAAAGTTAAAGGTGGCATCTCAATGGAGGTATCTCTGATTATCAGGTCAGAATTTAATCCACTACGCTGAGGGTTTTGAGAAATTCGGAACACTGGGTATTCGCCGTTCGAAATGAATCATCACAGGGTGCAAAGGAGTTCGGTCCGATCGTACACGACAAAATCTCACCTTCTTAATTCCAAAATGTGTTTACTTTGTACCATAAAAGATTGTCGAAATGAAACCCTTCCTCCTGGTCACGGCTCCTGTACGGTTTCCACCATGTTTACTTACATATACCGCGAACCAAAGTACTGTGGGCTCGGACGGTTACGAAAGGTTGGTTTTCAGGCACTTCGTGACTCGTCCGCAAAGCTTCGCTTTTCAATTTCCGAAGGTTATTCGTTGCTCTTCTGGCAAAGATCATTGCGCCCGCGGGCAGCGTTAACTCTTTCCGGACGGGACACCAAAATATCCGACCTCCAAGTCGGATGCTTTGAAAATCTGCAACTTTCCCAAATCCCGGACTATAGTTGAAATTAAGCATTTTTATTACAAACTAATAAGTTTTTCAGATTTTACCACCCTGTAAACTGACCATAAGTCCCAATTTTCACTGAATATGAGCCTTTATTCTGTTGAAAAACCTTAAACGACCTATGACAGCACAAAAAATACGCAACTTTGTCTTGAAATTTTTAATACAAAAATTCATCTTGAAGGCTACATTTGCAGCAAACGTCGACTCCAATTCTTGCAATCTGTTCCACATTTTCCTGCTCACTTCCTTAGCGCGTCCTGGATAACGCTATTTGGTTTCAGTTGCTCTCACTGTCTGTATTTTCACGTTTGTGACCCAAACGAATTCTGGGATATTCTTGCCTAACAGCAGCATGGAAGTCTGCCAATTTCTATTTCACATATTTTTTAGAACCGTGTCGAGCCACCCGGTCCTGCTGACAAAATATTGCACCGATTGCGTTATTTGCAAGTCAAAACTAGCCAAAATTACCTTGCCAGGTCCCGGAATCCACACACAGAACGACTAGGAAAACTTCACTCCGTGAGTCGCCATTACTCGATCGAACAATCTCGGCGGCCCACTTCGTGTGAAATTGCTTCTCACCTCTGTTTTGTTTCACAGGATTGCCTCTACCCACCAACCCAGCTTTATGATGTCAGGCAGGGTACCTCTGAGGTGGAAAATGGCTCGAAAAACACACTTATAAATCAAATACCTACCGAATTGTTTGCTGCAGTGACCGCTTGAAACAAGCGGCAACTAGCGTGACGAGCGTGACATGAAAGATAGAGCCTTCGGTGTTGCGTACCAGCGAAATCTCCGTGGTAACCCCTTATATGGAATAACAAGATCGATTAGACCTGGTACCCGCCGGAAATTGCAAAAAAAGACGTACAAATAGCCTGTCGGAGGCGGAAAGCCGTATGAGGAAGACAAGATTGGGGATATAGAAGGATATGAAAGCAGAAAACGTTCTCAAATCAGAAGGGTTTCATTTCGACAACCTTTATCGTACAAAGTAAACAAGGTGAGACTTTGTCGTATACGATCCAATCGAACTCCTCTGCACCCAGTGTGTATGGTTTTGGAGTCGCTTTCTTTAAAACCTCTAATTTCATTTAATCTTTATGGGCTGCATCTCTGTCGACCAACGTGCTAGGCCAAGACGTGGAAACCCCCCCCCCCCCGCTGTCATCACAATACACAGTTACGAACTAGATGTTGTCCACCAGTTCGTCCACCTCGGATCTACCATCAGTAACAAGCTGTCCCGCGATGCGGAAATCAACCAACGCATCGGGAAGGCCGCAACAATGCTTGGCCGATTCACAATCCGCGCGTGGGAGAATCCCAAACTTACAGTGTCAATCAAGATAGCAGTATACAACGCCTGCATCATCAACACAATGCTCTATGGCAGCAAGGCATGGACAGCATATACCAAGCAAGAGCGGAAGCTGAACAGCTTCCACCTGCGCTGGGAGCGACAAAAGTGCCAAATTCCCAGGTCCTTACACGCGCTGGCCTTCCCACCATGTACCGGCTGCTAACACAACGCAGGCTTCGCTGGCTTGGCCATGTGCGCCGGATGGAAGACGGGCGCATACCGAAAGACATTCTGTACGGTGAGCTTGCCTCTGGCAAGAAGTCTGCTGGCCGCCCCCACCTGCGCTACAAGGATAGCTCTGGATATCAACACAGACAGCTGGGAAGATGTAGCAGTCGACCACAGCAGTTGGCGCAGCATGCTCCTGAGATAACTCAAGACCTTAACTCCAGACCTTGGTCGAAGAAAAGGACGCTAGGCGGAAGGCGCGCGCGCTTGTGAGGCAAACCTCACAGCCACCTACACCTGCACTAGATGCAAAAGAGACTGCCACTCCCGAAATTGGACTGATCAGTCACAGCCGACGCTGTACCAGCCGTGTCAGTACCACGGCGGCAAACTGAACTCTGAAGGGCGCATCATCCATGGTCGATTTATCGACCGACAGACGCCATCATCATCACATTGTTATTTGAACCAATCCTGTGAGGTCTTGTAAATGGTGCAGATCGCTCCGAAAATGAATACAGATTTTGACCATTACGGTCTGAAATTGGATTTGGTTTTAGAAAGGCTCCACGAGAACGTATAAGCGTGTTTGTCTAGATCTTTTTGTCGTGAAAGAAACTGAGAATGGAAAACAACAAAAAGTATCATTCGAACTTTTCTGGCGTTCAGTTCGGTTGACTTCAGCATTGCTTCCAAGCCAAGAGCCATCGCCTCTTGTGCAAAGCTTAATTACTCTACGACGGATCCAGTGTGACGATTTCCACAGGTCTGAAAACAGGTATGGAATATTGCTATTTTGGTCTCCATTAAGGTCAGAATTTGGAGGGGGAACCGGGCTGCACAACTCTCATCTAAAATTCCAAGGATCCCCCCCCCCCGGTTCATTCTCCGGTTTTAAAGGAAATACTCTGGGGCACTTTATTCAATGCTCGCATGGTACGCAACTCCAAAAACATCCCTCTGTATGAAAAACCACAATATAATGTAACTATAATTGTTGTAAAATATTCCAGTGTGCTATATATAAAAGTATACAAAGGGGTTAACAAAATTGCACCGTTCAAGGTTCAAACTTGCGCCGTTCAAAACTCCTCAGTCTGTAGATGAAATATTACTGTATTACCATTCGAAAGAAAGCCATTGTCTCTAACTTTCCCGTCATTGCCTTTTTTTTTTTTTTCGAAATCTCGCTAAATAAGTTTTGACCTTTTTTAATAGTTGAAGTGAAAAGTTAAGAGTGTCATTTGCGCTTGTTTATAATGCACTGTCTTCAGAAAACCCAACGTTGTTTATGCCTTCCCCTTCTTGCTTGTTCTTAGCATGCCCTCCATCCTTTCCTTCCATGGCTTCAGAATTTGCGGGAGGCGTATTCTGAGCGGAACCAGGGGAGTCCCCAACAAATCCATTGTGGGTTACGCCAACTTCAAGCACCCTCTTTTCTCTCGGGCCTGCCGCGGCTGCTGCTACCGCTGCCACTTTTGATGCTGCTACCTCGGGCCCAGGTGGAGGTGTCTCTGGTTCCATCTCGGTCCAGTACTGTGGGTACCACTTTTTCCGCAAAAAGAAATAGTAGATGGAAAAGGCGGCCACCAAGAGGATAATTGTAGCAGCAAGGCAAAATCCCACTATTTCGAGTCCTCCTATAGACTTTCCTTTAGCCCCTGGCGTAGTTGGTGTTTGTTCTGCACCAGTCGTGGTGGAGTCACTTGTCTTGATGGCCCTTACAGAAGCTGCGAACAAACGAGGACGGTTTACATAGCCATTCATTAGTTTTCTGTAGTCACTTCTGCCTTTATGAGGCGTACTGTGTCTGGATTATCTTTTCTAGCGCATGAATTAAGAAATACTACTTTTTTTATCACAAAGAAGTTCTTAACAATGCTGTATGCAATATTGTATCATCCACTAGATTAGCCGAGTGATATTTGAATGATCCCAGCTCACTCCCTTTTTATAAGTTATTATCTTTGCTCTTTATTTATGCCTGGTTTATTTGTATATGTTTATTTCTAATCTGAATCCTCTGTAAAACTGAGCTGAGTGAATAATAAATAAAATCATTCATTCATTCACTCATTCGTTCGTTCGTTCGTCGAAGCGGATAAATTGAAGAACTGATATAAAAGTGGAACCGAATCTGTGACGATGTTTGTCTATGGGAGAAAAGAAGCGGACTGGACAGACGGAAATGCTACACCAACCTACCCCGTGTCCTGTCTCGGAGAAGTATCTGTCATCACTTCACTTTTATTGTGCAACCTCACAAGGTATATTTTTCACAGTGTCAGTGGTCGTACGGTTTAGAATTACTTACAATAATATGATGCTAAGGAGTTCTGAAAGGCTCCTGGGATAGTAGATAAGTGGATAATAGATTGAGGTAAATTGTTCCAATTAGCTAAGAAACTGTCTTCCTTGTTAGAAATATATCAACGGATATTCTTTGATTGCACTCACGGTGATAAGACGGCCATGTTAGTACCAAAACAATAGAAAAATGTAGCTCAGGGTTTGCATAATAATAGAGTCAAATTCCCAAAAGACTTTTTCGCTATTGTTCTTTCCACCAACATGGCCGCCGTGGCGTCAAGTGCAATCAAAGAATAGAATAATGCATCCTAATCCACTTGCATGCTTGTAGTAAAGCTTTGATCACAGTGTATTTAAGAAAGTTGGGATTTCTTTTATCGCGCTAGAACTTGATCATTAAAGGAAAAGAAAGGTTTACAACAAATTAAAGAAAAGTTCCACAAGTTTTCTTACATGATGCAGTGGGTGTTGTTTGGACAGGCGATGGGTGGAGAGTGCTGGAAGTAGCAGCTGACAACTGAGTGGTTGAGGGGCTCTGAAGCGCCGCAGTAGACGTTAATGACGTACTATCCAAACTACTAACAGCCTGAGACGAAGAAGGTGAAACAGATGCTGAGGTCGAACTCGAAGATGGTAAGCCTGTGGTTTGAACTGTCGAACTGGATGCGAAGGATGGAGACCAAGTCAAACTCGGTGTCACTGAAGTTGCTTCAGAAAAATGAAAGAAAAACTTGTAATACATTGTTTATGTTACTGTCCGTATTATTCTTGGGAATTCCCTATTATACCTTAGCAGAAAGGCAACCAGAACAAAACGCTATACAGTACCTCTACTTGTTTTAAAAATGCAGTGATAAATTACAGTTGAATTTTGATGAATCATAGGTTATAGCTAAATCGCCAAACTTCTTGGTCAGCGTCCCGGGGCTACAGCTGCAAAACTGCTGTCATAGGTATCGGCAATCTATTATTTTGTTCAAATCCCTAATTGATCAGAATTGACAGGAGAAAGCGGAGAGATTTGTTTTTCCCTAACAAACGTTTCTTACAGCACTTCACTGTGTGTACCTCAGTACCGCAGTATCATGGCTTTAATTTTTTCTCAAACTTCAAAAACATCGAAAATAACTGCTATCATGATTGTCACCTTATTAGGATCTCAGTTTAGTGCGATTTTCACTTTGTGAACGGTAGGGTTTGGGGCCTATTTCTTGCTGTGAAGTCAGTTGAACATGCGATTGGTTTCACTCAAGAGTCACGTCTAAGAAAATTTCGCCTTGTGTCATGGAGAGCCATGAGGCCAAGGAATTGTGGGGCGAAAATTAGGAACGCGCGGGTATACCCGGGCACACGTGAAAACGGGCGAAGGTTTTATGGGAAGAAAGCCTACTGTTATATCAGTCTTAACAGTCTTGAGAGAAAATTAAACGCGCCTTAGAAAGATGTGATGACACCTTGGCTGAGTTCCTTATTTTTAATAAGACGTCACCTTCGACAAGACGATCATGTTTGGTGTATTGGCGTAAATTTAACGGGGAAATCCAATAAATCCTCAAATGCTTAGAATAATATAACAACACGTAATAATAGCTTGCGTATTCCTTACGATCACATGAAATAATTCCCCTATTTAGGTCACATCAACACTATTTACTGAACTACTTTGCCATTAAGAACGCCTGAAGAAAATTTTAATATAGACACTTACCGGCAATAAATTAAGATCATTCAGCCTAGACAGAGTCTCAACCCAAAACCTACCTTCGTATCGAAGGCACAAGATAACATCGACCAAAGCCACAT
>JAEMWC010000010.1:1502500-1527500 GCA_016490735.1 Pachyseris speciosa
GACCGAATCCTTATGAACTTTAGCACGTTAAGCTAAACAAGGCTGGCGTCAAGGAAATTCATACGTGCAACATGACTGGGATCTTTAGAATCTTTCAGGAGGCAAATAACAAATTGAACAAATGTCCCATGAGGCGCGGTATGATAATACTCACCCGTAGTCGACGATGTAGTTCCGACAGCGAGGCAAAGGAAAAGAACGGAATGCACCAATAGCTGCGACATCTTGTACCTTTGCCTGGACGCAGCGACTTGCTTAATTTCAAAATGAACTACCGACACAATCCGGCAATGGTTAAAATCAGATGACGTAACTAATGAATGGGGAACTGTATTTATTTTGTTGTCGCGACCTGAGAAGCTATCAGATTTTCAATGGTGTCAAAGATAAAAAAAAATATTGAATACTTTAATAACAGTCGATGAAAGAGACGCAAGTTAAGAGTGAAAATACAGCCGGTTTTTGATAAAGCATTTTTCAAGCAGTCATCATTCGGGTAACCTCTTGCAAATCATGCCAAAGTGATTGTCTTCTCGCTTAGGTTTCACAAGTAACCTATGAGGGCCAACAGGAAACACTTGTGCAAACGCTGTAACATTTTTTTGTCGCAGAGGTATTTATCAAAATCTTTTTAGCATGGGTGTGCGCGGCGGAGGGCCTTCTTGAAAACATTGTCCTTTGTCAGAGGTAAATATGTGATTTTCTGTGCTTCTTTTCGATCGGACCAAAATGGTGCAATTCCTTTTGCTAATCTTCAAATCTTTCATGACATGAGCCTAAATCGATAACCATTTTCAGACTTGAAAATGACCTGGACTTTACACCCCTTTTAAGACCGAAACAGTCAGAAGTGATATACCCTGTGCATACCACGATAGCCTATATCAGGGAATGCACCAATTCCCCGGTCCGACTTGGTTCTCCGATCTTGCCCAGCTTAGGTATCTTCTATTTGCTCTATCGCGATCTGATCTATAGAGCCATTGTAACAGGAGAGCACTCGGAAAGAGCGATGCCCTCCGCAAAACGAGTAAGAAGGAAAAGCTTAAAATTAGCAAGACCACAGCGACGAAACGATGAGTGATAGGCGGAATCTGAAGGAGAACTGGATCAGCAAAATACCCATTGCAGCTGCAGGAGATCATGATTTACTCTTGCTCGAAGTGACATCAAGTAGACGGCAGGGCTAATCCTTTACGGCATTAAAAAGAGGGAGAGCAGAAGACAAAACACAATGGATGCAGTTCAGCAAAATTATTAGGTACATGTCTTCTGCGTCCGAGTGCTCTCTGATGCCTGTTCTCTGATTCCCGTCCAAGCATGCAAGGGTTTATGAAAAACTAAATTTTCTGCAGATAGGGTGGTGTGAAATTTGTTCATTTGTCCGCGTGTGGCCGAAATCTTATCTAAGTACATAAAGTGTTTTGAACTTCGATTAGGCACTTAACCGTTTTAAGTTCGTTTCACCACAAAATGGAAATGTTCGTCGCTGGTGTTTATGTAGGCGGAAAAAAGAGTTCGATCATACTTTGTCTGATCTCGCGAATTAATACAAAAACGGCGATATGTGAATGAGTCAAACACCAAGGTTTCTCAATATGACAGTGATCTAAATGTTACAGTATTTCATTTACTATTCTCTCAGCTATTCTCTCGTGAGCTACCCTGGGTGCCAGAGGTTTTATTTTTCTTAGCGAGTTCGGCGGTTAAACCCGCTAAACGCAGAGCGAACGGAACCGCGAAAAATAATTTTCCCTCGGCGTTTCGCGCCTCGTTGACTCGGCTTCGCCGCGGAATTTTCCTCCTTCAAATGGAAAAAATAACAAATGTTCAAGCAAGCAACCGTGGACAATAATCCTGCTGGTATACGTTGGATCAAACTGGTGATCTGATCGGCGTAATAAAATCAACAGAGAGTATAAAAGCAAGGGCCGATACAACGTAGAATGGTTTTAAGTTTTGTGTACTATATTTCGGCTGGCCAAACCAGCCTTCTTCAGGTACAATGAGAATTTACATTGGAAGGGGTGTTTATGTAGTTATATACCGGAAACACGTAGAACTAAAATGATTGACAGTGTAAAATAAAATACTAGAAAAAAGGTCTAAAAAAAGATAAACTTATAAGAAAAAATTAACTAATATGTTTCTTCGCGGATGTTAAGACCTTCAGGATCAATTGTTCTGCCTTTTGAAATTAAAAAAGCTTCCCTGGTCTTACGGATTGAGTCTCTGTTAGAAAATATTTTCTCAATGGGGATTAATTGCATGTCATTAGCAGTGTGGTTAGGAGAGGAGAGGAAATGTTCCGCGACTGTGGTAGGTTTAGATTTGGTGTTAGGGTTATCTATGGTACGGCGGTGTACCGCCGAAATATAGTACACAAAACTTAAAACCATTCTACGTTGTATCGGCCCTTGCTTTTATACTCTCTGAAAAAATAACCTCTGGCACCCAGGGTACTCGTCACGGAGCATGCATGCAAACTAAACATTTAGTGTTCTTTGCCCATTTTCCGTGACTTTGTTTGACGGTATTGATTGATAAAGCACAGGTTTACGCCCGTCTGGATGTCGAACTCGCACACAAAATCGAGGTTTTGGGAGTGCTCCGCTCGCAATAAAACGTTTCTGCAATAGCCTGGGCAGCAAGCGTCGAAAGGTGGGAGGGGCGGGGGGAGGGGGGGAGAGATGATTGAACAAACGTGGAGCGTAGGGCAAAATACACGTGTCTCGAGACGGAGGAGTGGAAAGGGCAAGATTTAAGCTATCCCTTTCTTCGCCTTGCGGGACGTAAGAGCCCTGATTGACCAGAGATAATTAAAGGTCAGTGGAGTACTTGGTCTGTAAGACAATTTGTTTCGAGCGAATTAAATGTCAATGAGGTACTTGGACTATTTTTAAAGCGTCGTTCTTGCGGTCTTTAAACTATTTTCGCTGAATTAAGTCTAGCGTGCTTTCAGCAACACTGTCTATATGGGAAGAGTGGAGGAAAGGGAAGTGTTTAGGCGGTCGAAGGGGATAGCAACTTTCCTTCTTTCACCACAGGTATCCCAAGCTCAACGTAAACATAAGCATTGCATAATAACGAAAATTGTAAGTGCGATTAAGACATTAAGTATTTTTATGGGGAAAAACTATTTCTTTTAATTTTGAGGAGAAAACATTTGGTCAATAACGAACGTTATGTTAATAGAAATGTCCTCACCTAAACGCCTGTCTTGGTCGTTTTGTGTCCTGTATGATTTCTGAGGGGTCGATTAGAAAAGGAGGGGGGAATTGGGGTCTACTAGAAACCAAAAACCGCTCAAAGAAGCACCCAAAACCGAACACTCGAAATAAATTTCGATAAAAACCGAAAACCGAATACAAAACCATCAAATCCAAAAATTTACAGCGCCAAATTTCCAAAACCTTAATCGACCTGATACATTTGTGGCACGTAGAGGATACAGGCTATACGATGTTAAGTTCATCACGGTATTTGTGAGTCAGTCAGGCCCGTTGACAGGTTTTTACGTGGGAAGGTGCGTTTGATCGCGGAAGGCGCGAGATTCTAGGGTGGTTCGGGGGCATGCACCCCCAGGAAATTTTGAAACTGAATTGGACTGTCTAAGACTACATTTTGTGCTTTTCGAAGGCCGTTACATAGAAAATCAGACAGTCAAGATCAAATGTAAAAACGTCAATACATAAGAAAAAAATTCTTGGTCGAAATGGATTTTGGGCTCAATCTTTGAGTAGTGTGCCAAGCTCAAGCCTCCTTGAACGCTCCTGGGCAAACAAATCTACTACTTCGCCCAGATTGGTGTACGTATCGTAGTGAATGTGCATCAATGCAAGCGAAGAGAGCCTTCCTTGAGCCATGCTGGCTCTGTGTGAGCCGTCTTAGAGCTCCTCAGTTTCACATTCGCAGCTGATGACTGGAATGTAAAAAGTGTAAAACAAATCTTCAAGAGGACGTAAAGGTTCAAATCCTTCAAGGCTTTTGCAGCGGTATTGGGAGTTTTCACCTGACCTGGGAGTTTTCACTCTCGCGGGTTTTGTGGACCAGTCCCGCGGGTATCGATCTTGATGCCAGGCGGGTTTGGGCGCCATGTGGCACATATAGCCTCGATCTCATGTGCTAATGTTTTGACATTACCGCTCGAGGTGGAAAGATTGCAGCCAGCTATTGCATCATATTTTCGCTTTTCGCAGTTTTCCACAAGGTGTGTGAAGTTTTGTTGATTTATTCGAATTTCCACTAGCAAATATGGCTAAGGCTACGTACGAGAATATCAGAAAGCTGTGTAATGGTATGGCGCGTATTTCTTATCAAAATTCCACCTTTCGCTCGTTTTACAAGTTTGATATTCGCCTTTTCAATTGGACGTTCGTTTTATTCATTTCGACATTCGTTTTATTCGCTTCGGCATTCGTTTTTCAAGGTGGACATTCGTTTTACACAAACAGCATTCGTTTTTTAAGATCGACATTGTTTTTACATAAAACAGCATTTGTTTGTCAAGACTTAAGTTCGACATTCGTTTTACACAATGTGTTTTTTTCAAGTTCTTCTATACCGTCCGTTCAACATTCATTTTAGCGACATTCGTTTTGGCGACATTCGTTTTGTTTTTTTGAAGATTTCCTGCCAGACACTGGTTCGAGCGCTGAAAGGAAATGGAGACCGTAAGGGAGGCTTTTCTTTGAAGAGTCCGTTCTTTAATGGAAGTGTTAAATCACTCTGGTAACTTCGATGATGGAAATATCGACAATATGTTGACCTGTGGAAATTTGCTGTACCACCATGTCGTTCGCCTTGCTTCAGTCAACATCGTGGAGGATGCTACGATAGCTAAGTTAAGAGCTGTCGTCGATTTGCTTAGTGAAGTCGATGAGTCCAAACAAAACTTTTCTTTTCAACCCGAAGTTGAGTACACTGGTGCTCCAGGAAGGCCTACAATTTGTGTCACAAACGTCGGTGTTCTTCGGTGGAACTGGCGCTTGTGGATGTGCTCGGAGATGGTTCCACCGACAACGAAGCTGAACTTTCTGCTGAATTCGTCGACCTTGGCGTCGGGGGACTCGTGGATGAGTTGGAACTGGAGTTCGCTCACCACCTGCTCAAGGAGGTTTTTGCACCGTTCTAATCGATCTCGGGCAGTCATGGCCGGGATAAAAATGCTAACAAAAAGCTACAAAACAACGAATTTCTCGTTAACCGCTATCGAACACATCTTCCCTCTGCAGCAGAGAATGCTTCCATGTTTGGAGTGAAATGGCGGGAAATCTTCAAATCCCACAGTGCATTGCGAAAAAACAAAATGAATGTCGCCAAAACGAACGTCGCTAAAACGAATGTCGCCAAAACGAATGTCGCTAAAACGAATGTTGAACGGACGGTATAGAAGAACTTGAAAAAAAAAACTGATTGTGTAAAACGAATGTCGAACTTAAGTCTTGACAAACAAATGCTGTTTTATGTAAAAACAATGTCAGTCTTAAAAAACGAATGCTGTTTGTGTAAAACGAATGTCCACCTTGAAAAACGAATGCCGAAGCGAATAAAACGAATGTCGAAATGAATAAAACGAACGTCCAATTGAAAATGCGAATATCAAACTTGTAAAACGAGCGAAAAGTTGAATTTTGATAAGAAATACGCGCCATAGTAATGGTGTGTTTTCTAGGAAACAGACGCTGCAATTCGCCCCGGCTACGACAGCGAGTTGTGTCAGCTGTGATGTGTCAATTCAGCTGCTTTTCTCAGGAGATTCAACTTCTCTCTGCGCTCATACTTGTGAAACTCGATTGCAGTTTAGTGAACTCATCTCGTTTAAAAGTAATTTAAGTGGACCACAAAATACATTGACATGTTGAGCTATGCAAGTTTCTTTTTTAATTGCAACTTAATGAAAAAAGTAATTTTTATAAGTGGACCACAAAATGCATTGACACATGTTGAGTTATGCAAGTTTCTTATTGAATTCGAATTTAGTAAACTACTGTAAAACATAATATATCCGTTTGTTCTATTTTGTCCTACTATTTGTTTTGACCACTGCCATTGTATCAAGTACATTACTAAGATGTTGAACTATTTAAACTTATTGCAGTGCTCAACTTTGCAACTGGTTTATGACACTGACTGAAAGCAGCACACAATCCACTTTCCCTGAATATTTCTACGCAGTCAATACAATAAAAAAAAGCTATATTAACTAGAGATCTAACGCACTGGCTTTACTGTATGCAAATGATGCATAACATATGACAGCCAGCTGTTCATGAGATCACCACCGGTTTGCGTTGGATTCTCATGAAACCTCGCATATTTACTAAATGCTGCGTGATAAATTGATCCATGGAGGTTGTTGTTTGTTTGTATTCAAAATATGAAAAATTATTATATTGCGTGACAAAAGTCGGACTTACTTAAGCTTGGTTCGCACTTGTGACATAAGCACAAGCGTTAGGCTCGATTTCCGCCGCTCACTCGGGTCCGGGCTTTCCCCTCTCGGGGAGGAAAGCCCGGACCCGAGTGAGCGGCGGAAATCGAGCCTACACAAGCGTAAGCACAAGCATAAGCATAATGATGTTCACACTAGCGACTTACGCATGTGCAGTGCGATGGATAAACGAGATGGCGCTTATGCTTATTTCATACCAGCTCCGAAATGTGAAATAAGCATGAGCATAAGCACAAGAAAAAGGTAAATGTTTCTTTTTCTTATGCTTATGTTTATTTCACCTCAATGCACACTAGCGTTTTCTTATGCTTATGCTTGCGCTTACGCTTGTGCTTATGTCACAAGTGTGAACCAGGCTTTAGGCCCCGTCCACACTAATACGTTTTCGTTTGAAAACGCATACTTTTTTATCCGTTTTCGCCTTCCGTCCACACTAAAACGATCAAAAACGGAGGTTTTCGAAAACGCTCTCCAGGGTGGAGGTTTCTGAAAACGGAGTAGTATGGACGGGCAAAAACGGAGGTCTTCGAAAACGAAGATTTTTGGGAAAACGCATCGGTGTCCACACTAATGCGCGTTTCTTATGAAAACGTATACTTTTTTATCCGTTTTCGCCTTCCGTCTACACTAAAACGATCGAAAACGGAGGTGTATGTTTTCGAAAACGGAGGTTTTCGAAAACGCCCTCCAGAGTGGAGGTTTTTTAAAACGGAGTAGTGTGGACGGGTGAAAACGGAGGTTTTCGAAAACGTATTAGTGTGGACGGGGCCTTAAGCCGCTGTTACACGTTGAAACTTTTAGCTGAAACTTGTGTGCAACGGCGCTACACTACCACCCCTATTTTAAAGGAAAACTCCAAGTAATACTATTCTACAATAGAAACATACCAAGCAAATAACGCAAAACCAACGACAGCCATGACACAAAACACGGTGTCAGCTTTCAAATGCAAAACTTATACATACATAGCTATTTTAACAGTTACCAAACCTAGCAAGATTCGAACGCACTCTCTAATCTACGATTACTACTAGTTTAACCAATATTTCTAGAGGCACAGCCTTCCTTCATCAGTGCCTGATCAGGCATATCTTCTGGGTCTCTATTTAAATTAGGGATTTTGCAATCGCAAAAAGCTATCCCATAGCTCTGGAATCCTTTATCAAAAATTCAGAGATTCGATTAAAATCTTACAGCAATCAGTCAGCCGTGACCTGTTTTGATTGTAAACATGAGATTGCATGGCCGTCAGCGGGAACCTAATAATGTGACATTTACTGCGGTAAGATAAAAGTACTTGACTTTCTTTTTAAAACAGGAGTCAATTATTGAACCTCACTGCCCTTCCATGTCGCAACTTTGCTTCAAATAGAAAATTAGTAGTGGATGCCTCATCCTGCTAGCCTAGTGAATTGCTTCCATCGGTATTGATGTAAACGGTACTGATGTCGTCCGCAACTGAAGAAACCAAAAAACCAAATGGGAAAAACCGAAAACCACGTCGTATACCAGATCCGAAAAACCGCTCGTATTTTGGCCGAAAACCGAAAAACAAATGCTGATAAAAGCAAACATCGCAAACCGTATTTCGCTGCAAAAACCGAAAAACCGGGCTAAACTGAATGGCCAAAACCGAAAATCCTAACTCCCCCTCGAAGAGATTCCTTGGTGTTTCAATGTTTCAACAACAACGGCCGTCTACATAGCATACAAAATGAACAAGAAAGGAGTTCTGGTGAGAATTTTCATGGACCTGAACGTTTGAAACTTTATCTTCGCCGTGAGAGGAATGGACATTTCCATGCAAATCCTTATAATTGTCGTTATTGCGCAATGGTTATATACACGACCAGTTTGAGCTACACGTGCTTACAAGGAACCGCACGTACTTCACACCCCCTTCCATAGTGGTTGCCGCGTCTTTGCACCTTTTCTACAGCAAATGCATGTAGAATGAAAGACGCGTTCATACAAAGCGACGCCGTACATTTTCTCCTTAAACTAGATTTTCGGAAGCAAAATGTCGCCATGCATTTATACACCTAATTTACTTTCCTCGCTAGGTGCGTCAGGTGGTGCGCAGGGGAAAATCTGATTACTTTGCAGCCCGCTGGCGGGTCTGAAAAGCAGGTAGCGGCGATAATAAAGTAAGCATGAAGCGGTTAGAGGAAACTTAAGAATGAGCCACTTCTTACTGGTCGAGCTTCACGCTTAAATCTCCTTCCCAGAGTATTCTCCCCGAGAAGGGAGCTTATCTCCCGAAACAGTGGCTGGTAATCGAGCCTCCTTCGGACGAGTTCTGTTTAAGCTGACGCTGAAAACGCGGACAGCATGTTGCGCCGGCTCAATTCCCCGGGTAACCCGCGAGTGGACGTGAAATGGAATCTTTCCCGCTTTGCTGCCTCCACGACCACACAAGCAAACGTTCTTTACCAGCAAAAAACCCGTTAACTAGCCTGTTCCAGGCATCTTGCTAGTAAACCTAAACAGGGCGTGATGTAACCCGTAGAGCGAGAAAAATAGAGGAGGGCTTGGGACGGGCGGTCGTTCCAAGGCCACCTCCATTTTTCGCCTCGCTCTGCCGGTACTATCGCGCTCCGTTTACTATCTGAACGCCTGGAACAAGTTCCCCTGCGAGCAGTGTCCTCGCAGAGTAGGAACAGGCTACCCGGTAACGTGCTCTTCTTTCTTTAAAAAGCATACACATTCGACTAGACCTCAGCGTTCGATTCTTTTATTTCAAATCATGTTGCAGCACGATTCACATACGACCCGCCTCAAGAGACATGAACTATCTCAACGAATAACAAAACATGACATTTGACTTTCAAATTCAGCTACACCGAATCTGTTGCTAAGACAACGCACTCTTAAAGAGTCGCTGCAAACACAAATTGAATAATATTTGTCGAGCTTTTATCGAGAACAAGGCTTCGCTCGTTGTTTCGACAGCACACTCTTTGTAACTTCGACATGTCGGATATTGGATCCGAGGAGTTTGAAGAAGACGAAGGTATAAACCTCGGGGTAAGCGAATTTCAGTGACATTTTTATCTAGTTTCGGCGGATCGAACCATTTCCCCACAAATTTGCAAAAGACAATATTATCCAGGATATGCCAGTTCCTATTTTCATCAGACTTAAATTTATTTTAAAACTGAACCGGGTAAATCGCAAACTCCAAGAAGGCTTTGCTACTGAAATAACAGAACCGTAAATAAACTTCGAATTTTCCGCTTAAATGCAAGTCGATTGTGTTTCCGTTGTACCTTGGTTGTAAGTGCTTGACAAATCGCTAGTTTGTTGACCATAAAATTATTTTCAACCAAGAATCATCTGTCTTTTGTATTTCCCAACGACGAGTCGACTTTCTTCCCATCGCTGACGAAAAGTAGGCTTGAATGTGTAGACCGTATGCAATCCTATCTGTGTCGTGTGCAGTCACATTTTAGAAAGATCGAGGTAATGAACGCCAGCAGATCTCAGCGACAAATCCACGAAATATTAAACTAGTTAAATTGTGACAGTCATTTGCATTGGAAAGCCTATAGTATTAGCTGTTGTAAAGCAAAGAAAAGTCGTTGAGATACGATATACAAAGAAATCTACAGCGCGATTTACGGTTACGATTTAATTAAGGCGAAAAATCCAATGGCAAAAACGCCGAAAGGTTATTTGTAAATAAAGATTATACTTTGCCGCTCAATAATATATCGTAAAGAAATTTGCATGTATCTTAACTGTTAAGTATGCGACACAATAAATATCACAGTACAAACTTCACAAGTCACTGTTTTACGCTGATGAAGCAATAAAATCAGTGTGATAGTGCGATTCAGTTATAATTTTATTAAGGCAAAAATTCAATGCAAAAGTAGTCGAAAAGTCATGTGCAAATAGAGATTACACTTTTGCCACTCAATACTAATAACAAATCATGCATTTAAACTCAGACCGACATAGACCGACATTGCGGTACAAATTGCAAAAATCGCAGTTGCTCGACGGCAACCCGGCCCGAGAAGCCGCTTAGTCGGTGGCCTCATTCCATGCGCAGGTAGAACTGCGACAAACCAAACAGAAAGTTTTTTTATTTAACGATTAAAAATCTTTGTTATAACTTAGACTTGCCTTATCATGATTTGCAATCGAGTTACGCGTATGCTCCTTTAAGAGGTTCTTCAGCATTTCACTGTAAGTTCCCTCTTGTAACAGAAGGGCCTTAAAATATACTGAGGTTTTTATAGTTGATCGTTAAAGTTTACTAAGAACGAAATACCTTCATTCTCCTAATTAACCTTTACATTAATCATTGTTTTCTGAAGAATTAATTAACGGGGATCTTTCACGGGTCACTACTCTGTCTTCGCTATTTCCCCCTAGCTGTTTCATTTTAGATAAGAGCTGCTGAGGTCAATATTAGCCGCCTTAGGCAGCTTCTGCTTTTGGCTGCTTTGGACTTAAAATCACCTGTTTCTGGATCAACAAAAATTTGTCTTTGACGGTTAACTGTGGAAATGACATGAGTTTCACCGTTGACCGTTAAAACAGAGCTCTTGGACGCTGTACTGTTGAGATTAACCCCATGATAAGAAGGCCTAACGGTGGTGGCCGATGCCCGTGTTTCACGGGTTTAGTTTGCGCAAGACAACTGGATAGACAATGAATGTGAACAATCAACGCAGTTATATGTATACTGAAATGAAGGTGACAGGTGAAACTATCTATGAGAGCTAAAGTCAGTCCATCCTCGTGTGAGAGAGAAACAAGAGTAACTAGGAGCGCGTCAAATTTAGTGTTAAAACAGGGTGAAGAGTGCAAAAACCACCTGATTACTGTTGACTCGAGCTATGTTAAACTCTTGCCCGAGCTCACGAGTAAAAACGACGGCGGAAAAATTATATTTCTGAACACAGTTGCGCAACTGAAGCATGCTCCGGTCTGCCTGAGTATGCTTAACATTGTTAACATCACGGACCTAAGCTCCCACGAGTCTCCTCGGTGTAGCTCAGTGTGGTAGAGCATCCGAACTATGGTAATCGGAGGGTGATTAAAAAACTCGGAATTCTTTTTTTCCGAGTGTACGTGTGACGTCGTCATCATTAATGTTTGGGAAACTGAAAAATCTCTCATCTTGACTCTAATCGACTGAAACCTCTTCCTTTTTCTTCATCGTATCTACAGGAGTACGAAGGTGAGCGAAACGAAAACGAAGAGCGCCACGGCTACGGCAAGGCAACGCTTCCAAACGGGGACACGTACGAGGGACAGTATGATCACGGCAAGCGACACGGCAATGGTACGTACCGCTTCAAAAACAGTTCCAAGTACGTCGGAGAATACGTCAAGGGCAAGAAACACGGTCAAGGCACGTTTTGGTACCCAGACGGGTCGCGATACGAGGGGGGCTGGGTTGAGGACCGCAGAAACGGCCACGGCATTTACTTCTACGTGAATGGGGACACATACGAAGGGGACTGGTACGAGCACCAACGGCACGGGCAGGGCATTTACACGTACTCAGCGACTGGGACCAAGTACACGGGAACATGGGTACACGGGAAGCGGGACGGCGCGGGAGAGTTGATTCATTCCAATCACAGATACGTCGGCAACTTTGTGGATGATAACCTCCAAGGATCGGGCAAATATCGATTTGACATCGGATGTGAACAGCATGGGGAATTCGTGTTGGAAGAGAAGATTCAGGAGGGTGATACGGAAGAGGACGAGCAGCTCACTGTGTTGACAGCCAAGTGGAAATGCTCGAGGATCACCGAGATTGAACCGGCTAAAATAGGATGACTGATAAGACACCTATAATCGAACTGTTGTGAGTGTCACTGGTTTAACTTATTTTTTGTAAATAAAGTACTGTCCATGCATCGCAAAACAGCTTAGTCCCGTCGTGGTACTTTTGAGTTTCCTTTCATTCTGTGAAACCTTCACTCTTCAGTGTAGCTTGCATCGAATCTAGGCCATTCATTAAAGTGTGCCAGTTCCCTCAAAGGTCAATTTAGTTTACTGAGGGAGGCGTTGGGGTTTGCGGTGTTGCGGTGTTGCGGTGTTGCTAATTTTTTTGTGCGGTAAATTTCGGTGAATAAAATTATACCTTGCGGTGTTGCGGTGAACTCAAACCCTACGGTGTTCTGTGAAACGAAATTGTTGTGTGCGTTTTTTTCCTCTTTACTCTTCTTTTAGTTAAATACCTTTTAAGCTCAAAGTTTTGTAAGTTTACTCGCAAACGTTTTGTAAATTGGCTCCTATTAGCGTGCACGTGTGGTTCAAACCTTCGGCTCGGGGCAAAATCTTCCCAAGGGAAACAGTTGAAACAGGGAAAGCTATGAAGCACAATTCAGAAAATGAGCACGTGCATGTCTCCTCCGGGTACATGAAAGTTTCACGTGAATACCACGTGTTTCCGCCAAACACACGAATGCAGTCGTGTACTATAAAATCAGCTTTAAGTGTGGAAAGTACATTTACTTTTGCTCCGACTTGGCTTCCCTACGCTACGTGATTGACTCGTGTCGATATCTCAACCAATGAGAATCAAACCAAATAAGTTTTGACCTTCTCGCAGATATCTCCCCGCGCTTTGCCGGCGCCCATGCACGTGCCATGCACGTGCATTAGCTCCATATGGTTCATTATGCTCCTTGGGCTTCTTGTGTTTGGCGAGAGTGATTACTTTGGTTTGGTTTTATGCCACTCAACGGAAGGACGCTCTGGAATGTTGTTGGGCATTAACTAATGCCCAACAAACACTTGCAAAAAAATCTACTCACTAAACTCATTATCCATAGAAGCAGAAAGTCGAAACACCCTGAAAAATTATTGTCTATCCGGGTAGACTATTTTAATAATAATAATAATCATCATCATCATCATCATCATCATCATCATCATCAAATTCTAGACACAAATCCAGACCTCACTAGGTCTGTTACAGAGTGCGTGGCGTTGTTTCGTACATGCGCTGGCAAGGTGACTGCACGTAATTAAACCCGTAATTCTGTGGATGAAATCTGTAGCGGTGATCACACGAGCAATATGCACTTGGATATTTTCCTAATTTAATGAAATCCTCAAGAGTTATTTACCTCGGCGTTTGAAATCGGGACGTTACTGAGCAGCACTTTCCTGTAGTTCTGTGTATTATTCTGCAAGGTGGGTATAGCGCCGTTTGAGTCTCAGGATAAAATTGGCTTATCACTGTAAAAAAAATTAAGGTTATCAGTCATGTAGTCAGTTTGAGTTTTAACACTCCTGCAGTTTTTGGGATTAAACCTTCGAAAGAGAACATTATGATCTCTCCTAGTCTCAGACCTGTAAAATGTAACCGAGTGATAAGCTCGGGATGTCGGGATTACTGGTCGGGATAAGTGGCTCGGGATAAGTGGGATTACTGAAACAAAATGAATTAATCGCACTGGATTATTTAAAGCTGATAAAGATACAATAGTTTCTAATGCTACTTCTTATCTAAAGAACTTCCTTTTCCTGGCCTAAAGGGTATCGCAGCGCTACTAAAATAGGATTAAAAGGTTATTTTAATTACCAAGGATCCGGTTTTTATAAATTACAAAGTGGCTTTGTTTTCTCTCTTTCTGCTTGGGATCAAATTGTAACGAGTAGGTAAACTAAAAATGAATCTATTACGACAACTGCGCATTCTTTCAAACTCTCAGAAAATGAGTTCATCAGACTATCAAACAGAGGTAAATGCCACAGCACTGTAAGCAAGATATGTAACATACCGTGGCTAGCTTATTTCAAGTCAAGCAAATGCGCGCGGATTGACATGTAGTTTAATAGGACGGTAGGGTATCAAAACAAGCCTGGAAGGGAGTGAAATGGCACGAATGTACACCAGTCTCCTAAAAGGGTCAGAAGAAGACGAATTGCGATAATGAATCCTGCTTCTTTATTCTTCTCTCCTTAGGGAATGGAATTAAGCCTTACCCCAGTGAACGATCTCAAGCCGGCGTTCTTTTTACCGCCCGCTAGATACAGTATAGTGCTCACTACAGCAGAGAATGATTATTGCTGTTGCTATTATCGTTGTTGTTGTTGTTGTTGTTGTTGTTGTTGTTGCAATTGTAGACTGAAAGCAGTTTCTTTCTTCTAATAAGATCAGTAGCGCGCATTGAATTTGGCGATTTGACTGATTGCATAATTTTACCGTCCGTTAGTGGTACTGATCTGTTGATAAAATTAAGTACGATTGCTCGCAGTCTGTTGTTGTTGTTGTTGTTGTTACCGACCGCATGTCAGGATCATGGTCTTTTTCTTTTTCCTTCATATATTTATTTTTATTTATGATTATTATTTTTGTTTTTGCAGGTACTTTTCCATTTGATTTCTCTAGTTCTGAATCAGGAGGGAAACCTCATATCGTCCGGCAATCGCTGTCTGAGGGGCAGCGGCTAGAATTTGTCATCGGCATATCTATCCTTTCATTCATTTGTTTATTCCAATTAAAAAATCCCAGTTTTCAATCTCAAAAAAATCGTCGCAGGAATCATAATATTCCACTTTCAAAAATGAGGCAGCTCAAATTTTCTAAGGGTTATGCACTGATCGTTTTGAGGAAATCATATATATTACATCGCCGTGATGAAATCTTGTTTGTTGTATTCGGCATTATTTTTACTCAGATTAAGTCATTCCCAGTAGATTTGATATCGTTTAATCAATGTTAAAATCCAGGGAAAATAAAACAAATTAGCCTGAGCCGGTAATTAAGCCGTTCTGTACTATCGCAATTAATAAATGCGCGTTGAAAGAAGAAGGATCCCAAAGTCGGTTGTTTTGTAACGGTGCATCTCATTCACGTTGACTCATTTTTCATCCTAATCAGCACCTTGTTATCACTTACCTGACACCTTATCACGACCGTTTTTGATTATCGATAGGTTATCCTGTCTAGTCATCATAGATCCATCATCATACACGCAGTCATGTTCGGTCTTCATCGCGGCGTATATAATGTGTAATTGACAGTAGACAGTTAAATATCCCTAAAATGTGTCAAAGTTGAAGCTGTGACATTTTTGGGTACCTTTTACGAGGCAAAAGTAACTGCAAAAATCGAGTGGGTCAGGCATTACGAGCAAAAATAGACGTATTTCCTCAGTTTTGTGCCAATGCACAAAGCTAGGATCGTTTTGACATCAAGCCGCGACCGGAGCTTCGTTCCTGAACATGGCGTGTATTGTAGATCTTGACTCATGCCGTTATAGGCAGAACTCATGCAAAGCTCTTACTGACAGGAGAATTAATTGCCATATACAAATTCCGACCAATTTCACTTACGTAAGCTTAGCGAATATTCACACCTTTACAATCTAAACCTCATTTCACATTCCAAAGGCGTTTTTCCAAAGACAGGTGGAAAACACCTAAATGAATCGTTTTACGACCAGGAAGACTTTGATGTTCGCCAACTTCACTAAACCTAGTTTTACTGAAAAACGTCCCGTAACCGGGACGTTTGTTGAAAAGGCGCTTTTAGTAAATTGGTTAGAAATTCTGAAAACCCTCCGTGTCACAGGGAAAGGTTTTGTCATCTTGAGAGAGGGAGCTAATTTTTAGTTCTAAACTTGCACTCTTTACAAATAGGGTGCTAGTTTCTTTTCGAACCCGGATTGGGAAGGAAAAAGTGGAGTACCGTTCAAGACAATTCCGGAAAATCTGTTTTTCTTTATCCTTTTTCCGCTCTCTAAATTTGCATTTCAACAAGCTGAACCGAAAGTCTGCTTGATTTACAAAAATTTGTGCCACTTTGTCTAACCGATCAAAGAAGACAAGTTGTTCACGGTGCACTTCTCTCACGTTAAGCCGCAACGCTCGCAGTTTAATTTTCTCGCGCTTCGCACCAGCTGTTGTTTTCCGCGCTTTTCACCGGCTGCTCATCTCTTCCTGGAGATCTGATCGGTTTGTTACTTTTGAGTTCAATACCGTGTTTGTTGTTTTACGACTGGGGTCTTTTACCATGAACAACTTCAGTACGGTTTAATAGGGCTGCTCTAAGTATCGGATATTAGACTTGATCAGATTTACTAAATCAACGTAATACTTAAGCAATAGACCACAAGAAGAATTCGAAGAATTCTTAAATCACGAGCCGCAGGCGAGTGATTTACGGATTCTTCGGGTGTTCTTCCAACATCCCAAGTGGTTTATCAGCCTATAAACCATAAAAACTTGTGGTCTATTGCTTTTATATAATAATTCAGAAGACGCGCGAAATTTCCATGACTTAAGGGCACAATAAACCATAGCTGACTGACCAATCAGAGCGCGCGCATTGATTCTTTTTTTTAAAGGGCAATAGACGGTAGGGTGCCAATTGGATCAATATGACTGCGCCGCATGAGTCATGCAAACTTTTATTTGACAGAAAAATTAATCAATATTGTTCTTGACTCTTTCAGTATTCCCGGCTAAACAAAACCGACACTAAACGCTCGATTAATTATAGCTGCGGATGGTCGCTCTTTAAGCCACTCGGGGTCTTGCTCAATATGGTACTGGAAAAAAAAACTTTCTGAAAGCTAGAAATTCATCGGTATGTCCTCCTCGCCGTCTTAATCGCAGGTTAAACTGAAGATTGTTGTATTAAACCCCAGATTTCCTTGAAATCCAGGGTCATATAATATATCAATTTGCTGTCACTTTGAATACCGAAGCTAAATAAAGATATTTATGACAATGGCAACATTGTGGAGGGGCACCCAACGGCAAGTTTTGGTAGATATCTGTTCGGTGGAGGGTAATTCGCCTCGGGCTTTCGGCGTCGATTAAAGAGTGCACTCGGATTTTCGTAACTAAAACGTTGCCTAACTGATATTTATAGCCCCTCAGGTTTTCGGAAAGGTCGTAATTGCTGTTTAAGTTCATTTCAGCTCGCATTTTCTCAAAGGAAGATTTTGTTCCCTAACATTTTCGGGCAATTAAAATTTCAGCTAGGGAATCCGAACAGATGAACTTCTTCTAGCGAATAAAAAAATACCTTTAAACAGACTTCAAACACCATAAGGTTCTTTAAAATGCCTTTCTAGCTACAGCTTTTGGTTGATTTGGCTCGTTTGGTACCCCTGATTGTGATTAATGGTTTAATTTAGTCAACAGCTGCTTCATAGTAAAAAAAACTTTAGTGTTAATTACCTTTAGTTGTAGTTAACCCGAGAGTATGGAAATGGACTGTGGCTAAACATCATCACAGCCTTTTGCTTAAGGGTATCACTTCAACTTTCTTCCCAGCGAGTGAACAATTTCACGTTTTAGTAAAGGTATTTTACTTAATGTCCTGAATATCTGCGGGTACAGTTTCCACCGCCATACAGAAAAGTCTCGGTGACAATGTGACCTTTCAGTCGAAACGGCCTTACCGGGTAGTTGCGATTCATGACCATGTGTTGATGTACCACCAAAGTGTCATATTAAAAGGTTGGTTATATGAAGAACCAGAAAGCTCTTCAGAATGAGAAAGACTTAAAGAGCAGGCTAGTGGAAGGTGACTTAGGCTAGCAAGAGAACAGGTCGCTACCAAAATCTAAGGCTCACCTCTAGCCTCTGACGCCTCTGCAGTACCTTAAATTGGCCTCCCCAAGTCTTAAGTAAATATTTGGTGTGGGCGACTTAATCCTTTTTTTTTCCACATGATTCTATAAGCCACCGCAAACACGGCAAAGTTTGTAAGGTCCTGGCAAACGAGGACACATTTCATTTTCTGTGCGGACCACACATGCAACAAATGTTTCTCAGTTTGCGCGGCATGGAATCACAACATTTATTTTGTGTCCCGCTCGTTTGCCCACCCAAGAAACATTATGAGCAACAATCAGTGTCCGCAACAAGGTGTCCTCGCGTTGCCAGTGTCTTTAGGCGACTGAGGCGCATGACTCCTAATATAACTTTCATGGTCACGTGCTACAGTGAATAGTATACATAATTTTACCGCGGGAAAAAATATAAAAAAGTCCAATATTGCACTTTATTTACAGCTTTAAAATGTTCCGGCTTTTTTTATCGGTAATGCGGAAGTCGGGGAAATTAGAGTCTATCTTAAATAACTCATGAGGTTTTACCCCAAAGTTGTGAACTGTACTGAAAGAAAGCCAAGTTTGACTTGCTCAGTCGTGTTTTTCTTTCCATAGATACACGGCTACCACAATATGGTAAAGAGGAAAACTTCCAACCTCGTTTCCAGGGCTTTTCCCTACACAGAAAAATGGCCATTTTTCACTGATTTTCCACGCAATTAAGTCATGGTATAAAACAACTGACCAGGAAAAACTCTCTTTTGTTATAAACCACAATGTTGATATTCTCTTTTCATATTACGTTCTGGTTCAAGCATTTATTAAAAATAACAATTTTACAAGTGCTCTTAAAAACCAACATTTTTCTTCCCAAACATGCTTTCCTGCATGATACCCAACCCATATTTCTCGCATGTCTGCTCTACCGGTCGCATTGATAATCCACTTATCTTTTTCACAGCGTGCCAATAACTGAACGTAAAACAGGCAAGTGCTTCGGTGGCGGTGGGGTAAATATAGATCTTTAATTTGTCTTAACATGCTTCCTGCGACAGCGACGAAAAGTTAAACAAAAGAATATTGACGACTTTATTGCCCGGGTGCAAGTTTGCGTGAAATATTTGCGGTAAACATTGAAAGAACGCTCTTGACAGGGTACGTGTGAGTGCAATATCGAATGGAAACATCGCATGATATTCAACACAGGAATTATAGACCAGCGAAAAATAATTTCACTTGTCGAACGTCCATTGATCAAATATTTACCGTTCAGTTTCTCGAACTGCTGTTTCAGTATTTACATACTTTCATTTAGTTATCCGACACAATATAAATTATTTATATTGAGATCTTATTGTTTGCGCATAAACAAAATGAGTAGCGTTTGACAGATTGGGGACTCAGTACAAGTGACCGGGTCGATTTTCAAGGCAACGACAAGATGTTGAAACTGCTAAGAAAGATAACGTTTATGGTGGGTCCTTTATGTCTGGAATAATGGGGAATACGCAAGGAAGAAGCCCAGAAGGTAAGCAAACAGTTCAATTTTTGTTTAAGCAGAGAAACGTGTTGAAATACTTGAAATTCAAGTGTGACACTGAATTGTGAAGGGGATTATGCATGACAATACTACGATCGATCGACAGCACTGCGATATGCCAAACACCTCAGGCAAATATTTTGGTTTTTCTAAAGCCGTGAGCGAAATTTCTTCGAATTGTTTCGACAACAAAGCCTCCATTAAACATATTAGCGGTATGTGAAGGCCTTTTTCTTGGCATTCCGTTTGAAATCCCAGTTGAACAACTCGTTAACCGCCTTTTGTTGTAAAATAGTTCTTGCGGCGTCACATAGAATTCGGGTCTGTATCGCTTACTTTTAGTTTAAGCTTACATGTTAGCTTCAAAGTGAAATTGTCGCAAGTCAAAAAGGACGCATTAGTCGAGTTCTTACGGGATCAAACCATGTGTACACAATATGTTAGCTTTAGTTGCATGAGTAAACCAATTCGCGGTCCATTTGTTTGAACAAGATAGACTGGCTTACTATTTCTGTCAATGCTCAGACGATTTCAGCGAATCTACTGCGTTTTTTATCGTCACTTTGGTTTTCGCTTCTCTCTGTTTAAGCTGGTAAACTGAGAGAAAGCTTTTGAAATGGTAATTACTTGCTACCAAGACGAAAGTTTCCGCCATTTGTCGCTTGTAATCATCTTTCATATAAGCTTACTCGTCGTTGGGAAAGATCTCAGCTTTCATTCCCCTCGGTTATTCGAATGTACTTAAATATAATTAATGTAGTCAATATTTCGCATTTATTGATCATACTCTTCGGTTTATTTATCAAAACATTCCATTTGTGAAATTTTCTCAAGTAATTGTAGTTTTGTTTCCTCTAATTTTCCGCTGTTGGGATTTGCCGCGAGGAAGGAGATATTGCTCGCTTGCTCTACACTGTAGCTGTCACCTTGCCTTGCAAGATGATACCAGCAAACGTTTTCTTGTTATCGCAGAAATTATACCAGAAATATTTGTGTACCAACCGCATAATCAACCTTAGAACGCTGACAGATATGCAGAGTCACACTACAGTACTTTAGGCATTTTTAATTGCATCGTTTTCGAGTCGACCATATACAGCTTCACAAAAATTTGCAACCCTGTCGGCGATCAAAACTGTCAGATCTACATCTATGTACCCTTATTAATTTTGATTTCATATTTTAAATCTTGCAAGCGCATATAGTGATAAAATAGCTGTCATTTCCATGAATTTTATTTCGTTTCGTATGTCATGGTTCTGTATAATTAAATGTCGGTTTCAGGAGCTTCGTAAGATGTAGATTTCACAGGTTACGATGAAATTGGATACAGTTATCACTGGATCGTCTTCCATTTGATATATATTTCTCTGAAATTTGTTTTATTTTGGTTCTATTTTTGCCATTCGTTGGTAAATTTACTGAAGATTGAACTCGATGAATTCATGCATAATATGTTCACAATTTACAAAATGTAACTTTTGCAAGCTTGATATTTAAGCGCATTGTTGCATGGACATCTACATCACCATAAGCGAACCCAATATGTTTCTTAAACTCCTTGTTATATTTGACAGTTTCTATTCACTTACTTTGCTTTCATCTCTGCTTTTTTAGCTCCTCAAACGATTAACTAAAGGCTTAAGAATTTTAAATATTTTTAACTTTGTCAGGTGCTATATCACAATTTTTACCGTAGTTTTAAAACTTGCATTATTTTTAGTTCTTTTGTTCTAATTCACCCCGCAAGCTGTAGTTTTAAATCTAATCATGTATAAATAGAGGTTTTATCATGTGTAAATTTTTTATGTATGTCTGTTATTATTTTCCTTTTTTTTAAGTTTGGTGATGTATTAAAATATGAGCAACACACACCATTATATGTTTTGCGGTATTCCTGGGCCTGAAGTGAACAATTTACTGGTGGAAGTATTTCTGACTTGTTAAATCTTAAACTAACTAACTTAAAGGAAACACAAAAAATATGGTTCAGTTTGGTTGACAGTTTTATTATTTATTTTCATGACTAGCAGATTTCTGAAACAAGATGGTATTGTTTCACGAAACAAAAATTATATCTTTCTGATTCCATGTTACAGCATCCATAACACCTGTTATAACTGTAGACTCTTCATGGGACTGTGACGTTAGGGGTGATCTTAGCCGTCTGAGCTAACTAAAGTAGGCAGCGACCTGATGAATTTTTTTTTAATAATCTGAGTGAAAATAGGGACAAAGTAGGCGGTGATAAGAGATAAATTCTGACAAAGTAGGCAGTGCTTTTCACTGATTACCGGCTTCTAATGAAACCCCTAGTAGGTTACTAACAAAGCAGCAAGTTTGTCACGGATGCAAACCTATTACAATTTATGGCACTGAACTTTATGGTCCTATGAAAGAAAGACCAGAGGATAATTGAATGACGGCTGCTTAGCTGGCATAGTGTACTTGTAATAACTGATGTCCCATGGTCATTAAGCTAATAAAAAGTCTGGAATTGCATGATCCAAAAATCCAATTTTTTTTAATAAAACAAGGAGTCCTACTGCTTTTTAGCTTGTCCAGTTTTGGATTCATCCTACCAAAAAATTGAATTATTTTAGGAAAAGTTGTTTCCAAACCTTTGGAAAACTTTTGGCAATGGCTTTTTTCTAAGTTTTGCATTCATCATGTCACAATAATGGAGGCATTTTGCACAATGGAACTTTAATTAGACTTAATGGTGCCCAAGTGGTGTAGTACGGAGCTTATGGCCAGACTACTTCAACCCTAAAATAGCCCTTGGGGCATAAAAAATGAATGGTCAAATGAGACTTTCTGCTGACGGCTGTATGCATTATGTGTCTGGGATGATTTTTAGGGCTTGGAAATCAATTTGAGTTTTGATAAGGTTAATTTATAAAATTTAGTATTTATCTGGGAAATTTTAAAAGGGATCACTGTACAATTAATAGTTAAAAGATTTACTTTAACTTTCCTGTCAGAGAATAATTAGTTTTAATAAATCTTAATCAATGGTGGTTCTTGAAAAGTTTATTGTTTTATTACACCAGCTTTATGCATGATAGAATCTTGCAAGACTCAATTAATAACTGTGAAATTTTAAAAAACAATTACAAAAGTTCTATGTGGGAGGTTACACTTTTGGTATAATTTAATTATCACCTATAAAGGCTGGTATGAAAAAAAATTGGAAGGTAAAAATAGTGGCTTTGATCTACAGCCTGTAACTGGCTGTAGATAATGGTTATACAGAATGTCATACATTGCAGTGATAATAATAATAATAATAATAATAATAATAATAATAATAATAATAATAATAATAATAATAATAATAACCTTTATTTACCCTCGGTAGTATTTATAGTACAAAGGCTAGTGGGGCCAAGCAAATACAGAAACAAATAAAGTCAAATTAAATCAACTGAACTGAAATCAAATGAAATCAATCAAATGTTGGTTTTTGGGGAGAGGGGAAAACTGGAGTACCCGGAGAAAAACCTCTCGGAGCAGAGTAGAGAACCAACAAACTCAACCCACTTATGACACCGAGTCCGGGAATCGAACCCGGGACACATTGGTGGAAGGCGAGCGCTCTCACTGCACTATGCCAACCCTGCTCCCCTAGATATAAAAGGTGATAGAAAAGGTGAGCAATTTGATGTGATATGGAACTTTATTCCTCTGTTTCTTTGTTTGTAATCAGGAATAAAGCTTTCAGTCATTTAGGACAATGCAGCTCTATAATTAAAAAAAAATTTTTTTTGAATAAATATACACTTTATTAATTATCAACATACAACGTACAGTGAAAGGTTACATTTAGATACATATATACATACACATCCTTAAATTATACATAAAATAATGACCCATACAGTACACATACATTCAAAAGATTTTACACAAATTATAATTGACTTAAAGAGGATGCTATTGTCCATTTACTATAAAATTCTCTCATTTTATTGTCTCTAGCGCATATATATTTTTCTATTTTATATTTGTTATTTACTTTTGTTTGAAAGCCATGTATGCTAGGGTGAACTTTGTTCCTTCTGCAATCCCAAAGGTACAGTTTTCCTATGATTAACAAGTAATTGAGCAAGATACAGTTTGAAGTGATGATACCAAACATCACATCTCTGAGATTCAGGTGAACCTGCTGATTTGTTATTGAATAGAAGTAGGATTGAAAATGCCTCCAAAATTGTTTTGAGTAAAAACAGTGAAACACCAGATGGTAGATGGTTTCGGCTTCTTGTTTACAGAA
Organism: Pachyseris speciosa; assembly: GCA_016490735.1. NCBI lineage: Eukaryota > Metazoa > Cnidaria > Anthozoa > Scleractinia > Pachyseridae > Pachyseris > Pachyseris speciosa. The sequence goes on from JAEMWC010000010.1 coordinate 1,526,320, forward strand.
AGTACATTTATCATCCTCAATAAAGCCTATCTTAAATAATTTTGCATTTGTATATAAAATGGAATTCGAAACCTTGTACTGAAAAGCTCTTAGGTAAGGTTCGAAAGTAACAGTGTGTGGGAGACTGTAAACTTGTATGAGTTGATTATCTGTAAAGTTGAAGTCATGTTTTAAGTTTGCAGCATGATTAGGTAATTGAGCTTTGGTACTCACTAGGAGCGTGTAATATTCTTTCGATTTCTTCTTAGTTACATCAAACACACAATTCGAATATTTAAAAGAGGGATTTGTTATCATAGGATGGTAGTTTGTGTGTCTCAGGTCTGATGGTACAGCAGGCCGGTCCACATTAAAATATTGTTTCTGACGATGTTTCTTGCCGCTCTGTCAAAAGATTGAACGTTATCAATATCGAAAAGAAGGTCGTTAACACAATGGATTCCGAATGTAACATACTTTTCATAGAAAACTGGTTTATTGTTTACTCATATTTCCTGGTTGTTCCAAAATATATAGCGCCAATCTTTTCCTCTGCAAACATGTCTCGGAATTCTGACCACCATTGTATTAGTTCTTTATAAAACTGAGAACTTATTGAAAGATCTTTAATGTTATAATTACAACTAAAAAGAAGGAAACCTCCATAGTCTTTTAAAATATACATGTATCGAAGGTAAGATTTCCACGTACCTTTATTTGAGCTGAAGACTCTCTTTAACCAACTTAATCGAAGCGCTTTAATCATTGAATCTAATCATTGAATCTAAATCCGTCATTTTCAAGCCTCCTTCTTCATAAGTATTAATTGTTGACAATCTAGTTACCTTATCCTTACCTTTCCATAGGAAATTGAAAATTAGCTGGTTTACTTCCTTTATAATAGTTTTCGGAGTTGGCAACAAAGAGGAAATATAAACGAGCTTTGGGAGAACTAGAGATTTAATAACCGTCACTTTTCCGTAGAGAGAAAGACCTCTGGATGACCAAATGTTTATTAATTTCTTTATCTTAAAAACTTTATCCTTGAAATTTTTTTCATAAATTAGATTTTGGTCATATGTAAAGAAGGCTCCTAAGGCTTTTATTGGCTCGTCAGGCCATTTGATACCAAAGGGTTTAATATCATTGTCTCTTAATGACCCAATCCACAATCCTTCTGTTTTGGAGCTGTTGACTTATAG
>JAEMWC010000010.1:1532500-1540000 GCA_016490735.1 Pachyseris speciosa
AGCAAAAATTAGGTTTGGAATTACACTGCATTCTTATAGTTTTACATTTTCTTCTTTACCCAGAAAAGGACAAAAAGAGAAAGGGTAAACCTCCAAAGAGCCATAATGGCAAACAGTTCTCACCAACTCCAGGACGAAGTGGAGTCTCACATCGCAATGGACCTGTTGTGAACAGCAGCAACCATCGGGAAAGCTCCATTCATTTGCCATTGAAGGAATATGAAATTCCTGATTTTCTGAAAGATGCCCAGCCACAGAGACGTCAAGAAAACACTTCTCCTGTTGTGAAACGGAGCCTTAAGGATCCAGATTTTTCTGCAAGGGATGCCCCAGGATTGATGATCCCGAGAGAGGAGCTGGCTGTTCCAGAGTTTCTCAGGAGTAATGAGGATAGGCTTGCAAATGACAGGCTAAGAAATGGAGCAAACTCTGCAACTAGGATTGCTAAGTCTGGAGTTACTCAAGGAAATGCTGTAGCAGAAAATAGAGGAAGAGCTGGGAGGGGCGAGAGATCAAGACTGTCTAAGTCAGCAAATGACAAGACTGCAAAAGGAGACGTAAATGGTGTAAGAGATTATGGCAAAATGAATGGCGAACAAAGAACTCATGAACGTTCAAGAGATCGCAAACAGGACCATGAAATACGCAGAGTACAAAAGCAACAGCCAAACAATGGACTTGATGGATTTCAAAAGAAGCTGCACCGAGCTTCAACTGATTTAACAAGGAAACTTGATCAGCCTGAAAGAGGTAATCCCAGGCTTTCCTCGAAGACAAGTTCTGATACAGACAGTGACTTCAAAGTACATCACAGAATTGCATTTGCAGATATGCAAGAGGAGGAGGGAAGTTATGATGAATTTTCTTTGAAGAGAAAATACAAGAAAGGAACTGCACATAAAGGTCAAAATAGAGGAAAGAATAGTGGAAGTATGGAATTGATTGAGAGACTAGGGCCATCAGTTAAGACCCAGTTGGAACCTGGTGGACGGCGAAAGTCAAATAACTGGCCAGCAGATACTGATAGCATCCAAAGCTCTTCTTCGCAGTCATTTACCGAACCATTTTCCACCATGTCATCTGACAAAGACAAATTTAGTGTGTCTGTCAGGGATCATGGTGACCTTGCTTTGAGAGGCATTACTCCAAATGGAATTCTTTCATCTGCTGGCAAATTACATTTACCCAATACCTCTAATGGTCATGTTGACGATGACCTGAATTCTCCTCTTTCCACGCAGAGAAGCAGTAATGTGAATTCTAGTATTGGTTACAATGAAAGTTCTCCAAAGGAAGATGCCCGTAAAATTAAAAGAAAAGACTCTTTGCAGGCTCACCTGCGAAGCAGAATTACAAAGTTGGAGAAATCCAAGCAAACTTTTCCAAGGGCAAGATACGATAGTGATTCAACCACTGTTAGTGACCATAGTGCATTTGAGGAAGTTCTTCCCACCAATAACTACTCTCGGAGGAAGTCTACCACTGGAATAAATTGTTTGAATGATCTGCCTCAGGATATTTTGATCTTTATTCTTTCATATTTATCCACACAAGACCTTTGCAGGGCATCAGGTGTTTGCCAGAAATGGCAGTCTCTCTGTTGGGATCCTGTTCTTTGGTCAAATGTCAACATTACAAATTATCAAGACAGTGATATCAACAAAGTACTTCGCAACATCTTGACAAAGTTAGCAATGGACACACAAGGTTACTGCATCACTGTGCATGCAATCAAATTGAGTGGCTGTGAACTGCTGTCTGACAAGGGCTTGGGTTTTATTGCACGATTCTGTATAGACCTTGAGGACCTTGATGTTTCTGGCTGCTGTTGTATCACCAGCAAAGGACTCCAAGATATTTTACTGAATTGTCATTCGCTCACCCATCTTGATACCAGTGGTTGCACATGTGTCAACAGTATCTCAGCACCAGTAGCTAATGGATTTGGCATGGGACATCCTGGTTCATTTCTACAGTTGAAGCACTTAGATTTGAGTGATTGTGTAGCCTTTGATGACCTAGGACTTAGAGTTGTGGGGCTCAGCTGTGGTTTGCTTGAAAGCCTGTACCTTCGCAGATGCAATCGCATTACAGATGTAGGCATTAAGCATGTTGCACAACACTGTTCTCACCTGAAAGAACTAAGTGTTAGTGACTGCTACAAAGTGAGGGACTTCAGCTTGAAGGAAGTTGCCAAGAATTCTGCAAGTCTGAAGTACCTCAGTGTGGCTAAGTGTCCAGTCACTGATACTGGTATGAAGTACATTGGAAAGCACTGTGTTAGGTTAAAGTACTTGAACATCAGAGGATGTGAAGCTGTGTCTGATGTCGGCATAACTCACATTGTTCAAAACTGCTTGAAACTGAGATCTCTTGATGCTGGTAAGTGTGACCTCACTGACAATGGTCTACACATCATCGGCATTCACTGTCCTCAGCTAAAGAAACTCAGTGTGAGAGGGTGTGAGCGTGTTACAGATGTGGGAATCAAGACCATTGCTGCACAGTGTTGTAACGTGCAATACTTGAATGTGCAAGAATGTAACCTTGGTTATGAGACTTTCATGTACATAAGGGAGCACTGTAAAAACTGTGTTATCGAGCACACATGCCCAGCATTTTTCTAATTTGGTAGGTATTGTTGTATTACAGTGCATCTGTAGCTAATGTTATAGCTTATCAGTGACTATCCCTGGGGATAAAGCAAGGACATTGTACATGTACATTGGTGAATTAGGGATAGTAGCCTCCTATGCAGGCACTCTTTGGGCCTGTCACTCATTCCTTCCCATGAACGTCAGCCAAACTGAACTGCCACTTCTGTTCCCTGGCGGTTAACCTTTGTTTTGAAGAATCCAATCAGTATCCGTCCATTGCATAGCAGAAAGCTGATAACGAGCAGCGTAAGAATAGAAGTCAATACCTGCCATGTAATTTCTGCCAAACAATTCACATGCATCGTCTGAGAAAATAAACCCCAGGGTCAAAGTACTGTTTTCCATGAATTGGAAGACTACATGTAGCTATGATTGGCTAACCATCGGTGAATGGAAGTGGGAGTTTTGTTGAGCAGACGTTTTTTTTTTTGGGTGGGGGGGTGGGGGGGGGGGGTGGGGAATGCATGACGAGCCCAAAGAGCATCTGCATAGGAAGCCGTAGGGATAGGGGATTTGGTGATATTCGACGTGCAAATTTCTGTCCGTGATAAACCTTTAGGATGGCCACTGGTAAGTTTGTGACAACAAACAGAACGACTGTTAACTGTCACAATTTAGCAGAGTTTTAATTAAAATAATATGCAATATGTTTGCGTAGAATATCATATATTGCCATAATGAGTGCATTTCATGTGATAAGAGGTTTGAATAGTGCAAATTTTCTGCTTAATATTATTTTTCTTGCAACACATCATCTGCTAACCAAAGCCAGAACATGGGGCACAATTTGGGCATTTGACTTAGGTAGTAAACTTGTTGGATTTAACATGAGAAGGATATGAAACAGTTCTTAAAAAAAATATTATTTTACAAGACCCAGAGTTAACTTCAACCAAAACACGTCTGTTAAGATTTTTTCTGAAAACATCGCAAGGAGCTGAAGTGCGTATGCATTTCATGTTTGTTGAATTTGTTTTTGTTCACAAATGGAATTGGATATTATGGTGAATATTTAACTAATACACTGTACTATGGTATAGTTTGTAGTTTATTTTGTGTAAATACATCCACAGTATTTTAAGGTTGATTTATTGGGTACAATGATTTTTATGAAAATTAAACTTGGCATATGGGGAGATGCTCTCCTGAACTACAAGGGAAAATACTACGAGATGTGAGAAGCCCAAAAAAATAAGCTTATCTACTCAAATTGTAATGATATTTCAGTTCAACAGAAAGTTATTACATTGCGTTTACATGTATATTAAAATTTTTCAACGGCCACTGTTATTGCTATTTTTTGGTCAGACAACCAACAGAAAACAGAGACACAAAACTAGGATATGTACTAATTTTTATTTTGTACATGAAATCATGCCTATCTGGAATCGTTGTCTCGGATTCTATATTATAGTTCAAGGTTTTCAGAAAATGCAAATAAAGTTTTGTTTGAGAGATAAACTTCAGACTGTATTGCAGTATTTTTTCTTCAGAAGCAGACACTGGTCATGTCAAATTATCAACAGCAACTTGAAAAATTAGTTTGTAATGGCTAACATCCCAATCACAACACTTATGGTGGTTTGCCTTAGCCTAGGTAATGGCAGTAATGTGACATTTTGTTATTCTACATAATTCTTTTGTTAGTTCAACCCAGTGATTGGGAATCAAAATCAACTTTGATCGATTGATCAAATGCAAATAACAGCAATAAGAGAGTTGGTTTGTGGAGAGAACCACTTCAGCGTACCTTCTATCTTCTTAAAGTTGTAGACGAGGACTCAAACATATCAGTAACTAACCAATTACCTTCCACGGTGATATCTTGCCACCAAACGGTCCAAGTGGTAATGTTTTCGCGCCAAAGACTAGCGGGGAACTGACAATTCTTTTTGGTACAACATATGCTCCAATACATGACGTAGCTATCACTTTCGGCTACGCTGCCACAACGTGAGCCTGCACGCAGCCTACAAAAGGGAAGGGGGGCTGTCCGTCCAAAGATTAAACGAGAGAACTTCAGTTTTTTTCTCTCGAAAAGCTAACTTAATCTTCTCCGCTTCAACTCGAGCACTGGACCAATAGTCCTTTTGACTCTTGGTTTCTGTAACCGGCTGCGGTGAGTCATCGTAATGCACTTATCAATTGAAATCCCAACCCCTCCCCCCCCCCCCCCACCCCTCCACCCAGGCGAAGGGTGTTTGATCAAATTTGACAGCATGTTTTGCCCTTGGGGGATAGGGATTTCTCAAGATTTGCCATGTTCAAATTTCCTCCTACAGGACTGTAGGTGGGGTTTTTACAAGTTTAAGTGCCCTGGTAGGGTGGGGGTTTATCACCATTTTAGTTGACATGAAGTCAAACCCCACCCTGTCCCGGAGGTGGGGTGGGGGATTTCAATTGATAAGTGCATAACCTGCGATCAGGCTCTGTTTTTGTTGTTGTTTTGTTTTGTTTTGCTTTGTATGTTTCTTTGTTTGTTTGTTTGTTATTTATTTTTTATTTTTTTTTTTATTTCGATGGTAAACTTTTCCTCCGGGAAAGGCAAAACTTTTAGCGATCGCCAACATAAGAGGACGTAAGAGCGATGCTACAATTTGGGCGTGATCGCAGGTTAGCCTTTCCGGGGATAAGTGGTTTCAAGACTATTGTCGGCTAGCTTTCACCCAAACCCAGCGAACCGTAAAATGTTGCTTACTTACACTTCAGACCACATCATCTGAACCGAGTCTGATGTTCAGTACACGGCTGGCATAGGGTGTGGTGAAACTGACTTACATATGACATACATCGTGAAACGAACGATACAAAGAAACTGAAGATAACTTATATATTTGACTGGATCACCAAATGTGCTACTTCGATTTACAGCTGACAAGTGCCAACTTGCTCGCTCCAAAACTGTTCAAGAAAATGCTGCTCGTTGCCCAGTGCATGCTGGTAGCTTATGTGGTGTGTTCTGACATGACCTTGCTCAGTGCTTCCTGAAAAGCCATACCCCCTTATCACGCACATATTCTCGCAACTTTAGTTTCGCTTGTCGTTATTACAGCATGCTAGAGCAATGATCGTGGGTCATGATCGAGTGTATCTCCACTCAAAACATTGTAAAGCAACCCTCCCCCAAGAATATTATGCCCGTCCAGCCTCGCTTTGGTGCACTACACAATCCAAGATGGCGGGGCGTGATGTAGGAGTATTATAATTAGGTTTGAGAATTCCGAGATTTTTGCTTGGCTTTCTCGGCTATAAATCCTGATTACTTGCCGCGCTAACTCCAGAGCAATAATTGCCACTTTTCAACCACATGTCGCATGTTTTGTTTGTTTGCGTCTTTGTTGTTGTTGTTGTTGTTGTTTCTTTTTTGAGCCTAAAGATGGCTTTCCACTGTCGGGTAATTTTTATTATTGACCAGGCTTTGCGCCGGGTAAATAAAATAAAATAGAGTCGATGTGTGAAAAGCCGCGCTTAATCGTAAAAGTTGAGCGAGGTTCAACTTTACGTTTACGCCCGGCTTTTCATGAGGCCTTCCAAGGGGTGGTCTGGTGTCGCTCGTTTACTACGCTGTCTGTCGCTTGTTTCGTTAGGGACAAATGTCGCTGTCGCAATGTCGCAACGAAAACAAAGGGGAATGGAAAGTGAATTGTCACTGTCGCGCATTTTCTGCCAATTTCTGTCGGTTGTCGGTGTTTTGGAGAAGATTGTCGCCCGTTTTCGGAGCTATGTCGCTTGTCGCTTCTACCCCTTGGAAGACCTCTTTCATACATCGCCTCTATTTTATTTACGCACGTAAAGCCAGTTCAAGTTTACGTCCGTAAGCACGTAAAAATTACGGGACGTAAGTGGAAATCCATCTTAAGGAAACGACAAAGCTGTGCATAAGTGAGTCACTAGGGATTGTTTTAACTTAAAATTAACTTAAGGTGATTCCTCACATTCGCATCGTGCATCTTTACTGCGCACTGATTTATTATTTATGGCGTCATTTAGCCCGCGCTAGCCTGCGAACGCAAACGTATTTCCGGTTGTCGCTTCTCTCCGCCCGGGTGAAACTAAAAGCCGAGAAAACAAGATGCTCTCGTAGTCGCTCTCGCAGGCTAAGCGTGCGCTCGAGCGAGCACACATTGAAAACATGGCGGATTTACCTTGAAATTGAGCTCTGTCAGTTGAAAAATGGCTATAGCTCACCAACGAGCACGGGCACCCCACCTTTTTCCAGTCATTGTAATCAACTAGTCATAAGCTTTGTGTGAGGAAAGACTGATCTGATTTCTATTGCTGAAAATTAAATAATTAAGTAAAATAGCAGATACACTGTGGACTTCTCTATTTGCAGTTTAGTGACCATGTCAAGAAATTTGGTTAAAATTTGTAATCACAGATTCAGCTTTCTGTCTAAATCAAACTTAAAATGTTTATTTGTGTCCAACATAACGTATGGACTGTAGTTTCATCCGTGTTCTTATGAGTTCTGGCTCACAAAGATTTTACAGTAACTTGAAATACGTTCTTATAAATCCGACGGTGTTAATGAATTAAAATCTTACAATATATATACTGTATGACTAGCATAACATGTTAAAATATGTACTGCCCTTGCAATTTGCATCAAATAATGCCAGAATTGAGCATTTTCGATGTCTCACAAGTCCTAAATGAGCACGACGGGCACCCCCCCCCCCCCCCCCCTTTCTTATTTCAAAATTGAAGTTCTCATATGATCAATATGCAGTGGACAAAGTTTGAGCAAAAATTGTCTTCACTAAACATCCAAAAGTCTGTCTTATCAGGTATTCGAAAACCTTACCCAGCCAGTGCAGTACAGTACGTGTCTTCATACATG
>JAEMWC010000010.1:1545000-1562500 GCA_016490735.1 Pachyseris speciosa
GGTCGTGTTTTAACTTTTTAGCTCAAAAAATAGTCGCAACAATTTTCAATGTAAATAAAACAACTGTGGCCTTGGGATTACCTTTTGTTTTTTCCTAATTTGCATAATATGTAATTGGCCTATGGGCATTATGGGAGAATAATGCCCTAGCGCTTAGCCAATCAGAGTGTGTGTTATATTGGCTGCAAACACTAGCCATATAATAAATGAGTGGATTATATGCTTGGTTGGAGAGCAGAAATTAATCAAGGATGTATTTTGCCTCAGGAAACACCACCTTGATAATTAGCCCTTTGTTGTGTAATTGGCATGGTGCCACAGTCACCGCTGGACCAATGCACTTCCACAATGTTTACATGCCATGAAAGCTATTTCTTTTTAAAAACTCTCAAGCAACTAAACTGAAGAGGTTCTCTGACCATTCTACATATCATGTTTTTGTATTTGTCCATTTTCTATGCAAAACAATTAAATATGGGTATTAAAATATTAGGTCAACTTAGACATTTCTTACCAGTCTGTGTACCAGATTAGCACTAATTTCTTCTAAAATCTCAGACCAACATACAGCAAAAGAAATAATTCATGGTTCTTTTGTGTTGGTTCACTCTTGAGCCAAAACGTCTAGTTTTCTTTAACCTCTCAAACATCAATAGTTTTTTCGAACTGTCAATTGTCCCTTAACACTTAGTATTGCCTCCCTTTTTGTTCACTGCAATTTAAATTTTTTGTAAGAGTAGAAGTTCTTATTGGCTTTGTAATGGTTACCTCTGTCAATGCATATACCTACATTAATTTTGTAAATGGACCTTTTTTCTTTGGCAGACAGTGGAGGAATTTCTCAGTAAGGACATCGGTTGTGTCGTCACAAACAAAAAGGATGTGGACACACGCTGCTCACCTCGGAGCAATTCCACACCCAGCCCAATCCTATCTGTACCAAGTCCCTTTCCTGGGAACACTAAAAGGTACATGTAAGTTATTGGTAGGGGTAGCGTCAAGGGATTTTCTAAAGAAAGATACTAAGTTTATATTCTAGAATTACAGTAATTTGTTAGCTAAATGTGTATTTCAATTTTATCTGCATCTTACATGTATGTGGCAGATTTGAAAAAAAAAAAGACAAAAAGTATTACTTGGTAGCTTCTGTTTGAATCGTCACAGTTTTTTCTTTTAATTCATCCACAGACTCAAAAGAAAAATCCACTTTGTAAACACCATAAGCAGCAAGAGTGGCAAAAGATTTTTCAAAAAATATGTGCACCTTGCTATGGACAGGGGCCACAGCTAAAATTTCTTCAAGAAACCATCTTTGAGTCTCAAGTTGCAATCCATTTCAGTCCTTGCCATCCTAAGCCAAAGAGACTTATTTATACTTTTGCTAAATTTGTAACATAGTTTTGAACAAGTCTGAACCATTATTTTGGGGTTTTCCTTGCTTCCATTATCTTTTTCAGCTTGTCAAGGTAACGTTAAAAACTTTTGACATAACTCAAGGTTAGAATCAAACACAGAGTTTACAGCTAAAGCATTGTAAATTTTGTATTTATGCTTTTTTGTTTGTTTGTTTGTATATGTATAGTTCATCCGTAAAAGGCTCAGCTGTTCCATCTCCCTTGAGTGCAGACTCTGGTGGTGCAGAGCAAAGTGGCACAGCTGCCACTAAACACAATGTACGAGGAAAGGCTCTTGCGGCACAGGCAGCTGTTACCTGCAAGTATGGCAGCAGCAATGTTATTGCCAATGCCAGCAACTGGGGTGTGGAGATTGTGCAACTGGAGGATATGTTGAAGAGACTGGAAAAGTATGGTAGTGTAGAAAAGAAGCTGGCATCCAGACCTCTTGTTTCTGGAAAGGTGGCGAAACAAGGCACCAAGTCCAAAGTACGTAAGCTTTATGCGCCATTCATCAAGGTGGAGGACCATAGTCGCTGTTATAAGCCTTTGGTTCATGAACTCAAGGAATGGCCAAAAATATATTTTGATGGTCCACTGGGAGGCTGTCCTTTTGATCCACCAAAGAATAATACAGATAACCGACGTGAGGAGCACAACAGAGTAAAGAGGTATATGTTAATTCATTGTGGTTAACATTTTATATAAAAGAATTATTCTTTTATTTCTCTTTTGCACTGGAATGCTGTTTAGGCTCGGATCGGCAAAATGATCATAAATTAAGGGCAACTGTCTTGATCATCTTACAAATTCTTTAACCATTATTAGAGTACATGCTGTTTTTGCATCTACTGTTTGTGTCTATCATTTCTAGTAACCTGGCAATCAGTGTTCCAGTTAACTTGTAAAGCTTGGATTTTTAAGGGGTCAACACATACATGTATGTCTTTCTTAATCTTGATCTTACAGTTGTACATGTACATGTAACTTTTCAACGTTTTTGATGGCAACAACTTTCGTACTTTTAAAATAATTTGTCCTAAAGAAGGGCGCCAGGTAAATACCCTTGCTGCATGCACTTGTTAAGCAGCCTATTTAGTCTATTTATAATATTAAGTTAATATTTTAGGAGAGGGTTGGGTTGGTGCTTAAACCTAGTAGGGGACTTATGTCCTATTGTTTTTGCACCGGTACTGCTTTCTACAAATCCTTAAATAAATAAATAAATAAATAAATAAACTTTATCACTCAATGTGTCTGTCAGCCAGGAAACCACCTTTTAAAAACTTGACATGAGACTCAGCTCGTAGCTGGAACAGTGAGTGATTGACTAAAAGTGGTTTTCTGCTCTGAATTGTATTGCAATATGAGTACCTGAAAACCTGTAGTACATAAAAAAATAGCTGCTTAAAAGCCATAAGTGGTAAACCTCATTATTTTGTTTTTGAAGGAAACCAGTCCAAGAAGATAAGAACAAAAAGAAAGGATATTGTGAGTGCTGTTGTATTCATTACGAGGACCTGGACTTGGTAAGAAATCTTATATTGATAATATTATTCTGCTTCTGTGAGATCCCCTTCCCTCTCTTCTGAGTAAAAGTGTGATTCTGTCCCTAGTCCTTTTTATGTGGCAAATGCTGGCAATATTGATGTCTCTATTGTGGGCTCATAGTTGACCGGGATGGTGGCAAGTCTAAAGTACAGGTCACATTCCACAGGTCAATGGTACAGGTCACTGTTTTATTGATTGGTAACTAAGCCAAACAGTTTCTCCCCAATCTAAAAGAAAATTTTGTATAGTGATTAGGGCTAGGAGATATTTTTAGGCTTCTCTATTTATCTGTAGCATGGTGACCTGTATGTTGATGACCTGTACTTTAGCCCCGCCGTCTGGATGGGTTGAACCATTTTATTTAGCTGTATTCAAACTATCATACATTACCATATGTTACCATATCCAAAAACAAAGGGAGCATTTAAACCAAGGACAAAAATTGAACCACAGCATGTATGTTACAGCTCAAATTTGATTTTTCAACCTAGGTTGAACCCTAATTTCCTTTGTTTCCTAACCCTTATTATGAATAATTAAAGGAGCTTGGTTACAATATTTTGGGTCATTATTTGAGACATAAAAAATGCTTTTAAATAATGGAAAACAGTGAAATAATTACATGTATTTGTCGGGGAAAATAAGCACCAGAGAGACAAGAGTAAAATGCAAATATGGTGAGGATGGTGAAAGATGGAGAAGATTGAAACAGACTACAAATGACCATCCAAAGATCGTGACGTAGCTCCTTAATGTTAGGAAACAATGGGAAACAATGAAATCAAATTTGACCTGTAACATATACTTGGAACATTGGTTATCAGATAGATGATCCAGCCTCTCGAGAAATACCCATTATTTGTTTTGACTTCTAATTCTAGATTAGACATACAAAAACATGCCGAATAAAACATTTATAAAGGTCCTCCGTCAATTGCTTTTTGATATTTTGCGAAAAGAAGTTAACTACATTGAAAACCAGCGATTGTTAAAAAAGTAGGATTAGTTAAATAGCTCTATTTGTATAATTAACTCTGATTCACTTATTTTTTTCTCACTTTTCTTGCAGAGTTAGAACTCTTATTAGCATATCTTCTTGTTTTTCAGTTCAGTTTTAGTCCATCTCTTTGTTACCTTTCTATTATTTTCTCTTTATTTAGCTTTGGTCGTTTTGTTCCGCCCCGATTAGTGTTGTAGCTGTTTGCAGGACAAACTATTGGTTTTTATTGTGAAGAAATAGTAATAAAGTTGTTGTTGTTCTGACTGTTCTATGCTCTGTTCTCTGTAGCACCTTCTCAGTGATCGTCATCAGTCATTTGCCAGGGATCCATCAAACTACCGCAGCCTGGATGAGCTAATCAAAAAAGGGCCAAGCCTACAGGACTTTCTGGCTAAAATGCTTCTGAAGCACGAGCAGAAGAAAAAAGAAAAACTGGAGAAAAATAGGTAAGTTACAAGGATGTAAGTGGGGCTATATAATGCAGTAGCTATGTACAGCAAACTTTCTATTACAAGACCAAATGTGTAGGTTCTTCTGGGTATGAGTAGTCTCAGGAACAAGTGTTTGCAAAATTGACTTGAATTCAATAGCGTGATAACCTAAGGGGAAGCTATCATTAGAATCAAGTGAAACATCTTCCAGTATCGCCAAAAAAGTCCTTCTCAGGACCATTCCCCCCCCCCCCCCCCCCCCAGATGATCACACTTTACCAAGACGTGATACGACTCCTGGAATTAAACCATTTCCAACGATGTTTCACAAGACATTTTTCTCTCCCTCATGTAGGAGTGAATTACCAAGCCCTGGGAAATCCTGTGTAAATCCTGATGAACAGACACCACCACCAAAAGAGCTTTACATTGTGTCTGTCTTTTGCCTGTCGCTGCTTTTTATATATAAATATGCTTCAAATATGATTTCCAGTGTTTTTTGTGAGGGCAATACTCAAGATGATTCTAACTGTTGTAATCTGTATAATTTCATAATTTATTATTTTTTTTCCTGCATTCGACATTGCCTATCTATTCTGTTTCATTTTGAGGGAGCTCATAGCTTATAAGCCCAGTGGTTTCTTTGTGAGCTTCCTCGCCATTTTATTTCAAATTTCATAGGATATATATATATATATATATATATATATATATATATATATATATATATATATATATATATATATATATATATACTTATAACTGAAATAGCAAAATAAACTGAACTGAACTGAACAAATGTTTCACAAGACATTTTTCTCTCCCTCATGTAGGAGTGAATTAGCAAGCCCTGGAAAATCCTGTGTAAATCCTGATGAACAGACACCACCACCAAAAGAGAACAGAAAAGAAATCACTCCAAACTGTCACACGCCAGACAATGGTGCTGATTGTCACACCCCCCCAACCCCCCCAGAGAGAAATGATCTCTTCCACACACCCACTAACACTCCTCCCCAGAGAAAACTTTAGGCGATGACAGTACGCCAGCCAGAGTGTTGAGGTCAAGAAGAGGGAAGAATGGCGCCGAAGGGGTGGAGACACGGGAGTTACCTAACAGTCCTAAGACGCCAAAGGCTTTGAAAGAAAAGACAAATGCTGGAAAGGAACTCCACAGTTCTACACGAAATGAAGTTAGAAGGGAATGGATGCGGTTTCTGAGAAACAAAGAAGCTATGATAAGACACGCTCCTCTTCGTCCAGTCCTGTCGGGCCGTGTTCTTCCCGAGTCAAAGGTGCGTCTTGTGCACACGAGGAGATCGTCAACAAATCGCGTGTCGGAGCCAGTGCTGTAGTTAGAAAGCAAAAGTCACCCGTCCATGAAAAGGAAGTAAACGTCGAGGAGTCACGGAAGGCGTACGGACACGAAGACGTCCGAATGCTTCCTCTGACGAGAGCAGCGGCAAAGAGAATTGCGATCCCGAGTCGGCTGCTGGTGCTCGTAGAAATGAGACGGCAGACGCTCAAGGCCACGTACAGGATGTAAAACGATTAAAACTTCGAACCACGTGTGGCGCGAAACAACAACGTGAAAAAAGAGGAGCTGAAAGCGAGAATGAAGTTGAAGGTCAAACTGGTGTGGAAGAAAAACACGAACATGAGTTGGGCAAAGGAAGTCCCAGAAGGGCAAGCCTTAGATCGGCTGCAAAGGCCAGTCCTGTGAAAGGGCTTAAGAATCCTGAATTGCAGGAGACGGATGAGGGAACTAGTACAACAAGGGAAAGTCTTGAGAGAAATGCGCGTTTGAGATCCCAGTCTTCAATCACAACTGCAAAGCAGACCTCGGGCGATAGCAGCAGTGTTAGTGAAAAGAAAGCCAGTGATGTGTCTTTCAGTGGTCAACAAGTTACTATGGAGACCGAGGCAAAGGAGCATGTGACATGTGTGACACGTTCGCGAGTCCATTCCGCGCCGGTATCCACTCCGCAGCCGTCTGATAGTGCAGGAGATACTACAGCAAGTGATTCTCCTTCACCTGTTACTCAGGAATCCAGTGACGAAGAGGAGCAAAGATTTCAAAAGGAAAAAAGGCGCCCAAAACCACGCTTTCGCGCATCTGTGTTCAAGGCGCACTCACCTCCCTCGCGAGAAGACAAGGAAGAAGCTGTCAGAAATGACACAACCAACTTTTCCCATGACGTGGAAGTCAAGTTGTCGGATTGTCGTCGAATGTGCGTGGACCGCAAGAGGCCAGTCCTGGAGAAGGAATCTGATGAATCCGAAACTGAGAGCATTCAGCTGTCAGACGAGGAGGGCGTGCCACCATTAAAAGATGTATCATCAGAGAAGACATCTTCGGAAGAAGATGATGATGACGAAATATCCAGTACACCCACAATCAATCGCTGCCCTTCATCTCCGAGCTCGGAAAAGTCAGGATACCCCGACGAAACAGGAGGGTACAGCCTGAGAAAACGCAGCCGACAAGAAGAAGAACCAAGTGTGGCCAGAAGAACAAGGTCCAACTACAAAATTCCTGATGCGGAGTCAAACAACGGCAACAGGAGAAAAAGTGTTGCATCAACTTTCACCAGCGTCAAGACCAGAAGTCCAAAGCAAAGATGCCAATCTGATAACAGCCGGAGGAGTAAGACACCGGAGAGAAAAAAACGCAAAACCATATTAGGGGTGAAAAGCCCATTGAAAGGTACCCCTCGAGGAAAAAGTCCGAGACTCGAGGACCCCGATCAGAGTCCGATTCTAGTGCCTTCTCTGGAGCCCTCGTAGTGGTCCAATTCGTGAAACAAGGAGCATGCGCGCATTGACACTATCCACTGTTCGTAACTTTAAAGAAGCAGAATTGGATTGTGCTTCAACGCTTTTAGAGGACAATGATAATGCTAAAGCTTCTTCAATTTTGTCAGAATCTATTGTCTCTTTGGGAGATTTCTCGACAATGGCAGTTTGCGGGACACCGCGACGCATGGAACCCGCAGATTGCGTTCTTTTGAGCAGTTGTTCCAAAGGAAAAGAATTAACTTTATCTGGAACTAAATTCTCGAGCGAACGGAAATTCCAGTCTGCTGGTTGTTCAGCAAAGGATCACAACCGCGATGGAATCACTCATCTGTTTGACTCTGATGAAGACGACGAAGATTTCTATGGCTTCCATGTGCCCCAGTTTGATGGGTCATTCTCTTCCGAGGGTGACCTCAGTTATAGAATAAGTTCCATTGTAGAAAGTATTAACTGTGGAGACACTAGTCAAGGTACAGTGGATGATCTGCAAGATACCACACTTAAAGATGTCCATGAGACGAACACGAAGCTGAAATCAGTGAAAGTGTTCGTGAAAAGACTGAAATTACCACTGGAGGATGGAAGATAAACAAAGGAGAAAAGACATGGGGGGAGATGCCTGAGAAATGCATGGAAAGTAAACAAGCTGAGGATGGAAAAACGTCAGTGAAAAGGAAATCGGCGAGCCAGATTGTGAGCGGTACTGTAAAGTTAAAAAGAACCAAGTACAGCTCCCAAGATGAGGTACGATGCCTAAGTGAAGCTTACATGCAATTGTCATCTGTAACTGATGATAGAGAGAGCGATGACGACCAAGATGAAGATGATGATGTGTTTAGCACTGTGTCTGACAGCACAGATGGAGAGACAGAGGATGTGGGATCGCCATTCAGCATCACTTCCTGGAGACACAAACGGAAGTCTGAAGACCTTCAACCGGAAGTTGAGAGGCCTACCAAACGACGGAGGTCGCACGAGCAGTGGAGCGAGCAAATGATGACCGACCCCTCCACCCTGAGTTCTAAATCTGAGACTCCCTCGAAGGGTGGAACGGGCCGAGGGATCAGAGAACGACATGAAATTAGAGAGGAGTTCTCAAGTTACACCTCGAAACTTGATGAAAATATTAGAAAAGAGTAGAAATCGAGTTTTAGTTCTTTCTCATCCATTGATGGTTCCTGTGAGTTTTACAACAGTGACGAACCGGTGTTTCAAACGCTTGAAGAGCGAGTCAAGCTTCGCCAGAAAAGGAGCCTCTCACAGAAATCACGCGAAAATTCATCGCTGCCGACTGAAAACCATGGCAACTGGACAAACAAACCATCAGCATGGCAAGCAGCCTCTGTGACGAAAACTGTTGCATTACCGTTAAAACCGTTAAAGCACGTTTCGTCGTCTCAAGCAGCGTCCAAAAAAGATGTTTTGCCGTTGAAGCACGTTTCTGCAAGTCGGCCGTCGTCAAGGAAGACCGTCCAGCCTTTAAAGCCATTAAAACACAGTCTTCCGATTCGAGCATCTGCAAGACTGAACCGAGCCAATAGCTCACCAAGTTTTAACCAGTCGCCGCTCGTGACACCGTCTGAGAAACCGCGTAGGCCCACGTGGATTTATGACGCAGCAGAGTTTTCGTCATCGCCTTCAGATATACCCGTTTTTGGCGGAAACCAAGTCACGTGCTCCACCCCTGCGTCGTCAAGGTCTTTGAAGCATTCCTTGCGGTCGGAAAGAGCCGACAAAACATCATGGAAGTTGAAAGAAAAAGACGTTTTTGCGTTTGACGAATAGAGAGGAAAAGTCAAATGATCGACATTTTTATCTTACTTTAGTGCTCATGAAGTCTTTAACGAACAATTTCTACTCATATTGCCTTCTTTTAAGCTAAGAAGGACTGTAAAAATTCGTGTTTTATGTATGAACGTTAGCCAATTTTTTGTGTAAAGTTCACATTTCCCTTTTTATCTGCCAATGAACCTGCGCACTTTTAAAAAGATATTTTGATGTTATTTCATACTGCATTCAAATTTTATAAAGCGTTCATTGTACATAGAATGTTATCATAATTATAAGAGGAAACTTTAGTCACAGCACCATCCTGACTAATGCTTGATTTGAACTCTGTTTGACATTTCTTTAACTAAAGTTTTAGAAAACAGTGTTTCCGAATTTTTAAGCCAGCTTTCAATGATGCATTTTACCACGAACTAAAAATTGTTTTAAATTTTGTGAGTGAACAAATTTGAAACAAGTGAATGCGGTTTTAAAATGTAATAGTTTATATTGGGTAAATAATAAAGGAGTATCAGAAAGGAATTGAAATGTTATGTTGATCGGTGAAATGTGATTAACGTGTAGCGAACCTTTCAGGGTGCTGCCCCCTGGTTCTCGGGTATTTCTGCGTGGTTTTGATTACACTGAATCAAGTTATTGTAACGAAAGAAATATATTTGTTTCATTTCCTGTTGTTTCGAACCTTGTAAGTTTTTGAACATTGTTTTAAAGTTGACACAGATCTTTTAGCTATCGTGACCTATGTTCAATGTACTAGGCAATTAGTGTTTTTCGTGTTGAAATCCTTTATTTAAATTTATATTGCTTCGTTCTTTCTGATAGATTGTTATTATTAATCAGAAAGCATTTTATTCATATGTTCCGAGTTTGCACGAAATCGGAGAGCGATAAATTTGGTAAAGAGACCGAAGACGCCCAGCCTAAAAAATCTTTTGGACGATACACACCACAACATCACACTCGCGTGAAGAGGCAACTGAAAGAACGATGTCACGCAACACTTCCTTTCTGGTGTATATGATTATGTGGCAACTTTGTGGCATCTAAAGTAGATGCATACAATGAAGATACAGGAAAGCTCGAGACCTTTAGGTTCTTGGAGGAAGACAAACTTCCTTTTACAGATAAAGAAGAAAAGGAAATGACCGACCAAGAGGTAGATGATTTGAACATGTGGTTTTAAAAAAAGACAAGTAGTCAACATTTCCAACGAGGCCTGGTCAACTCAATGACCTATTGGTAAGGACTCCAAAAAGTTGGAATACCAAGGTCTCACTGGTCCAGATATACAGCACTTCTTAATGATGAAACAAAGGGAAACCAAATTCAAACTCTGTGTGCTGGTTTCATGGATGTCATTGGGATTTACAGCTTGATTTCCATTGTGATACTGAAATCATGCAGTATGTTTTGCTTAATGTTAGCCTTTTTTCAGCTTTGGGGAGCTCCTTAATATGGGAATTCCAATAGTTTTGTCTAACCCTAAGCTTTTCTAAAGATTTGCATTTTTGGCTGAGGTGAGGGCTAGGGTTAGTTGGGGTAATGTTTGTGACCCTTTTCGTATGTTTGTGCACTGGTTTCATGGATATCTTGGGGATTTAAAGCTTGATTTCCATTGTGATACTGAAATCATGCAGTTCAAAACTAAGATTAAAAGCTGTGATGTGACACCTTATTATATCTCACTTAGTACGAGCGCTATGATTGGTCAATTTTGCGGGCCGTATTCTACAGTACGGCCCGCTTGACTTCAACTAGTTTTCTTTCTCAAGCACCGAATTAACTCAGAGATATAATAAATATCTTACTAACCTTGTTTCTCGGTCCGTACTGTAAGTTATGGTCCTCGTTTTTCCCATCAATTCATGGCCCCACGCGCTTGGGCCATAAATCAACTGGAAAAAAGTTGGTCCGTAACTTACAGTACAGACCTCGAGCTCGGTTAGTAAGAGGTATTTATCATATCCTCACTTAGTACGCGCGCTGTGATTGGCCAGTTTTGCTGGCCGTATTCTATGGTATGGCCCGCTTGACTTCAACTAGTTTTCTTTCCAGCGTGCCAGATTAACCTCAGAGATATAATAAATATCTTACTAACCTCGTATCCTCGGTCCACACTGCAAGTTACGGATCCTCGTTTTCCCATTAATTTATGGCCCTTGCTCTTCGCTCTTGGGCCATAAATCAACGGGAAAAACTCGGTCCGTAACTTACAGTGCGGACCTCGAACTCAGTTAGTAAGAGGTATACATATGCATGCTCTTAATGCCCACGTTCCTGAATTTCTAAAGTTATACAAAAATTGCCCAGCAGGTCATTGAAAAGTATAATGACAGGGCAACAAAGGACTTTTTGCTCAACTAATCATAGCGGGGTTGCTGCCTTAAGCAAATTTTCCTGAAGAAACATAGATACAGTATCTTGAGGCAGGTGGTTATGAAAGGGTTAAAAACAGCTATGCATGTTCCAACTGTTCTAATATTGGTCACACAAACACCACATGTACCTACAATTGTATCAACTGTGAACATACCACATGTTGTTCACATCTCATCAAAATTAATGGGCGTTGAAACAGAAATGTCTGAATATAAACAGATTAACTGATGGTTTCTGCCTTATGCAGAGCAGATTTCAATTACTTCACAACAAACTTCGTAAATGGACATCAAACATCAATAGCTTTTCTATGCTCTCTTGGCATTTGAAAGCTGTCAGAATAGTATTAATTCACACTCTGGGAGTACAATTTGATATGCAACAACCATTAAGGTTTATAAAGAAATGGGAGTATACCATCTTAACGAGAAATTAGAACATTAATTTTGAAGTCTGAAATAACTGATAATTCTGCACTGGAGATATGACAAAAATATTGTAAATGTTCAACATGTTATTTCTGCATTTTCATTAAAAATCTCCATTTAAGTATTGTCGTTTGTTGCCATCACCTCGAACAAAGGTAAACACAACATATGTGAGTCTTCTATTTCTGATTTAATATATTTGGCTCCAATGTATTTATACTCAACAATTGAGCTCCTCTTGGACAACCAATATCTAACTGTCCGTTGATCACATAATGCAAAGTCTCCATTTACGTTTAATATTCTTTCGTCCCATTTCGACCCCAGCAACTCATCCAAATCGTGATTATCATTGATCCCATCTACGCCACTCTCTCTCTGATAACATGCTTTGACCACCTGTCCAAGCCTTGATCGAATACATCAGGGTCCATGTTGAGTTCAATCCTAATATGGGTCATCACGAAATCCCGGAGCCACAGGTTCCGTTTTACTTCCCTGTAGAGTTGATCGTAAAGGCTGTGCTTTCTATCTTCCAAAGAAATCTCTTGAGAACATGCGCTTTCTCCAGTCTCACAAAATCATCACCATTGTCATGCCCTCATCTGTATCTTCGCTAAAACCTTGTCGTGAGTTTTGATCCTTTTCCGCTCTTTATCCACCTTGCGAATTTCAGTTTCATACATTTGGTTGTCCTTTTCCCGTTTTCGTTTCATTCGTAGCTTTAAACACTGGTAGATATTCGTCAATAACCCTCTTCGGCGCGACGGGATAGACGTTTACCTCCTTCCGCCATTTTAATTTTTGGGGTGCCGCCTCAAACTGCGCATGCGGAGAGCGATCACTCGTTCCCAGGGTCCTCTCACTTCTCGAATGAGGAGAGAGAGGACCCTGGGAATGAGGTTGGCGGTGAATTTTCACATGACGTCATAAAAAAGTAAACAGACTTATGCATTTTTATCTTCATCACATGAAAGACATTTTAGAAATGTACCTGCTTGCATGTTTTCAGCTCGGTGGCTTGCTTTGTTTTGAAAATAGAGCAGTTCGAATTTTAGAGTTTTTCACAGTGCGTGACATGAAGATGTCTGCACAAGCATGTCCACTTACATGAAAACATCGATTCACCGTGTGTTTTTGAAAGTTGAAAAAGCCAACATGGTAAGAGAAACATCTATGAAAGCTCAGCAGAGAGAACAAAGCCTTTGAGATAGCTAAAGTAAGAAACATATATTTTAACTCGTTTCCGGCCGCCATCTTGGTGTCCCTTAGAGGGACGCCATAATGGTGTTTCCATACAAAAACACTATAATTTTGAGTGGTACATTATGATCACTGAATATCAAATCAGTGTTCATCGATGTATGAAAAGAGTTCGTATGCGGACTAACAAACAATTTTCCGTTTTTACCAAGGAGATCGTCAACTCGTCCTCCCCTGTCCCCTTGAAATAACACTTTGCGTTTATTTGTAATAACTATTTGATAGTAGTTTTACATAAATGTGTTTAAGTATTAACTTTTCAGTGCAGCTTGTATTGTTTCATATGATATTGTAATTGTATCCGTGTCATGTTCTTCTTGTCAGTGACTGAGGAGGCCCTAATTAACATAAGCATATCCTTACGCCATCTCTCTCTGATAACATGCTTTTGACCTGTCGCCCTTGATCGAATACATAGGGTCCATGTTGAGTTCAATCCTAATATCTGGTCATCAAGATCCCGGACCACAGTTCCGTTTTACTTCCCTGTGAGTTGATCGTAAAGGCTGTGCTTTTATCTTAGAAATCTCTTGAGGAACATGCGCTTTCTCAGTTCACAAAATCACACCATTGTCATGCCACTCATCTGTATCTTCGCTAAAACCTTTGTCGTGAGTTTTGATCCTTTTCCGCTCTTTATCCCCTCGCGAATTTCAGTTTCATACATTCGGTTGTCCTTTCCCGTTTTCGTTCATTCGTAGCTTTAAACACTGGTAGATATTCGTCAATAACCCTCTTCGGCGGACGGGATAGACGTTTACCTCCTTCCGCCATTTTAAATTTTTGGGGTGCGCCTCAAACTGCGCATGCGGAGCGATCAACCTCGTTCCCAGGGACCTCTCACTTCTCGAGAGGAAGAGAGAGACCCTGGGAACGAGGTTGCGGAGTGAATTTTCACATGACGTCATAAAAAAGTAAACAGACTTATGCATTTTTATCTTCATCACATGAAAGACATTTTAGAAATGTACCTGCTTGCATGTTTTCAGCTCGGTGGCTTGCTTTGTTTTGAAAATAGAGCAGTTTGAATTTTAGAGTTTTTCACAGTGCGTGACGTAAGATGTCTGCTCACAAGCATGTCACTTACATGAAAACATCGATTCACCGTGTGTTTTTGAAGTTGAAAGCCAACATGGTAAGAGAAGCATCTATGAAAGCTCAGCAGAGAGAACAAAGCCTTTGAGATAGCTAAAGTAAGACATATATTTTAACTCGTTTCCGGCCGCCTCTTGGTGTCCCTTAGAGGACGCATATGGTGTTTCCATACAAAACACTTAATTTTGAGTGGTACATTATGATCACTGAATATCAATCATTGTTCATCGATGTATGAAAAGAGTTTCGTATGCGGACTAACAAACAATTTTCCGTTTTTTACCAAGGAGATCGTCAACTCGTCTCCCCTGTCCCTTTGAAATAACACTTAGGCGTTTATTTGTAATAACTATTTGATAGTAGTTTTACATAAATGTGTTTAAGTATTAACTTTTTCAGTGCAGCTTGTATTGTTTCATATGATATTGTAATTGTATCCGTGGTCATGTTCTTCTTGTCAGTGACTGAGGAGGCCTAATTAACATAAGCTACATAGTTTCCTTTAAGCCTCCTCGCCATTGTTACCTCTAATCTTTATATCCTTTTTTTTCATTACAATAACATCATTTGTGCTGTGGCAAAATAAAATTAAAATAAACCAAATAACATAGACAATAATAGAAGATAACAGATTGGACGTCATTTTGTTTAATAAGATGCTTCATGTCTAGATCTAATATTCATTGCTTGAAAGACAAAAGTAGAAATAAGTCTGCATATAGAGGATCTACGTTGTTAAAAAAGAAATACTTAGACAAACTCAGCTTGGGTTTGTTGGTAAAAATCGACATCGTGGCATGGCGCACCGAACGTTTAGCGTGGTCTTGTAAGATTTTATTAAAATTATTAAGTTTCAGCGCGTTGTAATTTTGATTTAGTATCAAACACAGGTGTTCAGCACATGTAAAGAGCTCATGTATGACCTCTGGGACTCGAATTCAACAGTTTGCGAACTTGAAGGGCAACTGCAGAAAATAGTCGCGTTCCACGCTCCTACAAAGACTTCAGAGAGGCTATACTTGAATGTTATGAGAATATATTAGCTGCTTATACAGGCTTTGCAGCTGATTTGCCTCTGTCACGATCAAACTCCCGCGCTATCCCAAACATTCCCGTAAGGACTAATTGGTCCCCAGACTCTCCACTTCGGTGGCTAATTACCGTGATTGATCGACCAGTTACGTGACCAGACAAGCATGCGAGCGAAACGGAAGTTAAGCATGACTGGCGTACAGGAAGCTGAAAGTGGGAGGCATTTCACATTCCGTATCATAAGTGTCTTAGAGCATTTCAGTCAACGTGATAAACAGATCAAATCATGCGTACACCGATTAAGACAGGTTGAAGAGTGCGCTCAGCAAAATCATATCAATTTTGCTGGAATTTTGATGGAGGAGATCAGAATTAACCGCTAGAGCTGATTATAAAGTATAGATATCACTGCTTGAAGAACGAATAGAGTGATATAAGCATTTCACTTGTCTGGAATGAACTGATTTCACAGGCTTCGACTGGGTAAGCAAGGCGAAGGTAAGCAGATATTGGCTCACATCTTTCACCCAAACGTCTTCCCCTATCTGTGGTCGCCTCTGTAAACCGCTCATTTGAGCAAAGTACACAGAGTTCTGGAGACTTATTTTGCGCTAATACATTTGTCAACCAGCTTTGCCTCTTAGTGGTCTAAACAGTTAGAGCCGGCAAGCGCAGAGATATTCGTAGTAAGCGGAAAATTTTTAAGAATAAGTTAGGAACGCAGACAAACACTTTCACTACTGATAACTCATTTTATCGCCTTTATTTAATCGTGTGTTGTCACCGCAATCTAGGCGAAAATGTGAAGCCAGAACTATCACTCGGACTTCAAACAGAGATCCCTTTAAGGCTCACTCGGACCGACATCTGTAACTGCCAGAGACGCATTTATCCGTTACGAAGGGCAAAAAGCAACACTTGCTAAAAAAAACAATGTTTCAGCTAAATTGTGAAGATGTGTTCACTCAAAACAGTAGAACCTCGAAGTTACAAGTCAAAGTTAAGCCCCCAAAACCCGGTAGCTTCCCCGGTTGTAGAGGTACAGTTTATGCGAATTTTGGTCTTACCACCCAGCTCCCAAGTTAACTGTCTGTAGTAACTTACAGCTGTCATGGCACTTGAGATAACCCCAAATATTCGTATTCGGAAAATTGTGGTCAGAGTCCTTGCCTTTATTTCAAGACTCGCTCAGATGACCATGTAGGCTATAGTCAATTTAGGCCGGTACAGCACGACGCAGTTTCCCATACGTGCATTGGTGTGCGAATTACAACAAGTTAAAATTAAAAACAATTAAACCAATCGATCCTAGATCAATATTACTGTAGCGAAGTTGAAAGCAGGGTAAAATAACCGGTGATGCTTTTATAACGACCACCTCACCTTTGATTCACTGAACGTGCTGAATGACATTTCATTTGTAGTACTTTCGTAAACACGCTTTCCGGCTCCATTGTGCTGGCGAAGGTGCATGTATAGTCCCGCTCGACCGAGTAAGTCATTATCAACATTATTAGCGATCCAAATACTCTTATAAAACTCGAACCAACTTTGACCTCACTGAATCTTTCTGTAACCCTATGGGAGGTTTCAGGCACTGTTATTTCAAGATACAAGTACGTTACTTCTTAATGTTACACAATGATGTCATGTCATGATTACTTCTTACAAATACATCATGGTTTACATTAATTACCAAGTCGATACTTGCTCAAACATCCGCAAGTCGATCATGACGTTCTAATAACTTTCGCTTTTTGAATCTGGCTAGTTTTCTAAACTAAAGTAGAAGTTGCTGTGGCTTAAAGATTACATTGATTGAGTGAAGCATCATGAGAATTTTCATTGGCAGGCAAAATTTCTAAAAAAGACAATAGTCCTCGGGTAATCTTGTTGTTTTGCAATTTCACCACAGCATGAAACAATGTATCTCATGCAATATCCATCTCTTGATTGGTATTTGTTATCCCTCGAAGTTTTAATTGACAACACACTTTGTGAATGCCTCACAGCAATGAAAATTTTCCTACCTCACAACGGTTTTCAACAATAAAAAGGGCGCTATATGGCGATTTAAATTTTCCTTCTTCACTGCAAAGCTGTTTAACTAATAAATGATTCACGGCTTAAACTTATAATTGCCGCGTCGTTAAATTCTGAAAAGCTAGAACATCTTTCCTTCGCCTCTCGACAGCCTATGCCCAACTCAAGTCTCTTTTCGTGCCGAAAAATAGCAGTCTTAGACCATCATTTGAAAGGTTAAAATATAACTTTTTGGATTCTTACTGAATCCATGATTTTCAAAAACCACTGAACATTTGAAAAATGTGCATCACTCCG
>JAEMWC010000010.1:1567500-1572500 GCA_016490735.1 Pachyseris speciosa
AGAATTTTCCAGGAGATTGCGAAGTCTTTCTTTTGATCTTTTAGCTGCCATAGGTGTTTGCTTAGTTCTGTGTCATTTTTTCTACTTTCGTGTATGAATGACATCTGGTGGTTTCGCCATCTCGTCTTGAACTCCGTGGCGGTGAGGCCGACGTATGTCTCAGTGCTTTCAGCAGTGGTGATAGTGGCTTGGTACACTACTTCCTTAACTAGACATTGTCCTTTTAAAGGGCATTTGTTTGGCTCCCTGCAGTTACAGGGTTTGGGGGGTGCTTTATCTTCAGGTGGCGTGTTCTGTCTTAGAATGGTTCTGTTGTGTCCATCGATGACCTGTTTTATGTTTGGTGAACAACTGTAACTTAGCTTAAGATTATTTTTGTTAAAGAGTTTTCTTAATTTATGTTTCGGTGGGAAACAGTTCTCGATCAGATTTAGAAATTCTCTTCCTATGTTAGTTCGCACATTTTTACTAAATGGTGGGTTGAACCAGATTATGTTCCTCTGCCTCTTTCTCTTGTTGGTGGTTGATTCTGGTGACTGCTGCTGTGCTGGGGTGAATTTAAGGGTGTATAAATAACCGCTTTTCTGCAATGCTTCTTGGTAGGGTGGAGCTGCTTCATTGAAAGCTTCCTCGTCTGATGAGATTTCAGATAATCTTTTGTTAATAGCCTCAGGGATGTTCTTTATTATGCATGGGGGTGGTTGGATTTGCTGTGGACATAGAGCGGAGTGGTAGTCAGACGAGGAAGCTTTCAATGAAGCAGCTCCACCCTACCAAGAAGCATTGCAGAAAAGCGGTTATTTATACACCCTTAAATTCACCCCAGCACAGCAGCAGTCACCAGAATCAACCACCAACAAGAGAAAGAGGCAGAGGAACATAATCTGGTTCAACCCACCATTTAGTAAAAATGTGCGAACTAACATAGGAAGAGAATTTCTAAATCTGATCGAGAACTGTTTCCCACCGAAACATAAATTAAGAAAACTCTTTAACAAAAATAATCTTAAGCTAAGTTACAGTTGTTCACCAAACATAAAACAGGTCATCGATGGACACAACAGAACCATTCTAAGACAGAACACGCCACCTGAAGATAAAGCACCCCCCAAACCCTGTAACTGCAGGGAGCCAAACAAATGCCCTTTAAAAGGACAATGTCTAGTTAAGGAAGTAGTGTACCAAGCCACTATCACCACTGCTGAAAGCACTGAGACATACGTCGGCCTCACCGCCACGGAGTTCAAGACGAGATGGCGAAACCACCAGATGTCATTCATACACGAAAGTAGAAAAAATGACACAGAACTAAGCAAACACCTATGGCAGCTAAAAGATCAAAAGAAAGACTTCGCAATCTCCTGGAAAATTCTAACCAAGACCAGACCTTATAGCAATCTTACCAAAAGATGTAACCTGTGTAACACCGAGAAATTCTATATTTTATATAAACCGGACATGGCATCGCTCAACAAACGTAACGAACTCGTATCAAATTGCAGGCACAAGCGAAAGTTTCTCCTTAAATTCAATCGCATCCTCAAGGACCAATCATAAGCTTACAAATGTATATCACCATTGTTATTTAAGTTTGAATTTTGTAACGATCATACTGCTGATGTATATAAACCTTAGCGATGCCACAGTGTATATGGAATTTAACTGATGAGTGGACTAACTCTTTGTTGGTCTACGAAACAGACCTGTATTAAAGTCCATATGAAACGAGATTGAGTAGAAACACATTGTTATCACCGCTCCATTACTGTTGAGCACTATCCTGGATTTATCAGTGTGGAACCCACCTGAAGTTATATATATATATATATATATATATATATATATATATATATATATATATATATATATATATATTTAAACCAATATTTAGGGAAGCACAGCCTCCCTTTATCAGGGTGTTTAACCCGCCTTAATTAACAGCATGAATTGATTGATTCCCCAAAAATGCGATATCAATCCCCAGCATTGTTCATTCCTAGGTGTGATAAAATGTGGTATAACGTATGATGATTCTTGCTGGAAAGAAACTGAAGCAGGAAAGACAGTCGTTCAGCCTTGTCCTTTCTTGGTTTACTCAGCAAAAGGTAGGCAATTATTGTCCGAATGCACTAACACAAATTCCTTTAGGCGCAGACCAAAAATTTATTTTTCCGTCCTGAGCCATGTGCCCCCACACCACCCCTCTTCCTTTTGAACTGCAAGACAATTTAAGTTCTAAAAACATAACTCGCCAAATTTAGAGCACGTTTAAACTGTCTCCTTAGAGGTCCGCGAAGTGGATTAATTACGTCATAAAACATGGTAACCAAGGTTAGTTCTGGAAGGCAGCTAACTTGGATCCGTATTTTTCACTTTGTACGGCATTCTTTCACGGTGTCATAGTAACCGACAGATGACATTCGGTTTATTTTAAATTTTAGACGTGGTGTTGCAGTTTTGAACCTCGTATAGTCTTGCAGTCTTCCTACGTTTATAGTACACCTCACACATGGCCTCAAATGACACATCACATAAAAGGCATTTCAACTCTGCACGCACAATACTTTGTCAATTGTAAATGTGTTACTGTTGGCCGTCGAATTTTCACGTTTACATTTTTGTCAGACAAAATTATCCGTCGATGCGATGAACAAGGGAAGTGGCAGAAAGTGGACGCCACCAATTGTCACGAGCTGAAACCAAAAGAGGTTGTAGACACAGGAAAACAGAAATCTAACATTAGCA
This sequence comes from Pachyseris speciosa, assembly GCA_016490735.1. Lineage (NCBI taxonomy): Eukaryota > Metazoa > Cnidaria > Anthozoa > Scleractinia > Pachyseridae > Pachyseris > Pachyseris speciosa. The sequence continues at coordinate 1,570,246 of JAEMWC010000010.1, forward strand.
TAACGACTGAAAAAGAGGTAAGCCGTGAAAAGAGACATGAGCTCCAGACCTAGTCCTTCTCTCTTACGTTGTCCGCGTGAGGCCTGGCAGTGTTATTTGATTACCTCACTGAGTCAGCATAGAAACCAAGCCTTAAACAAATTAACCCGGAAAGCGTCGGGTTCATTGACCATTGAATTGGTTCAACCTAATGTATTAGATTTGGTTAATGTCAGGAGCCCAATGTGTACTAGCAGAAAACGGTCAAATCAGTACTAAGTTTTTTATTCCAAGTTGGTTAATCGTCAGATCTTTGGCTCGTCACGCAACGCAAGTCCCCGAACCTCTGCGTGACGGAACCAAACAACGACTCTACAAGAGGTTAATTATTAACCAACGCATTTAACTATCTCCACCAAACAGGAAGAGGACTGACAGTTGACTAAATCAACTGAAAATATTTTAGAGTTTTTCCAGCGCATTTTTTGTCTGCGGTTCTTTTCCGCGGAGTGGGAGGACGGAAGGTATTTTGTTGCTTGCGTTGCTTGTTTTTTGTTGTTTGTGTAAGTTTTGCTGTTGATGTTCTGTTCCGTGCTTGTGACAAGCAAACCCATCGATCAAATTTCGCTCACAAGAAACAAAAAGGCAGTTATCTTAATCATATGGGAACCAGCCACGCCTCTTACAATCGAGTACATAAGAGTACTTAAGGTATAAGTTTCGACGATTTGATCATGTTAGTTTCCTTTTCTTCCAAAACGCTTCGCTGCTACAATTCAAGGTATTGCAAAGTGCAAATAAGTAAATGCGCTTTATTTTCCTTCTTAAAGATATCGTGATACCCTTTAACCGATTATTGATACTTTTTTACTTTCAGGATGACTCCTTAACTCACGCGGAGCAGGCACAGAGACTCTATGTGGCCCTCAGTTGGGTGGAGTTGTTCATCCTGCTACCAACTTTCATAATCATATGCATCATCATGTAAGCTCGCCTTTGCGTCTTTTTATTCATTTAACAAAAAGTTCAACATAAGTTGATGAAGGGAGTTTGAAAGTGAAGCATGGAAATCGGAGTTTATACACGTGTGGTTTGCATGTTTCACGAGGCATGGCCCAAGTACATGTCTTTTTGAAAAGAGGATTAATTGGCTGATTATCTTAGTGGCATAAAACGTTGAGGAAAAAAGTAATTAGCAACAGTTGAGTTTGTGTTCATTTCTCTTGGCAGGAGACATGACGATCGATTCACACTCCACAAAAGTTTGATCATGGCATTTATACTACGTATTCTGACTTTATTTATTTATCACTATGGAAACATGGGAGCGGAGGAATCCAAGAAGGTAAGATTTCTACCGACGTTTTCAAAGCGTGACCGACGCCCGTAAGCAACGAGACGATAGTCTGGTTTTGCAGTCATGTCCGGTTAAAAATCGTTGTTTTCCACTCCGGTTAGCTTGTGTAGTTGGCGCGTATTTGACCACAAACAGTTTTACAACTTCACAGGCTGGTCCGGAATCCTGATTGGTCAGAACACCTTGAACCGAAGTTCTTTGTTACGAGTTATTAAATTCGGCAGACTCAAAATGCATAAACGCTTTCCAATCAGCTATCGTGCTTTATAACATATACGAAACCAAACGATGGTGTGTGATGGCATCGCGTGCTCTGATAGGCAACTCAAAGTCCGGATAGTATTTGTCATTCACTTCCGGGCATTGATTTTGTACGCAAATTTTTCTGCAGTTTGTCAGATATAAATTGGCGTATTGGCATAAGCTATCCACCGAATTGTATGTAACAACACAAGTGTTCACCTGATAGTGGATGGATAGCAGTAACCAGCTTGGACCTCGATAAATGTCCACCATTATCCATCTCGACAAAGTAAAAACCCGTTTCTTATGCCCGTTTTAGTCATTGTAATTTGAAGATATGATATGATTATTTTTGCAGACTGCTTGCAATGTATTCTGGTTGTTGAACCGCTACTTTGCTGCTTCAGAGATCACGTGGATACTTAACGAAGGGATTTTTCTACTGCGCATGGTCATCTATCCCTCTGACAACGAATCTTATCTCTGGTACTACTTTCTATTCGGCTGGGGTAAGTTCACTGCGAGCTTCAATTAACAACAAGGACTCTCTGTACATGTAGACTCGACGATGACAGAGACAGAAAATTATGATTTTTTTACCATTCCTAGCAAAGGTACCAATCAACCGCAACCACCTCTTGTCCTCCCAATCTTGCGCTCATTCGGCATGACTTCA
>JAEMWC010000010.1:1575000-1597500 GCA_016490735.1 Pachyseris speciosa
ACACAGTAGCACGCACTGTAGACGAGAAATTTCAGCGGATGTCTCAGCCAATGTCGAGACGGATTGAAATCAGTTTTACGTCTCCTTATTTTAATTTTTTTCTTATTTTCTTCCAACAGAAAGAACGCGAAAGTTATGGTGATTTTGATCTCGTTTCTGGGAATAATCTACCTCATTACTTTCTACCAACCAGGAAACAACCCCGGTTATAATTACCTTGTTGCTTTTATTTATCCGTTACAGGTAACGAGCAAAAATTCTGTTATTCATCTCATTATATTCAACAATATAACATGGCATTTTTTTGAGTTTTCGTATTTTTTTAAAACGACCATGCACAAATGACCATGTTCAAAATTCCTTTTGCCTGAAGTGTCTCATGACCCGTTGAGACGAATCTGTGTTCAGCTATGTTTGAGTTATCAAGTTGATCAGCTCTTACCGTTTACAGACTTAACAGGACCATTTTTAGTTTTTATCTTTCTTCAGTTTCATCGCAGTCGTAGACAACAACATTTTATATAATAAGGTGAATAGTTCGCGCGTTGTGATTGGTTCTTAGCTATGATCTATTAGAGGACAGATGCACAGATTACGTCATCACGACCCACTTTTATCCAGAAATGTGAAAATAAACAAGTTTTTCGCTTGCATTTTGTTTCTTTATTATATAAAACAAATAGATCATGATTTTACCACATTTTGACGTCATCTGTGATCTATTACTGAACAGACGCACCGTAACATGGAATCTATTTGTTAAATAGTTAACTTCTTCTCTCTTCTTTTGCATTCTTTCTTAGGGAGTACTGGTTTGCATATTTTGTGTTTACCTGAGCGTGGAGTTTCGTGAATCTTTCAGAAGACACTGGATGAAATGGAAATATGGAATAATAATAGACACGGTGAGAATGAAATTTGTATTTGTTTAACACACGTTGCGGACCTATTAACTGGCGTATCTGATTTACCACCTCGCACATTCGAACATCGAAGCTAAGGTACGCATGGCTCAAGGCCAGATTGATCACTTTATTTGATTTTGTTTAAATTGAAAAGAAACATGCATGTCATGTTTTCTCCTTCTATCAAGCTGAACAAATGGCAATTGACAGGAGCCCATCAATGGGCTCCTGCAATAGTCCAGTTTCGAGTTCGCCATGATCACTGAATAGAAGCACTGCGGAGAACGCATTTGCACACCGTTAGTCTCGACCTAAATTAAAATATTCACAAATTTCAGCGAGAAGATGACCTGTTTACAGCTCTTTTTAATGTTTAATTTTCAAATTTATGGCATCTTCCCGCCGGTACTTGTGAATATTTTACTTTAGGTCGAGGCTAACCCTGTACAAATGCGTTCTCGGTGGTTTTATTCAGCGGCCATGGCGAACTCGAAACTGGACTATTGACGAAAGCCTAGTGTGATGGACTGATGGACTATGACAGCACTGGCATGAATCCCACCCAGAGTGTGGAAGTGGGGGTCAGGTGGTAGCAAAAATAGTCTTGACTGCTCCATTCTGCAGCACCTAAGTTAAACTTCAGTCATGTAAGCCACCTAAACGGAATTTGCCTTGTAAGGCAAATATATGTCTTTCTATGCACAGCCGATACCAAAGTAGCATGCAAGACAAGCAATTCGTGCCAGGCTACAATATCGCCCGTTCGATTATCACTTCGTCCCTTACTATCGTAGTAGCTCACTACATCAAAAGATGGCAGACCTTATTTTGCTTCTCTACGAAGGTGCGCTTAAATAATGCTACAGGTAGAAAGAAACAAAGTGGTACATACGACAAGTGATAATCAACTCGAGATTTCTTTGTCTACAATACTGCCCTTCTAGTTGTGCTGCTTAATCCGAAATGCATGTCCTAAAATATTATTGGCTTAAACCTTAGAACCCGTACGCCACGAGGCATGATGTCGAGCCGGGACCTTCTGGTGAACAAGGCACCTCTGCAAGCGTGCTCCAAACAGGATCCATAGAAAGTATACCATACAGGGCCCGCTCCGTAGCGTCTCTACAGGACAAGTCAAGGTATGAACCTTTCCAGTGTCGTAAATTGCACAAGGCTTGATTTACAACAGTACTAGTTTGAACCATCGGCGTTTAGTGGGATGAAGAGCTCCCAGTTTGAACTGAATAGTCTCTTCAGGTTATTATCGACACCTTAGTAGGATCCGAGGAACTCGTTTTACCCTATAGCCATGCTATTCTTAGCGGAACTGAGAAAATTCAAAATACCAAGTAAACTGCAAAATACCAAGCGTATATTATTCATATTTCCCGTTCAACAAGATCAGTGCATGGTAGGAGGGCGCTCACTGCTATGACAGAGTTTATAATTTGCGTTTCTCAGATTTGCTTCCTCTTCAAAATAAAACGTGTTAATTCATTTATTCCCAGGCCTCCCAGTGCTCAGCTACCCAAACAACCCCCGAGAAACCTAAATCCCGGAACAGCCAATTATCACTTCTCTCCCGCTCGAGCGATCTGACAAAATATCGACTGAAAAAAGTTGAACCTGAGCCCGCGAAACCAGTGCGGGTACAGTCAGCGGGTCCAGAGGCCTGGTGTCCACCAGCTCTTCAAGCTGTCTCTGCCTGGCAAGAGGTCAAGTTGTCAGAGGTAAATTAGGCTGTACATAAAAGTGTTTTTCTTTTTTTTTTTCGGAGGTGGGAGATAAACATTTTACAGGGGTTGTTGTAGTGACACATGAATCAAGGGAAATCTAATTCTGCAGATATTAGCAACACAGTTGAGCCTAATTAATAGGAAATTTTAATTTTATTGCAATGCTTAATTAATCAGTATTCAGTTCTTTGGCACAACAGAAGTGATTTTATTATTATTATTATTATTATTATTATTATTATTATTATTATTATTATAAAATGTATCAATGTCTGAGATGACAGGTGATCAATGAAATGAATTTCAACATGAAAACAATTTTCAAAGTGCAATGAAGTTCATGAAAGTGGTGGTTGGATAAATGCAGGAGCCTGATAAAAGTGTATGATTCTTTTGTTTGACGATGAAACAAAAATTCTCACGAATACGAAGAAAAGCACCTTTACTAAGAACGTTTGTATAAAAAGCAACCTTTTTACTCCTTTTCTCCACAGAATCAAGAGGAACCTTCAACCTCCAATCAAGGCCTTGAAAATAAAGGTTTTTCTGCCAAAAGTGAGTTCGAGATTTCTTCTATCCTTGGTAGCCAAGCTTCCCTCAAACCAAAAACTACATCCCAAACAGAAGCACCAGAACAAGATGCAAAGGAAGATTTGACACCAAGCTCTCAAGATACATTTTCATTCTCGAGTCAACTGTTTGCGCATGACACAAGGCCGTCAACCGCTGATTTTTCTGAAGCATCCGCGGTCGCAAGTGCTATTCCTGATACTCAAACTTCCGGCAAAGATGCCGAGCCGACTACAAGTATTGAGGATTCAAGTGGTACTTTCCGAGAAAGCCAGTTTTGGATGAATGCGCAAAAACTAACGACACAAAGAAAGAGATCGCGGATGGAGAACCACAGAGTTGTATCCACAGAATGCGGTAAGAATGGATCAGTGTGTCACGTATAAGCAGCATCTTTTATTTGGCGCGCAAATTCGCCCAGATATTTGTAAGCACGCAATTTGTGTTCCGACAGGCGAACAGTTTTACATTATCAAAGTGGTGGAAACGTGTTATTGCGTACCTTTCTCTCAAATACTTACCCTGAATGTGCGCCGTTGGTATTAAGTTTTAAATTCTGGCCGCGATAAGTATGTATGTTAACTTAGTTGTGAACTCGTCTGTTCCAGTGCAAGTGTCTTTTAGATGTATTCGTGGCATTGATGATTAGACAACTGGGGAATGTTACGTTTAGATTGGGTAGAGAATCGAATAATTTTGTACATTAAAAGTGGGAGACTCCTTTACAGTTTGACAGTCTTTCTTCGTACCAAAGGGCGTCTTTTTACGTAAGTTAGAATCCCATCGACCGTGAAGAAGCCCTGTCTATGTCCTGCAAGACAAAGCTTGTTAGAAGTCCTCGAAAGTCTCAGATTGTGAGTTGAACGCACGGCAAGTTATTCTAAAGTGTTTCAAAGAGCCGATCAGAACTCGAAGCAAATTAAAGTTCGTGCCGTCAAAGGCTTTCCAACGCGGCATAAAAATCAGTTTCGTCCGAGACAGACATTTAAGCGCGGGATTAACTTTTTATGTTAACCGAACTAAGCTACGTTCTATTCAGCTGTAATTTTCAGTAATTTCCTGTAATTTTATTTTTTATCATATTTATGTGGATATAGATTTTAGATCATACATTTAACTTTATAATTGTAGACTTAATGCACGTTCGTATATTGAACGAGCACTTGTGCTCTTAGACGTTAACGTGGGTAACTAAATTACTGTTACTGTTTTCGTTAGTGTTACCAGTGACAGAGTGCAGTGAGGCGAAACCAACACACATATGGCATTTCTTTCTGATCTCGTGTTAACATGCACTGCTCTGATGTTGTTTAGATCTTCTCCTTAACCAAAAATGAATAAATGAACACTGAAATAAGTAGTAAAATCTTTGCTAATATTAGACAAATCTCCACACAGATTCATCGCATTTACACCTAAGATACGCGGATAAACAAAGAGACGCTTCTGAGTACAGAATGGCGTGGATCGCCAAGATCCTCAAAGGTGACAAATCACATGGTATGTCTCACACGAGATTTTCCCTCCATGGTCAAATTATTGGGACTTAAGGGTTATTTACCACTGATTTAATCGGAAAAACCGGCTGGTCGACGGTTGCAGTAAATGGGACGCATCAAACACCAAAATGAAAATTTCCATGGGAAGTGCGTGTTCCATTTCCAGAAACGTTTCAAAAGGTTTACAGAGCGATCCAAGCCGAAAGGCCTGAAACTGGCAGAAATGAACAAATGAAACACACATCTCAGTTTGGAAGTTCCGTTTGAGATTTTTGGACTACCATACAAGAAATCCTGTTTTCTCCGGAAATTTTCCGATAGGGAAAACCAAAATACTCTTCCCATTTACATTCCAACCGAAATCTTTTAGGTAAATGGTAAACAGCCTTGGTCGATAATGTTTCTGAGTGCCCGCGTCGACTGGAAAGCTAGTCAACATGATTTTCCTAATAAAGTGGCTTTTAATGATTCTGGCCAATCAGAAGAAGCGCAAAAACGCAATGAACCAATCAGAGCAGCTATATGTAGCCGCCCGCGCAAAGCACGGAAAAATGCTGCGTGAAAGTCCTGTTCGCATCTAGTTTTGCTTCTCATTGGTTGAGAAAGGTGGCGTGGTTTTTGCTAACCAATCAGAGTGCGTAATGAGACAAAGAAAAGTAAACGTGAATAGACCTTATTCGCTTTTACATTTTGTTTTCCCAATACAGATCATGTGATGATACTCAGGAGATTTCGTCCTTTGTCTTGTTCATTAAAAAGAGTGCATGCAGACATATCCACGCTTGTATGCACCCTTTTTAAATGAACAAGACATAGGATCAAATCTCCTGAGTATCATCACATGATCTGTATTGGGAAAACAAAATGTACAAGCGAATAAGGTCTATTACTTTCAACAATCCGATTGAAAAATGCTCTAATTTTGCTGTAAAAGGTGATTCCAAGTTTTAAATCTGACAATGAAATCCTAAATTGTGACCGCTACCCAACAAGTTTGTCCTGTTCTGCTGTTTGCTATGCTGTACAAATTGGCTCTAACTTTTGAGTCTGTGCGAGATTAAATGCAAAAGTTAACCATTCAAATGAAAGCTACTGAGCAGTACTTTGCCGAAGTTTTGTTTGTTGTTCTCATTTTTGCCTGGATAAAATATTGTCTCAGTGAAAGCGTTGATGGGTGCTGCCTACTTCGTGTTGTTTATAGTGTTTGATGCTTTATTTCTTTGTAGTTGCAGAGGAGGAGAGTGAGGCGTAAATATTGTTTACAAAGGAGTTTTCCAGCATATATAAACGCAAAGTCCTCCATGAAGAAATACAAGCTTTGCGTCAACAACAGAAGTTATTCTTAAGTCCGTACGGTACTTGAGTAAAAACTGTGGAAACACTTAAATTGGCCTCATTCAGAAACTTGCAATAGTTATTATACCAACGAACAATCGTTGCGGCGTGTTGTGGTGTGGAATGAAGTTTTCCTAAGAGGAAATCACTCGAAAAAAGTCTGCGAAACCGTCGACGTCATTTCTCCTTCGCAACGTGAATTGGTCAAAAAAGAAGAACCAACTGAAGGAAGCTTACGGACATCAAGGAGCATCGGCGACTCATCGCTCACGAGATCTGATGAAACGCAAAGTGATCGACATTAAACGTGTGTGTACATAGAGTGAAGACTGCGTCAACATTGACAACTTCGTCTCTTCCAGGAGAGCCATATTGTATTCAGGTTATCGAAGGAAATACGAAAAAAGAGAACACCGATTTATTGTGTTTTTGTCCAATAAGCGACCAACCAATAGGATTAACTGGCAAATTCAAGTCCTGCTGATTAAAATGAGTCGCACCGTTTCCAGCAAATATTTTCAGTGTCAATTGGAAATGAGTGAACCCGTTTGGGGACACGGAATAGGTCCTCATAAGCTTATATGAACTAAAATAATAAATGGTTATATTTATCATTCCTCAAAGAATTAACGAAGAAATGTTTCCATATGGAGTGAAAAATGTGGAAACAATTTTATCTTTTCACTGTAAAACAAAAGTGTGATATATAACAGTGTGCAGAAACCTACAGATATGAACCTACAAAAAACTGTAAAGGAAATTCATAATTCGCATATTTATTCAACCATGCATACATTATTTGTTGTGCACGACAACAGTGAACCTATTCAAAAATGGAATTTTAAATAAATCAATAATAAAGTAAACTTGTGAGCATGACGGTCATTTTTATACACAGCTCGTATTTGAGTAGAGGAGCGGGCGGGGGACGTACACCCACTTGTAACGCCGCCTACAAGAGATTATAATACGTAACTCGTTTTGATGGCGAGGCTCAAAGCAACCCGTAATGGCCTACTGTTGGATATTAGACTTCTTTAACCCAGTATGCTTTGCTAGCAACGAAACAAAAGAAGAAGTTTGTACGCACCAAATAAACCTGTCAAACGCAATTTAGAAGAGATTATATTCTCAGAGCTGTCATATAATATGCTTTGAATGCTTTTGATTGCTTAACTGTGATTTTTTCGAGGAGGAGAAAAGAACTAACCTCGCTGGGATTTAAGCGTCCCTTCGTTGCCTCTCATTAAGTGATGCTTTAATTGGTATGCATGTGTTTTTGTCTATATATGTGATATTATTATTCTGAGTTTGGTATTCATGTTGAACACTTAATGGAAGTCACTAATAGATAGATAGATAGATAGATAGATAGATAGATAGATAGATAGATAGATAGATAGATAGATAGATAGATAGATAGAACATTCATGGTATTTCGGGGAATTTTTAGTACTTCTTTTATGATTTAATGACTAGTCGCCTTGCCTTATTCGATATAATCTTTGTTGTCAGTCACGAGGCTGTTTGGAACGTCAGCCAAACTAATCTTGTCAATCAATAACAAATAACACGAAACGTAAGCTGTCTTGTGATTGGCTAAGATGTGACATGATTTGGAGCGGCAAAACAGGCTGATTGCGTGATCAACGAAGCCGACAAACCCGACGATATTGTGATTGGTCGGTTCATTGGGCGTGGTTGGTTCGGCCAATAAGGCTTACTACAGAACCGATCAAGGCGGTGAAGATAAAGCGCTCATTAAGTAACAGCTAATTATATTTTAATGCCAACGTGATCGAATTTTGAGAGCCTAACAGTTCCTCACTGCTGAATTCCTTTCACCACTCTTCTGGCAAGAAAATTTCTTCAGACTCTATTAATTACCAAAACAACAAGGCACTTCAGAGCTTCAGTAGATGAATCACCAATTTTTCTGAAAGAACCAGTTCGAAATTGACTCTTAAACGGGGACTTACTTTCATTCCAAATTCTTCAGGATCGCCGTGAAGTTGCAGGTGAGAAGTTATGTTAAATTTCGTTAACCGATTCGTTCAAAAAGGAAAGAGATATTCTTATTATTAGTATATGGCGAGTTTCAATAAATTCTGCCAGTGACTTCTCTTCATTTGAAAATAGCCTTGAAAAGCAAATTCGGCTTTCTGTTATTCTGTGTTTAAATCTTTTCTTGTTTTCGGCCACCCCGAAATATCATGCTTATTGACTGCACTGACGGTTTAATACCGGAGTCGTTCCCAGCAAAAGGCGTTATTGAGGAAGGGAAGCGATGGGGAAGTACTCAGTGTATAGGACATTAAATATCAGTTCGGAATGAGGAAGTGGGGACAACCTCTGCGTTATAACGTGCTTTGTTTAACACAATCTCGCTTGATAATTAAGATACGTTTCCATTCTGTTGTTATTAGCTTGTTTCAGTCCTTCCCCCATATTCCACAATAAATCTCCTTGACTTTCACCAAAAAAATGATGCCCCAAAGAGAGTTCGGGTCAGTCAAGACGGACTTTCATCTTGGTTTTTATTTCTTACAGTTAGGCACCATATTCCACTGACAAAATATTGCTCAAGGTTCCACACATTCGTTCTTCCTTTCTCGGTAGAAATCAGGAGGTCGGGCCAGGTACCCTGATACAAGTTTCTGCCAAGATGATTTCTCTGAATTACGTGCAATGGTGCGCATGTGAGCTGGTTATAATAACCCTTGCTGTGGTAAGACTATTTTCCCCATGAACTGATGAAGATAAATATCACAAAGCGTCAGTCTGTTCAGCTCTAGAAGGAGTGCATATTATTTCAAGAAGGACTTACCTAATTAAGATTGAGATTTTCCAACCATGTAACAGCAATTCTGTCCTACCAAAGACTAGTTTTACTAGGCTTTTGCTAGACATAGCCTGCTCCAGATTCTTTATCTTCAATTCTGAATGAACGTTAAGTACACGCACTCTTTCTGAGAAGAAATTTGCATACAAAAGAAAAATGCTTTTCAGAGTTTAGTAAATCATAGCTTGACCGTTGTACCGATACGGAGTCTTGGAGAGACGAAAAAGGGTGAATTATGCTGTGAGGTTAGGGCTTCTAACAATGGTTAGTAGCATTCCTTTTAACCAATCTAAAACCGGATTTTGCGATCGAAAATTAGATTTCCCGTTCCATTTATGGCGAAACCAATCTTAGATTGCAATCTAAACAATCCACCTCCGAATGTGGATCGTTTGGATTGGTAACTGAAACTGGTTTCAGATTTTCGTTCCATTTGAGTTCCTCCAGCAAGGAGAGCAAAGCGAGCGGCATTCTCAGAAAACCCACCATCAACAAAAACAGGTTTCCAGGCCTCTCGCTTTGTGGATGGATCTTTTTTTCAGAAAAATCTGAACAATCTGGATTATCTAAACCTGAAAAAGGATTCCTCTAAAAGGAACGCGACCAATACGGGGAAAGCAAACTGAATCCTTTTCGTCTTTACTACCGTAAGGTGACTCGGAAAGGACCTTCTTTTTTCTATCCGTATGTGTACGACCGCATGAAGAAAACGCATTTGCCACAAAAAAGCGCTGGACTGTTTATTTCGCACTTTTTATACAACGCTTATTCGAAAGCGGCGATCAACATAACTTTTTGAATAAATAATAACTACACCTTTTATTTACTGCAAAGATTAACAGGGAAGAAACGTCACAACGACTCCGTCACAACACAAGTCACTGCTCCATAGCTCGTAAAACATTAACTGATTCGATTAATAATTTACTTTAACAGTCGAAGAGGAATGGGGGAAACGCTCTTTGGTAGGGAAATACTATATTCTAATATTACTATTGTCGTTGCCAGGTTAGCCTAAATGCAGCTGAAGTCGACGATTTTGATTTGATTTACACACTACAGCGTACCAAGTGCGAGAATAATCCAGCAAACTACTTTCAAAACAGTACAGGTACCTGTCGGCAGAAATAATGATGATGATGATGACGACGACGACGACGACGACGCTGACGCTGACGCTGACGATGACGATGACGATGACGATGGGACGGGGACGGCGACGAGGACGGCGACGGTGAAGGTGACGGTGACGGTGACGGTGATGGTGAGCTTCCTTGTTGATCTCCCTACCTTTTTTTGATGATTTCCCTACTTGTTGATGCCCCTACTCGCTCTTGTTGATGTCCCTACTCGCTTTCGTTGATGCCCCTACTCGCTTTTGTTGATGTCCCTACTCGCTCTTGTTGATGTCCCTACTCGCTTTTGTTGATGCCCCTACTCGCTCTTGTTGATGTCCCTACTCGCTTTTGTTGATGTCCCTACTCGCTTTTGTTGATGCCCCTACTCGCTTTTGTTGATGTCCCTACTCGCTCTTGTTGAGGCCCCTACTCGCTCTTGTTGATGTCCCTACTCGCTTTTGTTGATGCCCCTACTCACTTTTGTTGATGTCCCTACTCGCTTTTGTTGATGCCCCTACTCACTCTTGTTGATGTCCCTACTCGCTTTTGTTGATGTCCCTACTCGCTTTTGTTGATGCCCCTACTCGCTTTTGTTGATGCCCCTACTCACTCTTGTTGATGTCCCTACTCGCTCTTGTTGATGTCCCTACTCGCTTTTGTTGATGTCCCTACTCGCTCTTGTTGATGCCCCTACTCGCTTTTGTTGATGCCCCTACTCGCTTTTGTTGATGTCCCTACTCGCTCTTGTTGATGCCCCTACTCGCTTTTGTTGATGTCCCTACTCGCTTTTGTTGATGCCCCTACTCGCTTTTGTTGATGCCCCTACTCGCTTTTGTTGATGTCCCTACTCGCTTTTGTTGATGTCCCTACTCGCTTTTGTTGATGTCCCTACTCGCTTTTGTTGATGTCCCTACTCGCTCTTGTTGAGGCCCCTACTCGCTCTTGTTGATGTCCCTACTCGCTTTTGTTGATGTCCCTACTCGCTTTTGTTGATGTCCCTACTCGCTCTTGTTGATGTCCCTACTCGCTTTTGTTGATGTCCCTACTCGCTTTTGTTGATGTCCCTACTCGCTTTTGTTGATGTCCCTACTCGCTCTTGTTGATGCCCCTACTCGCTCTTGTTGATGCCCCTACTCGCTTTTGTTGATGTCCCTACTCGCTTTTGTTGATGTCCCTACTCGCTTTTGTTGATGTCCCTACTCGCTCTTGTTGATGCCCCTACTCGCTCTTGTTGATGTCCCTACTCACTTTTTTTGATGTCCCTAATCGCTCTTGTTGATGCCCCTACTCGCTCTTGTTGATGCCCCTACTCGCTCTTGTTGATGCCCCTACTCGCTTTTGTTGATGTCCCTACTCGCTCTTGTTGATGCCCCTACTCGCTCTTGTTGATGCCCCTACTCGCTTTTGTTGATGTCCCTACTCGCTCTTGTTGATGCCCCTACTCGCTCTTGTTGATGCCCCTTCTCGCTCTTGTTGATGCCCCTACTCGCTTTTGTTGATGCCCCTACTCGCTCTTGTTGATGCCCCTACTCGCTTTTGTTGATGCCCCTACTCGCTTTTGTTGATGTCCCTACTCGCTTTTGTTGATGTCCCTACTCGCTTTTTTTGATGTCCCTTCTCGCTTTTGTTGATGTCCCTACTCGCTCTTGTTGATGTCCCTACTCGCTTTTGTTGATGTCCCTACAATTTTTGATGATGTCCCTACTTTTGTTGATTTGCTACCTTAATTTTGTTGATGTCCCTCCCTCTTTGTTTCAAAGTGTGTACGTTTTTTTAATATTAATGTGATCTTTTTCCAATGGGTGTCAAAGTGTGCCCTTTTAGCTAGAATTTATGATTTGGGGACTGAGATTGTCTAAAAACAATTTCTGGGACTCTTAGAATTTTTTTAAAGTTTTTGCATAAATTAGTGGTCATGGTGAATCTCATTAAAAATAGGTACTTCACTGTAAATCTAATGAATAATTAATATTTGACAAGGTAGGGGCATCAACAAAGACAGTAGGGACATCAACAAAGAACGTAGGGGCATCAACAAAGATCGGAGGGATATCAACAAAAATTGTTGATCTCCTACCTTCGTTTCGAAAGTTTGAGATACTGGCTAGTATTCATTTAGAGTGTTTTAATACATCCCAGAAGTTAGTATAGGTTGTGAAATTTATTCCTAGGGGCACTGACATTGCCTAAAGACAATCTTTACGTGAATTAGAATTTGTTTTCATTCTGGCATAAATCAGTACCTAGTTGGAATCTCATTAAAATTCATACTTTTTTGAAGAGCGATATCTCGGTTAGCATTTATTGTTTTTTCGTTGTTGTTTTTTTTTTCTACTATAGAACGGTCTTTGGTCTCGAAATTGCAGTTTCAGTTGTTCAATATAGAGTTATATTGGTAAAGATATGCTGTTTTTTCCACATCCATGATTTTGGGGTACTTTTGTCTTGTGAACAAGTGTACTTGAGTGCTTTAAAGTTAAATATCTCTGAAACGTTACAAGATTATCTCACCAGACTTGGTAGACGCTATGTACTCGTGAAATGCTTTCTTTTAATGTTTATAAGTTAACCAAAAACTGCTGAGTGAGCATTTTTTCTTTTCAAGCTTACTTTTCTCAATCACGATTTTGAAGAAACCTTGAAAATTGATTGTGGTCAGATTAGTGCCAATCAAAGATGTTCTAGGCTGAGGAGTTGATACTTGCAGAGAGTACTACCAAGAAGATAAGCTATGGGATAAGCGTAAAAACTGCATGAATCTTGCAGGTTATGTTTGAATGTGACGTTCTCAAGTCAAAGGTAAAAAGCGCGTTGGTTCATTACAATTCCAAAGTTATATCACGGTCTACATTGCTCCAAAATACCCTTAAAACATCACCAGATATAATTTCTGCACTCCTTTTGGCCGTATGCAATGTTTCAAGCGATTTAAATTTTTGACCCAAAATGATGGGTAAGCCCCTTTGGAAAAAATCGAAATAGAATTTAAATAGAATTTTGTAAAACACATCTGATGCAACAATGCTCTTGTCTTTAAAAGTAAACGTTACGTAATAAAAAAGCTGGAATTTAATGCCAAAATAATGCAAAAAAAGTTGATGTGCCATATTTGAAACACTGTATTTCATTAAGGTTTCATTACTTTTAATTATGCTTTCAGTATAATATAGGTACATTATTACACTACTTTTGATAGAAATATCACATATATTTTGTTAAAGTAGTAGCATATTGTACACTATTTTTCGCGAAAGCCACATCAAAAAGAAAAAATTAAAAAAAATCCTTTTCAAAGTTTGACTAGCGTTTAATCGCTAGCCGTTAAGACCGAAACTTTGAAATTTTTTTACAAATAAGTTAAACTTAAGTGCTATTAGTGAGCCAAAGTATATTTTGAAATATTGAATCTAAAAAATTAAAAATATCTTGATTTTTTTCAAATAGCCTCATACTAAAGGCAAAAAGGAAAAAATCATAAAAACAAAAACATTTAAAAGAAAGTAAATTCACTAACACAGAATATATAAAGCAATAAGATCTCAATTATTTGAAGTTATGTTTCAATTAAATTTATTGGTGATGAGATATGAAAAGTTAAAGGTGAAAAATCGCAAAATGAAGGGCAAAAAGAACCAAAATTTTAAAGCAAAAAATTCCATAAAGGATTACTACAGTAGCGTTTTTACTTGCATATGTCATAAGACTATCAAAGAAGTTTATCATATCCGAGAGCGTAAGATACGAAAACCTAGATATAGAAAAAAAGAACATTATTTCACCCAATGGTAACCACAAAAGTATTTCACTTTTGAGTTTGCGTTGACGCCCCTACCTATTTGTGGCTATTCTAATTATTACTAAAAGAGCTAGAAATCAAACACGTTTTAATCAAATTAGCTGAAACTTTCCAAGATCGTTGCTATGGAACTCTGATATTTTTCTGAATTTTTGGATAAGATACCCTTACAAACTCGATTTTATACGACTTTTGAAATTTGCGAATTAGTGAAAATAAGGTGAATGCTCATTTTCGCGATTCTTGTCTTATACTAAATATGCACTTAAACGGAAAATATTCGAAAATTCAAAAACGTCTTTTTTTCTTTGCCAGGGTAAGCCGAGGGTACCTATTCAGGATGAAGTAACGATAAACGCCGCTGAACCTGAAAATCTCGGCTCATACCCTATTAATTAACCGTTTAAAAACAGGCTTTGTTGATTTCCCTACCTTTTTTTTCCATTTCTCCAAAAAATAATAATAATGATAATAAAACTTTATCGTTAATTTCGTAAAACAACGTATATCACGTGAAATAACATCTAAAAATCTACAAGACGGCAAAAGATGATTTTATGGGCAAGCATTTGAATATTATTTTCGGGTCTCCCAAAATTGAGGGTGAAAGGTAGGGAGCTCACTGTCGGAGAACCTAATGATGGTGCTAGTGATGGTGTTGACGATGATGATGATGGTGATGGTGATGGTGATGGTGATGGTGATGATGATGATGATGACGATGACGATGCGTTCTTAATAGTTATCAACTAAAATTACCAACATATCAGTCTGACAAATCGTGATCTCTTTTTCTCAGATGTTATCAAGTGTAACGTCTCCTTTGCGGGTGCTTGCTGGCCAGCCACACTTGCGGATTCAACGTCTTTCCAACCCTGCCCAATCCTGTTTTTCCTTCCTAGGGGTGAGTCGAATTTGCTGTCGTGTAATTAATGTTCAGTTTAACATTGACCCATTCCTACAGTTTTGAATATGAGTTCTATGGCGTATCAAAAGTCGTTGCTGAGGACGCCAAAGTGACTTCGAAAATATAACTTCTCGGTTTTGTAACTCTTTCTGGATTATTTTTCCAATTCGTCCAACTTGCAAAATATGGGCAAACTATCTATCCAGGAAGTAAATTAGTATAAACGGTGTTGAATCTGAGGTAAAGAAAGAAAATTCACCGTCAAGTACTCACGTTTTCGACAAAACCCTGAATTTGGTCATTCAACATTGTTATTTTGCAGAGGACGGCAAAGAAATGAACCAAAATGCAAAACTCACTTGCAGAGCAATTGATTTGCTCAAGTAAACCTACTGCTTTGTGGCGATCTTGTCGCCGTTCCCGTCGTCGTAGCTTAAGCTCCGTTAATAACCCAAGAAGGAATAGGCTAGTACATCTCCCGTATTTAATTTCCGACCTAGCTTGTTTGAGTGTGCCGTTGACTATTGTAATCCGCGTTTACCTTTCTTTACCATTTGCAGGTTTTATTCATCGCCGCTGTAATACAGTTGGCCAGTGGGAGAAGATGAACGTGACTAACTGCCAAAAGCTGAACAGGACACAGGCCTTGGACATAAGAAAAACGTTATTGTGTGAGCTTGTTGGCAGGGAGGTAAGTTGAAACGGCTGAAAGAATTTTCACCTGCTTCTCTTGATAACACCTTGAAAAAAACATAAGGCGCGCGTTTCGCAAAGAGCGAGATTCGGCCAAATTTAGCTTTGGAGTTCACTTTTACAATAAGGTGCGTTTACCACATGAGGATAAAGCTGGTGCATTTCAATTGACCAACAGACAGACTGTATACCATTGTATATACCTACCAACCATCGAGGAAAGAAACGTTCAGAAAAGAACTGGAGTGGAGGGGTGGGGGACTCGTACGTCACAAAAGAAACAAAGACATTTCTGACAATCGATTCACTCTTTAAATTCAGTGTCCCCCGTCCACAAGTGACTCAACCAAAGACTTAGAGCGGCAGTACATCACTGAGGATTACCTGCACGTGGTGTTTAGCTGGGTTTCTGTGTCAATCATGGTGCCTTCGCTGGTCGCTCTGGTTTTGATGTAAGTTGTGGCCAGACTCTCATTTCTGGCATGATTTTAATTGTGTCGAGCAACTTCGTGTTCATGGTCACAGAAGGCAGTGGTATGTGGATACAGGAAAATCATTAGACTTTTAGGTCTAAAATTCCTCGAGGATGGAAAAATAAATTGTAACATAAGAAATAAGTGGTCATTGAGTTTCATTTTTAACGCCGAATTTATTTGTATGCATGGCGCATCTTGGTCGCATCAAATGCAGTTCACGTTAGAATAAGAATCAAATCTGCACTCTGTTTGATTTTTAAGACGTTTTTTGAAAATGAAGTGCGTAGGTCATTAAATGTTTATCTGGGTATTTGGTCGAGTTTCTGCGATCCTAAATTGCCAATTTTCCTCAGCTTAGATTTCCCTTTACACGACTAAAGTGTGACCGCGTATAAACACTTTCAAATTAATTAATTAATTAATTAATTAATTAATTTAAAAGTGGTTTTCAGTTGAGGGTCGAAAGATAATACTTGCTTTGGTTTTGCATCTGGCTTCGCTCTGTGATTGGTTAACAACACAGGCGCCATTTTCTCAACCAGTGAGAAGCAAAACCAAAACCAACGGTGGCCTGTTCGCAGGCAATTTTCCCGCGCCTGACATCGGTTGCAGTGTAATTTCTTCCAATTCTGATTGCTTCTTAGAGCTGGTTACGTCTGTTGTAATTGGTTAGAGTAATGACTTTCATTCTGGTTACGATACTCAATTGAAAATAGCTCTAATGAAGTAATTAATTTCCTAGCTATGTTTATATTAACTTATACCATAGGCTATTTAACAATTAGATTATGAGCTCGAGATTTCTATCGCGTGATAGCTGATGAGGGCGCAACCCGAATCAGCTATCACGCATAGAAATCGAGAGCGAATAATCTAACTGTTTTAGTATCAATCTACTAGTCGTTCAAAACTAAACAAGTAAATTATCAAAATTCTCCTCAAACACTTCGAAAACGCGAAGAAGTGGCCGCCATTTTGTTGACAATCGCTACTTACTATCTATCACAGAATAGATAGCGAGTAGCGTAGCCAATCAGAGAACGGCATTCGTGATAGAACGCTAGTAGATTTATACTAAAATGCTTTATATATAACAGACATTAGTATATACCAAAGGAGTGAATGGTGCTTTTCGCGCGCTCTGATTGGTTAACTCGGAGGTGATTAGCAAGTACTATTCACCTCCGAACAGCCGGCTCGCGAGATTTTACAATTTCCGACAGCTTGTCGATATATTGTCACGCATAAAGTAATGTTTTGTTCCGCTAGTTATTCATCTTGTGTGATATCCACCACTATTCACCTCCACTTCGGTGAATAATTGTTGACTATAAGGACGAATAATGAACCTTAAATTGTTTGTTTCCGGTCTTCTTAGGAAGGACACAAATGGAGGCGATCGGTTCTCACTTCACAAGAATCTCCTGTTGGCTTTTTTGATGAGATCGTGCACGTATTTTGTTGAATATTACGGTGATCTTTCTCTAAAGGATAACATGCAGGCAAGTAGCGGTATCATTCTAGAAATGCACTCCTGGAAACAACCCTCGTCATATGCGGCCAAATAATTTCTTCTCTTCAGGGTTTTATGTGAGCAAGCTCAAACTTTGCAGCAAGACAAAACTCTTTTTCTCAACAACTTGTCCGATTTGAATTTTTTAATTTGATCTTTTATGGCGATAAAATGACGTCATCAATTTGGCGCGAAAATCTATTTTCAGAGTTACAACATAGCCAGTCATACAATAACAAACAGCGCGTAAGGAGGATATCAAATCTGAAAAACTCTTTGAAATACGTCATTGGAGTCAAAAGTTGTGGGGAGTTAAACTTTAAGCTTAAGGCTATTTTTAGCAACAAAATGGCGGGAAATTCAAACTTCAGAAGCCCACAACTTTTGATTCAGTTTAGATATTTTAAATGTTTTTTTCAGTTTGTGATCCTCATTGTATTCACGTTTAAAAAATGTGACTGAGTATGTCATAGCTCCAAAAATAGATTTTCACACCGAATTGATGATGTCATTTTACCGCCAAAAAAGATTAAATTCAAAAATCCGAATCCCACAAGTTGTAGAGAAGAAAGAGTTTTGTCTTGCTGCAAAGTTTGAGTATGCTGGCATAAAACCCTGAGGAGAAGAAAATATTTGGCCGCATATGACCAAAAAAATCCCCAGCGTGTTGTCGTCACGCCACCAACACTCATTAAAGACCCAACTTTTAACATTTTGTCTGGACATTAGAAAAAGTTTAACCTCTCAAGACATGAGTGCATGGGGGCTTAGTCGTCAATACTAAATCTACTACCCTACTCTAAACACAACATTAACCCAAGCTTACAGATTAGGCTTCAATATTTTTATACCCCTAGCCCTGACAACAAAACAAGCTACAGTTCATAAGGACCAATGAAAATAGAGGTGTGGAAGGAGGTACAGGATTGCTCATAATTTTTTCGTATGATTTTAATAATTTCATGCTATTCGTTCCGCTGTAGAAAGTTTGCAATGCAGTCTGGGTATTAAATCGTTACTTTGCCGTTTCGGAGGTCACGTGGATGATGAATGAATCAATCCTCTTTCTCCGTCTGCTCATTCAAGCGTTTGACTACACTTCTTACTTCTGGAAGTATTTCTTCCTTGGATGGGGTTAGTAGAAAGGGCAATTACTTAAAGAGCACCTAACACTAAAATGTTTTTTTTTTTCGCTGAATAAAACTTTGCACATGTTTGAAACACATTGACTAGTTATCATTAACTAGTTATCTTGACTTTTTATAGCCTGTAAAAGTTACAAAATCTGACCATCATCTGTCCCACGACCGCGCTAGTTAGGGGCTTGAGTCTATTCTCGATTTGACGTCACAAACTTATTTACATCGTATTAGGTCTTTGTAAACATGCATGCAAAGCAGTTTGTGGCGTCAAATCGAGAATCTGAAACCCACGCACCTTCTGAATCGGTCGTGTTCCCAATGATCCTTCATTTGTGCAAAGATTTATTTTAGCGAAAAATATTTTAGTGTTTTTTTTAACAGTAAAACCTTCATTAAAATGCCTTACTTTTGCTAGTTCAAATGATAGCACGGAGTGAAATATATTAAGTGAATTTTGATGTTTTAGAAGCGTATTAAACTGAAGTAGTTATTGAAATCTGTTCGCGAGAAAGTTTGTGTTCTCAAACTTTGTTCGTTCCATGCCAAATCACTATTTGACACTGAAACAGATCCCATGGAGGAAACACGGTAGTGCTCACTTTTAGTTAAGATCGAAGACTGAAAGAAATTAAAGGTTAAGAATGGAATTGATACAAGAATAACATGTTATGGTCAAATAATACTATAAGAGGAACAATTGAAGTATGTTGTAATGTAAGGTGAACCTTTGAAAGCGCGCAATGCAAGTTTCAAGTGCCTAAGAAATAACGTACAAAGCGCGCAAGGCATTTCGTCCCTCTAATTAAGTCATAATTGTGACATGTGAACGCAATTTATGCAAGTACAAAAAGAAGCCTGGAAAAAAATTCAGGACTTCGACGGGGTATGAACCCGTGAGCTCGAGAAACCGGTGCGGTGCTTCGCAGCGGTATCGCGGTAGAACCCACAACTGACCTGCTCCCAACGTCAGTGGCTTCAAAGCTCAGTTGGTTAGAGCATCGCACCGGTATCGCGAGGTCACAGGTTCAAACCCATTGAAGTCCTCAATTTTTTTCAGGCTTCTTTACGCAGTTGCATAAATTGCGTTCACAACTGCGAGGTTAATTTAAAGTGCCTATGAAGCGAAATTTGTTTCTCGCTAATTTTAAAGTTTAGTCCATAAAACTCAACATTCCAAAATTTGAGGTGCTCTTGATTAAAATCGGCGATTCTACAAGCGTTTGAAATTGGGCTATTTTGCCTTCAAAAATGGCATTTGAATCGCGCGGCCAAAAAGACACGTGACAATAGCTGTGACGTAATTTTGACGTAATTTTGGGGACAAGTATTCCAACTATTTCACTATTATTCATAAGCGCAAACACATTTTTGTACCCAAAATGACGTCACATCACGACCCAGACCCCTGACCATTTTTAAAGGCAAAATAGCCCAACTTCAAATGCTCGTAAAATCAACAATTTTAATTACAAGCACCTCAAATTTTGAGATTCTTGCGTTTTTAGGGGTAAACTTTAAAATTAGCAAGAAACAAATTTCGCTTCATAGGCACTTTAAGTCATAATTATTAGAAAACGTTCTCCCAATTAACTCAAGCTATACCTTTATGACAGGACTTCCAGCTTTCTTGACGTTCATAGTTTATGTTCCCACTACCTTAGTGGTGTATGGAGTCAAAGATCCACGGTAAGTATTCATTAATACTTTTAGCAATAGAAGAACTTCACCTTCACTGACTTCACTTAACGTATATAGAATTATAATTATTACCGAACAAATCCAAGGTCCGCAAAAGGTTCCTCGCAACTCGACCGATCGGGGAGCAGGGTTGGCGCAGTGGTGAGATGTCCCCCCGGGTTCGTCAAGTGGGCTGAGTTTGTGGTTATTATTATTGTGATTGTGATTGTGATTCATATGATGATTACGATTATGATTACAACAGCAAAACTCATACGCGGCTTTATGTTCGTTAGTCTCGTTTGTATCTTCTTTTTCTTCTTCTTTTACTTTTAGCTTCTTTTTACTCGGGCCACCGATCGCGAGTCTAGGAATTCTTTGATTGCACCTGACGTCACGGCGGCCATGTTGGTGGAAAGAACAATAGCGAAAACGTCTTTTGGGAATTTGAGTCTATTATTATGCAAAGCTTGGGCTACAGTTTTCTATTGTTTTGTCACCAACATGGCCGTCCTATCGTGCAATCAAACAATGGGCTCTGTTTTGTTTTTTCGGTAGCGAATTTCCAAGCGCACGTGTCCAACACGCACCACTGCACAGAAGGGTTAACCAGTAGGACGGTCGTCTTTGCATGTCGCGCACGTGACTTGAGTGACCTTCCGTGCAAAACATTTTCTGCAAGAGAAATTTCGATGAGTAAATTCGGAGGTTTCTCTGACCAAATCTCGAATCCTAAATCGTTCAATAAGTGATTTCTTTCTCAAACGCTGAACAGGAATTAAATATGGACAATATCCGCGGTTTTTTCTCTTTTTTTCTGCTTTTTTTACGAGTATTGTTATTGTTATCAATGGTTCAGCTGTAAGGTAGTTCGGCAATTTTAAAGGGATATGTTGTTGACAGAGTTTATGGATATTCAGTACAAACAAATAGTCTCGAACATCATGCTAAGCGCAATGCCACCGAAAGAAAGACAGAACTCTCTCATTTGTTTTGTTTCCCGCAAAATTAATGATGACCCTGCACTTTTGCTAGCCCGAATTTCGGCTAATTGTAGCCTCTTGTTTCTTGAGAAATCTTATTTTTCTCCTGCTACTATTTGGTCTTGTTTTTGTTGCTGCTCTTCAAATCAGCAATTCACTAATATTATCTATTCCAGATTTTTGCCATTTTCTTCTCAAAGCAATTGCAAAATACATTGGTGTTAGCGGCTTGTGATGCTATCGGGTTGACCTACTAAATTTGTGACTTTTTGGGACTAAGATTTCACGAGTCCGAAAAACCTAATTCTTTGATGTATATTCGATTTTGTCTTCTATTAGTTGCTGGAGCGTTCATGGCCAGGAGACAATCATGCTAGTTCTCTACGGACCGATGACTGTTATGCTGTTGGTAAGGACATAAGCACTAAGAAAAGAATGGCGTACTCACATTTTATCCAGCTAACCTCGTATGTTAAAGTTTTAGACTTCAGTTTGTAGTCTTGTTACGTTCCAATTAATAATAGTGAGTGGGCGCTATGTGCTCTATTGTCTTTACTTGGTGATGAAAAAAGAATTCTCTGTTTTCCAGGTATGAAACAATCTATAGCGTACCGAACCTAATTCGCCTAATAATGATATGGTCTTATTTCGTAGATCAATTTGGGTATCATGTTCTACGCACTTTACACTTTGGTGGTAAAATTGAGGGACACAGACTCACCAGGGGGCCAAATAGCCAGGTATTAAACTATTTTACTTGTTAACTAGTGTGTTTGGCCTGCTGCGTACAGGATTACCTGGCCACGGAAAAATTGACACTGGATGAAATTATCAAGAATTTCAAATAATTGCTGCAGGGATTCATATTGTGGAATCGAAGAAGGGGTAGTGAGAAACTACATATTTATATTTTGTTAGTCCTGGGTATTTATTTTCGGTCCGGACAATCCGTGACGGCCGAAACATACAGACTATCTGATTATTAGTGATCTAATCATAAATTCGTTTCACTCCTATAGATTTCTTTGTCAATAATTCGGTATATGGAATGTAGATAAAATGTCGCTAAAATGATCGTCGGACGTATTTTGTCCCGAGATTATCACAGGAAATTGTGTTTATCTGAAGTTACTCAGCGGCTAATTTCATTCAAATGGTTATTATGGCCTCCCTTGCTCTTTACGGAAGTTGGCTTTCATCTATGTTAATCAGGTTAAGAAGTGTTAGTCTTAAATACAACCAATTTCTACACAAATGTAAGCTAATACATGTTATGTATAAAATTTAGCCGTGTCTTTATCAGATACA
>JAEMWC010000010.1:1602500-1692500 GCA_016490735.1 Pachyseris speciosa
CAACTGTGATAACTTTGGGACAATTTGCTGAAAAGTGACCGGTCTTATCACAGTAGACACACCCATGCGTCTGTCTTCCAACATCCTGTTGGGTCTGATAGGATCTCCGGCGCGAGAACCCGTCATTCTTATCATTCTTTCCTTTTGGGATGTAGGTTGGCTCTTTTGGTTGGATTTCGCTTTCGCTCACTTCAACTACTGGGTTGATGTCCTTCCAACGCTTAATCGCCTGTAGTAGCTGCCTAAAATCCCACTCCTGCCACTGTTCATGGCCCCGCACTAAGTCAGACTTAATCCCTTTCAGTTTGTCAAGCACCGCTCTAACATTTCCTGCAACATCACGCAATTTGCCAAGCGTTTCTAAACTTTGCACGTTATACAAAAGGCGTTTGTAAAACTCCTCTACCTCCCTTGGATTTTCTCCCATGATAGTTGGCAGGCCCATGATGTTGTTAACGTACGCATTAACAATTTCCGAGGTTTTCCCATATTCTGACTGAAGGATGTTTTTGGCCCTTTCGTAACCCTCGGTACTGAACGGAAGCCCATCAATAGCTGCTCTTACTTGCGGCTGAAGAAGTTCCTTTAAGTAAGCAAATTTTGTGACTGGCGCTAAACTCGTTGACTCGATTTCCGCGCAGAATTTATTCCAAAATGGCAACCATTGTTCATATGTCCCATCGTACTTAGTAATTGATAGCTTGGGTAGCTTTGCGTGCGAACCACTCGACTCCCCTTGGTTCCCTTTTCTTAGTTCTGCGGACTTCTCCTCGTATTTTAGTTTCATTTCCAACTTTTCCTTTTCGAATTTGAGTTTTTTTTCTCTTTCCTTTTCTAGTAAAGCTTCTTCACCCTCTTTCTTAGCCAATTCCAATTGCTGTCTCGATTCACTTAAGTGTTTTCCCAGATATTCAATCTCCGCGTCTACGCCCTCAATTTTCGCTTCTACTGAATTACTCCAGGTACATACCTCCTCCATCGACTCACCGCCTTCTAGTTTCTTTTCTTCGATCTTCCCCTTGACTACATCCACCTCTTTGGCCAGCGCCACCAGTGCCTCGCGATGCCTCTCAATAGTCGCGGTGTTTCCCTTTTCAACGATGTCTTTAGCCTTGTTTCGCTTGAATTCTAGAAGTTGGAGTTTCGTAGCAATCTCCTTTAGAAGTGTTTCCATTTTCGTGGTCTCGTTAGTCCCGTCGGAGGTGCCACTTAGTGTTGGAAATCAACAGTTCACCCAACACTAGTCTCGTCTCAGATATCTTTTATTCGTTACAAAGCTCACAAAATTCTCGACCGTCACCGAACACGTTTTTTCTCGACTCTCTCTTTGCGGATCAATCCTCATTGTCCATGTATTCTATGTTCACGTGATCAACTTGTCGCTCAAACTTACTTACATTAATCTGCTGGTTGTCAATTACTACCACGATCCTTGTCACGATATGAATTTCCTGTTTTTCAAGTTTCACGCAACCATGAGTAACGCAACTATGAATCTTCAACAGTACCAGCTTCCTCAAATAAGGGTAGTAACCACCAAGGCTTGTCAGCAGTAGAACCAAATACCGGTTGTTAGTTAGCTTTGTATTGTCTAATGAAGTTTGACGAGAAAATATGGTGCCTTACCCAATGGTGGACGTTAAAGAAGCACTAGGGACGTAACGAAACCTTGGCTGTGACCACCCATGGTGTCCAACCTAACGTGGAGGTCTACCTTTGTAAGAGACTTCGCGTCCTCTTGTTGTGCCTCCTTGGATTTATCTCTTAAATAAATAAAGAATACGAGTAATTCAAACTAAAGCAATGACATGGTGCAATAACTCATGACAGACACTCAGAAATTTCAATTACTCAGGCATCGGAAAGGGCTCTATTTAGGTTTACTAAAGAAAAGAACGCTTCTAAACATTTGGAACTGAATTTTTCGTATGGTACGCTCATTTCAGTCGACGGTAAAAATGCAACTCAGTAATGTTGTTGTCTTATTGTCATTCCTCTTCTTCCTGTTAGGGCGCCCTTGCAGCTCTCGTTTTTGTTGTCTTTAACTCAGAGATACGCGAAAAGATCTTGCTGCGCTGGTACCAGTGGAAATACCACAACAATCACGTGAAGGTATATAACAGTTAAAATATGCAATTCTTTCGAGTGCTATATCATGGAATATAAGGCGAGCGTGTATGTAATTAAGAAAATACACAAGTGGGATATTCCATGGTATATTACAAGAAAGCTTTGCATAACTATTTTATACCATGTCATAGATAACACGTGGCCCCATACAATCGTTGCAGTGCACGATGGGAAGGTTCGGTGGAATACCGACGAATATACAACGGCTTTCCTGCGTTCTGATTGGTTGTATTTTCTGTGGCATAATATAAATATTAATACTCTCCATCTGAACTGATTAAAGGCCCATTATCACTCTTGATCCAACGCGGTCGTTTGTTTTTGTTTTGAAATCGCGCCATTGTTAAATGATGCCTCTGATTGGTCAATTATTTTTATCGGGCTTTTGATCTGGTTCTGATCGCGCCGAGTTGTCGCTTGTGCCCAGTTTAGCAAAACAAATGTCTAGAAATTCAACTTGCATATTTCTTTATCAAAACCGTGAACAATCCGTTCACAGGTTTAAAATCAAAACAACAAAGTATTGAACGATCCGTTAATGATAAAACTCGCTGATTATGTGGCGAGAATGGTGATAAAATATCCACAAGAAATGATTTATGTCGGCAGCTCCTGTTGTCGGGGGTTTCTAATTTGCAGTTAGAAAAATACTCGTACGTTTTCATTCAATTATCCTGTCTTTTCGCTTTATTTTGATTGTGTTGAAAATACAGTCGACCATGCGGCTTGACAAAAGGTGGAAAACTTTGAGCTCCGAATTAAAACACGGGAGGAAACAAAAGCCGGGTGTAGTCCTTATTGATCACGGACATCTCGGCAAGATAGAGAAATTAATTTTCACGCAGTTTAGGCAAGCTGCAAACTGAATGTAAAGCTCGAATGCCCGATGGGGCATAAAAAGGGTAGTAAAAATCAAATTAAAAACACTAAAAAGTTGACCAAAGCCGCAGAACCCATTACACAAACTGACCTTGAGGTAAAACATCAAACATGCGGAAAACAGTTGTCCAGCCAAGTAAACTTTTTAATACTCGCCATCAAATCAGTTTCCAAATCGCAGTGAGTCGGCTCCAACAAGCTCAGCGAATTCTTGAAAGCTCTTAGGTAAAAAGCACCAAACTTGAACAACGAGTCTCTGTAAATCGTCCTTGAAACTCACCGTTTGATATAAAACAACGCTGCGAAGTTACGGCAACCGACTACTGCCACACTGACTCTTTTGACTTTACACGGGCCAAAATTTACATACATACAAATTGTTCCAAAAATAATACAAGGAAAATGAAGAAGAATAAACAGAGAACATATTTACGGCCATAAATTTGGAGATTTGTTCCCGATGCGGTAAAACAAGAGCCATGAAACAAGGGCTTCGAAGTCTGAGTAATTTCACGTTACGCGAAATTCCAGTCAGTCAGTCAAATATTCTCACCTCGAAACAATTGTTGAAGTATATTTTACTACATTTGCCACAATATATTTAATTACATTTATCGTATCTTAAGCGTGTAATAATCAAACAAACAACCTATTGATGTAACTTTCCCATGAGTAAGTTGTTTTCGGCAAAAGTAGAATTTCCGCCGTTGTCGTTAAAAGCACAATAACTTGTAGGTGTTCTTCCGGCAGTTTGTAACTTTGTCCATGTGAGCATGGTTATCTGCGGTAACAGCTTTCTCGTGTAAAGGGCCGCGGAAACTTTGGTTTCCGCCGCTATTAGGTTGTCAAACATTTTAATTAACTTGAATTAAGCTTAGCCGAAGTATTTACCGCAAGTAATACCACAAGCTTTTCTGCACGCCTTGCTTATAAATTTAGGATCACTTCCATGTGTAATTTCCAAGCTCTGTTGCTAGCCATGGTCGCATTTGGCACAGAAACTTTACAGTCTCAAACGTATCTACTCAAGTGAACCTTGTAAAGTTGGTTACAATAAGCTTGATCAACTTATTCTAGTTCAACAATCGAGGCACGTATTCAAGTTTGTATAGTCTTTGTCTATTGTTCTAGAAAGGAAACGAGCAATCGACCAATCAGAGCTCAGAGCGAGTGTACTTAACCGCTAGTTTTGTGTAGTTTCAAGGAGAGTTGTCTGCCGGCTACGGCAGAGTGAAAAGAGTTGGCTGCCGGCTACGGCAGAGTGTAGAAGCCTGACGCTGAATAAACTGAAGTGATCCTGAGAAGCCACAGCTTTCTAAATCTGTCCCGCAACACAATCTCCCCGGAATCTCTAGTTCCATTGTAGGAGCAATGCAATAATATTTCTGCAAACGCACTGTCTGTAGTGCTGCCGAAGCCCAAAGCAGTTTTCCTTGCCCTCCATAAATTGTACACGGACTCTCGAAGTCGAATAACCTTCGCCGAGCCGGGCAGACTCGGCCTTCCTCTTGACCGCTTTCTCGGCGGCATCGACTTTTTAAATAACCTTTTTCACCGTCTTACATGTAAGAATTAATTCACTGATATGGATACCACGATAGTTTGTTGCTCTCACACGATTCTTGATGGAACTTTGAAAGCACTAATTAGGAAGATTGAAGAAGATATAAAAGCGACTCCACAACTTCAAGGAAAATGACGTATTTTTCATATATGAAAAATGATCGCGGCGCGCAAAGGATCTCGGTTGAAAATGGGCCTTTAACTCTTTTCCATCCAACCTCACACATATGTGATGATAAATACTGCTTCCCTTTTATGGTTTATTTCTTGTTTAAATTTTGTCTTTTTGTTTTAGCAATCATTAAAGCCAAAAATAACGACTACAATAACAGAATTCCGCTGCATATCACCGATCGTTTAACAACAAAACCCAAAATTCTTGTTTTTTGGCCAGAGAATAACACCAAAATTTACATATTTTTGTGGCCAACTTTTTAATAAGAAAAACTGCCCAAATATCAAGATTCTACATTTACAGCAAACCTCAAGCTCTCTCCTTATTATCTGCTATGAAACGTTTCTCTCACATTTTCTGCCTGCCACGTTTCAGCCCGTTTCTGAGATCCAATCTTGTGTGTCTTAACTGGACTCGTTCACGGCCGAAAAGAATTCTGGGAACTGCAACCACGCCGCGAGCATAGAACTCTCCTTCAGTTCATTTCATAGTTTTTCGATAAGTGCTGAGCCACCCGGTGCTACCAGCAAAATGTTGCATCGATGAGTATTTTTAGCGGTCAAAACTAACCCACATTGCCTCGTTAGCTCCCGGAATCCACTTGCAGAAAGACAAGAGAGACGGGTTCCATATCGAGCCACCATCATCACAACAGAGCGTGTTTGGCATCTCCATCAACATAAAACCGCCTCTCACCTCTGGTTTCTTTCAAAGGCTTGCCTTTACCCACATTCTAGCTTAATGATGCCAGCATGGGGGCTTCTGCAGAGGAAAATGGCTCAGAAAAGCACTCTAAAACTGACAATTGCACCACAGTCAAGCGATTCCACTCACTCGACAAACAACAGCCACTCGGGTGCATCACGTGACTCTAAAGCCTGGGTCCCCAGTATTTCAAGACAGCAGATATTTTCATAATAACTCCATATATGAAGAAGTTAAGAGCCCCAGACCATTTATTGCCCAAAATCTGGTGAAATAAATAGCACCCACTTGGATTGAAAAGGGTTAACTTATTTTTAAAGCTTCTTGAAATCAGCGAAATTATTTTTGTTGTTCCCTGTCTCGTTAAAAGCTAAGGTCAAAGATAAAACATAACTTCAACCCGCCAAGAGCGCATTTGCTTACATGCTAATATCTCAGAGCATTTACCAATCCAACCATTAGCGTCCCACAGAATCAATTACGAAGAGTTGTGAGACGGTTTATCGTCCTTATCCGAGAAGATCCTGAGTGTTAGTCCGGCCGGGGTTTGAACCCGCGACATCCCGCACGGTAGTCCAGTGCTCTACCAACTGAGCTAACCGGTCGGCGGTTGTAAGCTATAAATTGATTAACATATAAATTTTTTTTTTTCATTGATTAACATATAATTTTTTTTTCAGAGTAAAAAAGGAGGCGAGCAGTCTGGTGAAAGTCTGAACATGACACCTACTGAAACCGTCACTTCTCCGGTTATGGATACTTCCATGACAGGTAGGCTCATCCATGAAAGAGCTGAATGCAAGGATATCAAAAAGTTACATTTAGTGGCAAATATTTCAACCACTGCAATTAAGGCCCGGTTCATACGTCGCATTTCTGCCGTGTCGAATGCAATTGAGACAATAGATAATGAGATGATTTGCCTCATTATCTTTTGTTTGAATTGCATTCGACACGGCAGAAATGCGACGTATGAACCGGGCCTAACAATGTGCGTCTTAAAATAAAGTGAACTGGTTGAAGAGTGTTGGTACAGCAAAGAGGGAAAAGAAATTAGAACTAGCAACCCATATCAGTAGGTACAGTTTGTCTGAAAGACAGCAACGGAAATCTGTGACAAGACACGGGATGAGGAAAGTTGGAAGGTTGCAAATCTAGTAGATCTAGACTACGAGTAGTCTCTAATTTTGGCGATGGATTGTGGGGCGGGAGAGATACACACATGCACGAAATTCCGAATACCGCGCGACGCGATTTTCGGCGCTCCCCTCGTGTAGTAGGCTCGATTTCCAGCCGTTTTGTGAGGCCCCGTTCTTTGGGAGGAGGATGATACCGGACTCCTAAAACGGCTGGAAATCGAGTCTACTCGTGTAGCGTCTACTCGAAATTTCGCGCGCGTGCATGTATTTCTCCCGCTCCACAATCCATCGCCGAAGAGACTACTCGCAGTCTAGAAATCTGGAATAACTACGTGTGCGCGACTTTAAAGTGAGGGAGGGAGGGAGGGAGGGAGGGAAGAGTGAAAATCGACCAGTGTGAGTAAAATTTCTTTTTTTTACAAGTAGTTATGATGACAGTAGCCTAAGTCAGGATGTCACTACAGATATCTAAATTCAAATATAAATTCATAATCGCAGTTGAACCTTCAAACTTTTCGTGGAGCCACAAGCCATCGCGCGATTCGACACCAACGATGGAGCCACGAATGATAGAGATGAAAGAGATCTTGCCACAGCGAATACCCGCAAGTCAGGTATCAAATGAAGATAAAATTATTACTATTACTACGGCTTAGCCGGAATAGCAGATGCTAACAGCTGGATATTCACTGCATGTAACACCCGGGTATCCAGGTGAACAGTTTCGATCCATCCTTTGTCTCGCCATACCGAACGATTCGTCGTCACGGGCAGGAATGATTTTCAGTCTCGTTATATTGTGCGAGCACTAGATTGGAGTGTTGGTAGTTGAAACTACGTTTATTTCTGTATTGTCGTGTTGTCTCTTTAATATAAAGAACCTTTGCCTCGGTTTCTCTCTATTCGGTTAAACAAATTAGGACTATACCCCTAACCCTCGACGAACCACCATCTCATCCAGTGAGAGAGTCGAAAGACATGTGGGTTATTGGCCAAGCGTGAGGTCAAGATGGTGGGATATTGGCCAAGTTCTTTTTTTTTTTGTGTGTTTATGGACCGAGACGAAGTCGAGGTCCAAAAACACGCAAAAAAAAAATAATAATAATAAATAAGAACGAGGCCAATGTCCCTCCATCTTAACCGAACGAGCTTGGTCAATGAAGGATTTATTATATGACTCAAAGGACGTTATCAAAAGACAGTAAACTGACCAGGGACGAACGGGCTATCCCGAGCGGTCAAGATGGCTCCATCCTGACCTCGCGGGTAACCAATCACAGCAGAGAATTGGAGTCTTAACGCAATTAACAATTAACTGTAATGTTATCTGTAATTATATGTATGTCTTTTATACTGTAATATAAAATTAATGTAAATACAGGACCACATTTTAAATCAGCCTTTGCTGAACTGGGAACATCCTGTTAAAATATTTGTTCAAATAAATAAAGAAAGAAATATTAATTGTTCCAAGTAGGGGGAAACCGACATTTTTGGGAGAAATTTCATTGGAGAAGTAAGAGAGACTAACAACACACTCCACTCAACTATGAAACCATGTTTGCCAAAACGTACAGTTAAACCGAAAACATGATTATTTAATTCGTCCCAACTGATGACATACTGTTATTTTGTTGTTTGTTTAGAGAAAAGTTTCCGAGCCCACCCTCCACGCAAGACCCTCCCTCGGCGTTCTAACGTCTGTCTCTTCAAACATCAACTCAATTGTTGTTACTCCAATATGCGAGACATATACACAGTCATCACAAAAGACCTCTAGACGGTCTTCATGCCCCAGGCAGCGCGTCTCAACGGGAACCTTCAGAGGGGAAAAGGACCTGGATTCCTACATAAGCAGCAGGCCCCTTGATCCTCATGCAACGACAGTCATGAAGGTATCGACCGACTCTGGAATAGAAGACCTGCAGACAGTAAAACGCTCATCTTTTGAAAGCGATGCGGCCTTTGAGGAAGTGATTAAACTGGAGAACATGCCCCCAAGACCTATTCCCTTGGACAGGAGCTCGAGGACGAATTTGGAAAGAAAAAGTTGTCCTCATACTTTTGCCAAAGTGGAAAGGGGTGCCTTGAAACAGACCCTGCAGCCAAATATCCGCGAAGCCTTCAGGGGTTATGGAATCTGCGAAGACCGCAAGCAGTTGAAACAGCCATCAGGAGAGGGATCCGCAACCGTATATTGCAACACAGATTACGGATCGATACGTCAGATGCCAAACATGGAGAGGAATGAGAAGACGAATACTGGATCCGAAAAATCCAACAAGAACATTAAGTGAAGATTGTGCCAAACTAAACCGACTTTTTAGTTTAACTCGGTTATCATAACACAAGAGGGATTATTTGAGAAGACAACTGAAAATGACTTACGTCTCCCTGTTTGTTACTTGTACAAAAACGTGGAAGATAGGCGTTAGCCCTTTCTGGTTCTTCTCACAGCTTTCGTACATCCCTTATCTTTCTTTCTCCTTCTTTCCCTTCCGCCTACACCTCGTCTACTCGTCGTCATCATCGCCTACTCGTCGTCGTCATCGCCTACTCGT
The DNA here is from genome assembly GCA_016490735.1 of Pachyseris speciosa. NCBI lineage: Eukaryota > Metazoa > Cnidaria > Anthozoa > Scleractinia > Pachyseridae > Pachyseris > Pachyseris speciosa. Next base: position 1,611,653 of record JAEMWC010000010.1, read on the forward strand.
CGTCATCGTCGCCGAAGTACTCCGGCTTCCCGCCTTCTTCTTCTCTCCTCCCCCTCCCCCCCCCCCCCCCCTCTCCTTCCTCCCTCTTTAACCCTACTCCACTTTCTCCTCTTCCACTTCATTTTCTCCTGTCTTGCCGTTTTTCAGTACTTCTTGGAATTGATGGCAACGTAAAACTACTTAATATACAAGCAATTTCCTCCGTGTTTTTTTTCTTTTGTAGTCTCCCGTATGTCTTCTCCAACAATCCCAGAAGCACCCACCTATCACAGTATACAGCACACCACGTTCAGCTGTCACAATGGACTGGAACCATCAGGTGGACCTTGACTTCACTTTACGCAGCAATTGCTTCACCTAGCGGTTACCAGTCTATCGTTCGAATCCTTTCAACGCAACGATTCTTTGCGTTTTAACCCTTTACTCCCCAAGAGTGACTTATAGATTTTACTCTGCCTAACGCCAGACGATTTTACTCGTCAAAGGGAGACCCCTTGGGGGTTAAAGGGTTAACAGTTAATTATTGCATGGTTAGTGCTGGTTAGTGTTCTCTTACAACCTCTTATTGCAGTGATCGATTTAAGAGAAGACAAAAAGAGACAATTGACCGATTAATATCATGTTCTACGTGTTCTTTTAATAACGTTCATTGCACCAACCGAGTATCTAAAATGTAAATGTCTTTATTTGTTTGAAGCAAAAATACATGCCAAACCACCGACTGAAAATTACCAATTTCGCAAAGAAAAACAATTTTAAACGCTAAAAGAGTAAAGGTCAATATTAAGATTAAATAAAATATTAACATTAAATCGCTACTTTACATATAAAATAGAGCCTATCTGGTAGACGACTTTGTCATACTGTAGTTACCAATCATAGCCATCAGTACGTTTTGCGTGACAGCCCCTGACAACAGTTTGATTAAGCAAACTGAAATATCCTGCACAGGAAAGCTATACACATAATTATAGCTTCTCAAACCTTTACTAGTTCTTGGAAAAATTCCAGGCAAAAGCTCCCCAAATTATAGGACAATTATAAGGATTGCATATCTACACCTCCCCCATGGTAATAATTTTACTTTCGGCCCGTCTAACACGAGGAAGTAGATCTCTCATTATTTCTTGGACGGAAAAGGAAGTAGTATTAATTCATGACGATTTTTTCGGGTCACAATGACGAAAATTGAAAAAAAGTTAGGTACTGCATTTCCTCTTCCTCATCTGGGCCATAGACAACTGTAAATACTTTCAATGCACATATTAAGTAATTCGTAGGACAAGTGCATAATATAATTTTTTAAGTGTTCCACTTTGCAAACAAGTTTGGGTTCAGACCCAAATTACACGACAGTGTCCCTTTAAACTCATTCAGGATTTCTCTAGCTAGATTCAGATGAGATTGCATGTGATTTGAGGCCACAACAAAACATTTTGGCAGGCTGAGAGTGGTATAATGCAAGTAATTCTGAAAAACAAGTACCAGAACTAAAAGGCTGACAAAGAGTGATTTTAGGAGCAGCAAGAAGCCCCCTATATCCATGTGGGAATATTTAGATGTTTACCCATCTAAATACAAATGGAGCTGCGTTAAGCAAAATTTGTCAACATAGTCAATGTTTCCACAGAGGCCTCTCTGAGGGTGCTTTCCATTTGTTAGATTTGGCCAGCCATTTTGTTTATTCCAAAGCTCAAATCTGGTGTATAAATTGCTTATGAGCCAGTTCTTCAAATTCCTTTCGAAATGGTGCATTCTACACAAGCTTTCGCTTGCACAAGTTTCTTTTTTTTTCCTCCCCAGAGGTTCGTTCTGTGTTGGAGATTCCACTGCACGAAGTGTGTGCAGTTACGCCTGAACTCACTTTTCAACGGATTCTCTTTGAGCCTCTGCCAACCACTCAGTGACAAAAGCTCACATAAACTATACACACAATAGTTGAGATGAAAAGGTAGTGTGTAACACCCCTGGAAGTGAGATTCCAGCACGAAATTGAGTGAACCAGAACTAAGACATGACTTTGACTTGAACAATGAAGTCTCATTATTTGTTTTATTACACATAACATTTAGCATGTCACTTTAAAACTTAAAGAAAATTTTTGGGAGAAGTTACAACAACAACAACAACAACATGATTTATTTCCCCCATTTAGTGACATTACAGACATATAATCGTTTAAATAAAAAGAAAAAGAGGGGACTGGCTACCTGAAATAACCATAAAGTTAAAAAGGGCAGGCAGCCAGTTTAACAAAACTGATCATACTAATTTAGGTCGGTACACAAGCAGATACAAACACACATACACAAACATGTAACAAACCGTGAGCGAAAATAAGATTATGGAGAGAGAAAATACTATAGAATAGATAGGAGAAGACGAGTTAAAAAAATAATACATAAAGTAAGCAAAGGGTATGGCAAAAATACTAAGATACGGTGAAAGTTATAGATAGTGCAAAACAGTTTTACAAATCTAATATTACAGAAGCTTCCTAATATCCTTCAAGATATTGTTCATTTAACCTTTTCTTGAACATAGATAAGGATGACAACTTTATATCACAGTCAAGGGAATTCCAAATAGATGGGCCTATGAACCGAATGTTGAATTTACCACAGTTAGTTCTTACATAAGGAAGATAGTAAGACTGTTTTGCTGCAAATCTAGTATTGTATTTATGAATATCAATTACTCTACTGAAGAAGGAATGAAAGGTAGTAGGAGTTGATTATAAAATTTGTGCATAAAAATAGCAACATAAAATGTAACAAGATCATAGAACTTAATTACCTGAAGAGATTTCAACAAGGGGCCAGAATGAGTGTCAAACTGGGAAAAAGTGATAATGTGCATAGCTTTCTTTTGAAGTGTAAATACAGGTTTAAGAATTGATTTGTATGCGTTACCCCAAATAATAATACCGTAAGTCAAAATAGGATAGATTAAGGCGTAATATAATTTAACCAAAATGCTTATGTCAACAAAGTGTCTTACTTTGTATAAAATGCCAATACTTCATCTAATTTTTTTAGCTATAAATTCAACTTGCTTTTTCCAACTAAGGTGTGAATCAATTTGTATACCAAGATATTTGATACAGTACTCTCTTTTCAGTTGCTTATTGCATAAGAGGAGATTAAACATAGAGTCATTTAATTTTCTTTGTGGTGGATGGAAAAGTATAAAATTTGATTTTTCTATATCCAAAAAATTTTGTTGGCACAAAGCCAGGTATGAACATTGGTTAATTCTAAGTTTATGTTACCCACGTTAACCAAAATTTTCTGTGAAATCAGAAAATACCCCCTTGGTTAGCCTCTACAGCTGTAAGCAGACATCTTTGGGCTTGTCACGCGTTCCTCCCCCACGAACATCTGCTCAACTGAACTGCCACTTCCGTTCACTGGCGGTTAGCCTTTGTTTTAAAGAATCCTATAACAAGCTGCAAAAGAATGGAAATCAGCACCCGTGGAGTAATTTCTGCCAAACAATTCAAAATGCAATGTCTGAGAAAATAAATCCCAGGGTCGAAGTCCTATTTCCACAAATTGGAAGACAAACTATGATTGGCTAACCACTGCAAACAGAAGTGACAATTCAGCTAAGCAGATGTTCGTTAGGGGGAGGGGAGGGGGGCATGATGAGCCCAAAGAGGCCTGCAAAGGAGACTACCCCTTGGTGTGACACAAGGCATACTGTACAGACCTGTAGAGTACAAGGTAGGTGTCAATGGAGTTGGCCTTGCAAAGGCTTGAATGGAAGCAACTCTCCTAACTGCAGTAAAAGGGAGCCAAATTCTCCTTACAAAACACAATCAAATGCAGTGATTGCTCGCTTCTGCCTGCATGTCAATGTACACTCAAACTCAGCTGCTTGATTGTCTTTGCTCCATAAATCCATTTTCCGCTGACCGTCTCAGTGAGGGTGGTTTGTTCAGGAACGGAGTCCATGTTCCTTGAATGGAAGGATTTTCTGTGTGCCAAAATTTTCTTATTTTTTGCATTTTAACTCCTGACTCACTCCTCAATCTTTCAACCCACTTCTCAATCTCCTCTGGGGTCTGGTTCTTTACATCCACAATTTTGCTGTTTCCATTCACTAAAACACAACAAAGAGAAGGACAAAAAATGTTGTTCAAAAGAATGATCCTCGCATTTGTGAACGCAATTTATGCAATTGCGAAAAGAAGCCTGAAAAAAATTCAGGACTTCAACGGGGTTTGAACCCGTGACCTCGCGATTACCAGTGCAATGCTCTAACCAACTGAGCTATGAAGCCACCGATGTTGGGAGCAGGTCAATTGTGGGTTCATATGATCCCGTGAAAGAAATGAGTGTGAATGATATATGAAATGAATCATATATGAACTGCAGAAATGAAATCAAATGAAGAATGATCCTCGCAGTTGTGAATGCAATTTATGCAATTGCGAAAAGAAGCCTGGGGTTCAAACCCCTTTGAAGTCCTGAATTTTTTTTCAGGCTTCTTTTGGTTTTGCTTCTCATTGGTTGAGAAAGTGGCTCGAGTTCTCCTGGCCAATCACAGAGCGAAGTGATGCAAAACCAAAGCAAAACCATAATTACTTTCGACACTCAATTGAAAACCGCTCTATGGAACGCCATAACTGTCTTATGATACTTTTTTCTTTTAGAGCAGTTTTCAATTAACTGTCGTAAAACCAAAACCAAAGGAATTACTCCAGCCAATCACAATCAACAGAAACAGTGCAATGGGCCAATCAGAATACGAAGCAATTACAGTGCAGTGCAGAAATAAGCGTCCTACGCACACGCAAGGGGCACGCACGTTTTTTGCGTATACGCGTCTTCAAATGCGCGTGTCGACACGCGCATTTGATGCGCGTGTTTACTTTTGTTATTCAAGCTTATACCTTTGCTTTGTGGTTAATTGTTCCTCAAAACAAAAGGCAAGTTACCATCACACAACAAAATTGAATATTTAAATCCAGCCTCAAAACGCCTGAACATTCGACGAAGAGATCAGTTTTATACTCGATGATTTGCTGTGGAGATCAACTTTTCTTTCTTGATCAACTTGAGTGAATCTTATTTACTTCTCTCGTTACCGCGAAAACGGAAAAAGATGAACCCCATGGAAAAAAAAAAAAAAAAAACACGAGAGAAACTACGATTACAACTACAGTTTTATTGTTATTTTATTGCCGCGGTGTCTTGTTTTCATTAAATATTCTACTTGCTTCGAGCTTTCACCGCCACTGAATACCGACAAGTTCGACCGGCTTTTTCGATGAACTGCCAAGTCGGAAGTTTGACTGCAAATTACAAACATTGTTGACATGGTTTCGTAACAACACTGCCGTCGCAATTCGCTACATTTATTTTGCAATTATAGTTGTTTTGGAATGTGACACGGTTCCCAGTTCATAATTTGCGAAACTACAACGTATGCCACACCAGCCGGCGATTGTTTTCGTAACACCGATCTAGAACAATGAGCGTGCGAATTCACTGCAACAAACACTGTTCATACATTTTCGCACTTAACCTGCTCCCTCATTTTATTGACCTCATCGTGCAAAGATGAAAACCAAAAACGTGCGATCCAAATCTGCTGCGTGACCGCTTTATAACAAAAATCGCCACGAGACGACGGCAAGACGACATTCACAAGCTCAGATTACTGGTTGCCTAGCACGTGACAAAAATTTGCCGATGTGAGCGCGCGTTCGGTTTGATAAAGCAATAATTTCTACGACAGTCGTATTTGACTTTCAATGAAAGTAAATGTGTTTTGATTTCTTAAATTCTTTTGTTCGCAAGGAAATGGATTTTGATGCAACACACATTCCAAGGCTGTTTTGTAGCAAGCGAATTGCCTCGTGAGTATGTTGATTATTGTCTCTTCGTGTCGCTCTACTTTTGAACTCGACTCTCGCTCCAATTCAGCGAGGTTGAAACGAGAAAAGGCTCGATCATTTATCCTTTACTTCGTGAGAAAATATCAGTTATTTTTTATTTGTTATTCATTGGAAAAATAATGTCCATTGTCGCGCCAGACATTTCGCTAATAATTTATACCCGCTTACCAGTAGTTTGTTGTGACATTGACACACGATAACGGGCGACCAATTCAGCCAACGATTTCGCTGTTAACAGCCGTTGCCTTGGAATAAAAGCCCAATGAAAATAACAATAAAATAAGAACAATAAAGGAACAATGAGCTAGCTCATACATACTGATGAGCATTTGTGTATGCGCGCATTTGATGCGCGTGTCAAATACGCAGACGCGTATGCGCAATTTGGTTAGACGCGTGTCACACGCGTATTTTGGGTCGCTTATTTCTGCACTGCACTGTACATGCAGCCGGTGTAAAGCGAGGGAAAATATGCGTGTGCAAGTCATGATTGGTTTTGGTTTTGCTTCTCATTGGTTGAGAAAGTGGCGCAAGTTTTCCTGGCCAATCACAGAGCGAAGTTATGCAAAACCAAAGCAAAACCATAATTACTTTTGACACTCAATTGAAAAGCGCTCTATAGAACGCCATAACTGTCTTATGATACTTTTTCCTTGAAGCCGCGGCTACACGAGCGATTTTTTGCTCCCGCCGGTGATGTGATTTTTTCAAATTTTGTCGCTTCGCCAGCGTGCGATGAAAATCGCAAGTGTAGCCACCCTCACGCAGGTGATGCGACAGCTGAAAAAATTGCAAGAGAAAAGTCGCCAGAGTTGAAACTTTCGCGACAAAATCGCACAGATTGTTGGCCGTGTAGCTCGCGCTCGTCAATTTGTCACTCGTGTAGCCACCCTGGGCGTGCTGGCGACGCGACAAAATTTGAAAAAATCGCATCACCGGCATGAGCAAAAAATCGCTCATGTAGCCGTGGCTTTAGAGCAGTTTTCAATTGACTGTCGTAAAACCAAAACCAAAGGAATTACTCCAGCCAATCACAACCGACAGAAACAGTGCAATGGGCCAATCAGAATACGAAGTAATTACACGTAACCGGCGCAAAGCGCGGGAAAATACGCGCGTGCAAATCACGATTGGTTTTGGTGTTGGTTTTCATTGGTTGAGAAAGTGGCGCGAGTTTTCCTGGCCAATCTCAGAGCGAAGTAATGCAAAATCAAAGCAAAACCAGTATTACTTTCGACACTCAATTGAAAACCGCTCTATATGCACAATGATAACTTGTTATAATACCAAATGAAGGATAATGTGTTACGACATCTTTTACGACATGAATTAACTTACGAAAATTTGCAACGATCCTGGGATGTTTTCCGTTTCTTTCTCTAACATAAATTGTCACCTCTGGGTTGTTCTTAGCAAATTCCACGATTTCTTTGTCGACGTACTCCCTGACAAGAACGGAAGCAATGATAACAGTTAAAACTGCTTCTATAAAGGAGAATAATCATTTGAACAGTCACTGCACTACCTTATCCCTCTGCTGCTTCCTCCGCGCTTACAATAATTAAATACTAGTCGCTGTAACGGGCGCACAAACCGACCAAACACTCTGTTTGGGATCCCAACCTGCGCCATCTTGGAATCTAGAAATTAGTTCCCAGATCCCTTGGAGTTATACTCCTCATGTAAGCGACATGGAGTTTACATAGGCCCGCAAACATATGCATGTGTACTCTTTGAGCCAACCTGGATATAGGTAAAAGTAAGGATGTTACCTTAGTGTTTCTAGCTCTTTAAAGGTATTTTCATTGTCATCCAGAGACATATAAGCATCCCCACACCCTTTCTTTTCAATAAAAATAAGCGCTTTAGAGTTGTTACTTTCATTTACTTTCTGAACGAAAGTAAATCAGATGTAAAAATGTATAAAGAAGTGTTCTTTCAGCGACTCAAAGTTATTTGGGGGTGAGAGAAGTCTTGTTAGTGGGCATCCCAGTCAAATAATAAAACAAATATATATATATATATATATATATATATATATATATATATATATATATATATATATATATAGAACTTCACAGGAGTTCAGGCTTCAGGAGTAATCATCGATGATTACTCCTGAAGCCTGAACTCCTGTGAAGTTATAGTGAATGCTCCTCAATCAAATGAGTTGAGCGCTCTACGAAATACATTCTACCCAGGAAACGAGTATATATATATATATATATATATATATATATATATATATATATATATATATATATATATATATATATATATAAATACTTGTTTCTTGGGTAGAATGTATTTCGTACTGGTAGAGCCCTCAACTCATTTGATTGAGGAGTAATCTTTGCCTGTATGAAAAATTCATCATCATTTGTAGAAAAGAGCTGTGTAGCCTAAACAGGCGAAACGAGCTAGCGAGTTCATGCCCCCACAGAAACAGATATGTGCTCCACAACTTTAGAGTAACGCAACTAAGACAAAAAGCATCTGTTACCTAGATACCATGCCTTGAATGTAACGCATCCCCATAACAACCATTCATATTTTACTGCCAGTTCTGTTAGTTTTAACACTAAATCGTTAAAGTTGCCTGATGAGTGTGGTCATATAATTTTGAACCATACGAAACAGCACTGTCGCAATAAAACGATGATTACTCCTGAAGCCTGAACTCCTGTGAAGTTATATATATATATATATATATATATATATATATATATATATATATATATATATATATATATATATATATATATATATAGATCAGAAGCATGACACAATTACATTCTCGTCGTCGGCATCCTCGTCTCGAAGAGGTGATGGTTAGCACACAGGGCGGGCGGGGCAGGATCTCGCGTGGCTGTGAAGCCCGATCCTGGAGTGGCAGTCCCTCATGCAGTTTACGCAGACGTAGGTAGATGGGGCGCGCGCTGCTTTCTCGCCGCTCTCTTCAATGTGGACTGGACTCTCCCGTCTTCCTCAGCTCTCGAGGCTCCTGCTTTGACACTGTGCCGCCAGGTGTCACGATCGGCAGCAGTGTCCTCCCAGCTGGTTGTGTTGATGTTGGCTGCTTTGAGGTCGCGCTTGATGGTCTTTGAAGCGGAGCAGAGGTCGACCGGCTCGACGGACACCGTCGCGCAGTTCTCCGTAGAGAATCTCTCGTGGCAGGCGCTGAGGCTCCATGCGGTGGACATGTCCAAGCCAGCGGAGGCGTCTCTGAATGAGCATAGAGGGTATGCTCAATAGACCGGCGCGCTGAAGGACCTCAGTGTTTGGGACTTCGCCCTGCCATTTGATGTGCAGAAGGCGTCGAAGCGAGCGGAAGTGGAACCCATTGAGGCGTCGCTCTTGTCTGGCTCTTGTCTTACATTCTAAAGGGGTATTTACAATTGAATTCGCGAAGTTGTACTTAAGGGGTACTAAGAGATACCTCCAGGGCGTAAGTTTATTAGTTTTTCTATCATGTGCCATCCTCTTCGGATAAAGAGTTTTTTGTTTACTTAGGTACTAGCAAAGTGACCAGAGTGGTGCAGCACTTGACTGACGGGCGATTCCAGGATTGGCTTATTCATTGATCCAGCGTCGCAATTATGCAAAGTACAACAAAAACAGGCAACCTTTCGGCGTGATCAGGGTCAACCTCGTTCCCAGGGCTTTTTCCCTCATTTGGGGGCGGGGCCCCCGCCCCCAAGTGAGGGAAGAAGCCTTGGGAACGAGGTTGGATCAGGGTGACAAATAAACTCTCGCACGAGGCAAATGAAAAACTAATCATGACGGCTTTCTATTAGGATTGAGTCAAAAGACCGTTGCGTTAATTAAACTGAGGCGTTACCATTCGAAGTAGTACTGAAAAAGATATGTTTACACTACCAGTTTTGATACGGTGGAGAATGATATTATTACTCGGAATTTTTGCAAAAACCTTAAGAAAAGTTAGTCCTCTTGTGCTGAACTTCTTTCATTTATTTCTTCAACAAACACACAGACAGTACCTCCCTCCCCCTGGGAGGAGGGTTCTAAAAGAAATATAATACTGGGAGGCTCCGCCCCGAGGTCAGACCCCTTACCCTTTTATATGCCATTTTTGACAGACAAGGTCTCCTTTCGTATACCTTCCATCGACAAATGGTACCCCTTTCCTATACCTTCCATTGGAACAGTACAGTCATAAGGTATGTGTGTTTGGAATATTTTATTGAAGCCCTTTTAAATACCTAAATGACAGATTTCCCTACCCTTTCATATACTTTGACTCGTGAAATCCCTACCCTTTCACATACCTAAAGCGTGAAAAAGGTACCCCATTCGAGCGGAGCCTCCCCGTATAGGCCATTATAGGGAGTAGTCTCCACCCGTGGGGGGTTAGGGGGGGGGGGTGGGGCAGACAGCAACAGTTACGTTTTCCTTCAAAAGATACCCACGATTACGATATATCCATGCATTAATTTTCACTGGTTGGCATGGTTGTTTGAGGGTTAAACAACAGCAGGTGCATAACGTGTATCAACGGTCTTTAAATCCGTCGTAGGAATGAAAAAAATTTACTCACTTCATTCATTATTTTAATTTCGTTTTTGATAAAAATTCTCTAAACTGGCCAGTGTTGAAGTAATTTTTCAAGCATTTTTTTTATAAATCTCTAAATATCTTGGAAACTTCTCTACCTCCTTCTTCGAAGTATAAATTAAACCATGTTTTGAGAGCAAAAGTTCGGTTTAGTTTTGTTGCATTTCGTTATGTTATGAAGCTGGTGTTTACAATTCTTACTCCTGTTCTTTAAGGTTCAAGGTTCTCCCACACATAAATTGTGTGAGTTCCAAATTATTTTGTAAGTCTACTAGTTTAATTGTTGTAATTATTTCTCGCTGTGGGCATGTTTGGGAATTCCTGCTGACCTTGGCCAGGACCTCCGTGATTTGTTTGAAAGTTCAACACTGGTTGTGTGTTCGCGTTGGTATGTTTGGGTATTCCTGAATGGGCAACGTCTAGAATAATTCATATTCTTATGGCCTTTGAACCCAAACATGGTCTACAGGTAGAGTATTTAACTCCGAACATTCATCTTCATAACAGTTATTTCCCAAATCGTCCGTCCGAGGCAAGTTTCGTCGATCAAACAGTAAGTGACGCTTTTGTTACTGTTAATACAATATTTTAAAGCTTCTAAGGGAGTCTTTATGAAAGAGCTAGTGTTCTTTATCAGTTGGCGGTACGATCAATGATCTTAATCTTTATTACGACGAAACACCTCCAACGAGTTTAACACATACATTGGTCATTGTGTTCTGAAGAGGTTGAGATCTTTCATGCCGCGGCATTACTATTTTTCTTAGGTCAATTATAGTTGCAATTATGGATCAACGTTTATATTTCAGTCCACTGTCTACTTCCTAATCAGAAATGGGTCGTTAATTATGGCAAACTAAGCGATAGTGAATTAATTTTTATACGAATGGACAATAATCTTTATTTTTCTTTGTTTATATTGTGGTTCTCAGTTCTCGTTTAGACTTTCGCCTAAAAAGAGCTTGTTCTTTCAAATGCGTCGTTCATCTCTAAGATATTTTGCAATAAGTCATGGACATACGGCGCCTCAGTTCAGTAGCTAAGTTCTCTCAACCTAATCCTGATCCTTTCCCCAGATTGCAATGTTAATAGCGATCGTATCCGCCATTTTTGCCGTAAGCTACGTGCGTTTTGCGACAGGGAATTCCATTAAACATAACTCCGGCATTGACGCAGCTTTCAAGTGTCTACAAGAAGGGTTCAACGTGGAAAGTGCTTATGTGCAATCGCTGGGGGCACATCAAGACGACTGCTGAAAAGGTTTATGCGACTTGCTTATTTTTTGAGGTAAGACCCTCTCTACCACCCAAGTGTGGCTCAGCAAAGTATCCGGGCCACTATATAAACTAAACAGTTTTGGCTGAAATTGAGCCCTTAGTCTTAAGGGCTTCCTCAGTTCGCTTAATTCTAAAATGCACACTCGGCCTAGATTCGGTCTCTCCAGCATATACACTATACCAGGTTTCTCCGGAAAGTAAATAAACGTGTTAAAACGACGGTAATATGCACGGCTACTCTCGTACCCAGAGGCTATCATTTTCGGGGTCAGCGGTTGAATCGTGGCCTTTCGGGTATCATTAAAAAACGCGAGGGCTCTGGGGAAGACGGAGGTCAAAGCTTTTTCTTTGTCCCCGGCAACCACCCTACTCTCTCCCCACTTCCCTCTCATGACTGGCCGCGGCAGGGGTGCGAATTTGCCGTGTACGTCGAAGGGTGTTCACGACCCTCAAGCCATGAGATATATATTTTTCTTTTCATTTTTCGGATCATTCTTTACAGGGAATGGGACCTTGCCTCGTACATTCTGCTGGTGTGTCACCGTCTACAAATGGCGATTACTTTAACTTGGTGGTCGCTTCCCAGTGGCAGCACATGGTTCTTGCGAATCGTTCGGGTGTGTGTGAAGACATGTCTTTGTATGAAGAACTGCGAGCAATCGCGCTACAATCAGGTAACCAGTGGGTCTTTGCTATTAATTGTCGGAATAACTCAGAATGGTGTGATCCTGCCCAACACCTCATCCGTCCTTGTTCACCCCCACACGCATATTCATGAGGTTCAGTCGACCTCATCAAGCTTGGTCGTTTAAAGAATATTTCGAAACTTTCTTAATTTCACTGTTTTTGTTGTTATTTTTTATAGGAATAATGGAGAAAGAAAACTTGGTGAACATAGGTTAGTGATTTTTTTTGTTAATCTCTAATAATGGCAGTATCAAGAATAAAAGAGATACTATACCTCGGTCATTTCTTAGAATTTTGTACTTCGTTGGTTTCAATAAGCATGAAAACCCGGGTTAAAAAAGACAAAAAAAATTAACAAAGAAAAAAAAAAAAGAAAACAAAAACAAAGAGGTTAGGAGCATTCTGCACCAATCAAATATTAATGGGTGTCGAGGATAATCAACAACATGGTAAGGTGCGAGAAAATACGCGCGTGCAAATCACAATTGGTTTTGATTTTGCTTGTCATTGGTTGAGATAATGGCGCAGTTTCCTGGCCAATCACAGAGCGAAGCAATGCAAAACCAAAGCAAAACGGAGATTACTTTCGACACTCAAAAAGAAAACCGCTCTATTTCAGTCTGTTGTGATTGGTCAGAGTAATTGCTTTGGTTTTACACACTCACCTGAAAACCACACTTTCTCTGAGACAAACATGTACATCTCTTTAAAGAACGGTAGTTGCTATTGAACTCAAGATTTCTTATAATATCACCTACTCACAGAGGAAGACCGTTACGAGCCTTGTGCTGGGGAAGCCATGCGCAAATGCTTTAAAGAGGATGAGGTCACGTTTGAGAATCACTTCAAGGATTATAACGACAACAATGCCGGCTACAGGAAGTATGTCAATTGCTTTAAACGGGAGGCTGCAATAAGGTGTGCCACGCCCATCCTTGGACACTTCATCGCCCATTTCAAGGCGTTTCAACGGTACGAGGACGAAAACCATGGCAAGTTAGAATCACAGGTTGAGCAACTCAAACCTAAACTGTGAGGAGACCTTTTTATGATTTCCGACACCACCTTGGCCTGGGAGGAGCAAAGCTAATATAACACTATATCGAAGGAATTTATTACAGGTTACTATATACCATACCCGATAGGTTAGACTTATTCATAAGAATAATTAAACAACAATTCATAGAAGTGAAATAAATATTCACTCTTTTTCACTTACACCGAGGTAAATAATTGTTTACTGTGTGCCCTAAAACCGGTGGACAGCTAGTCCTAACTCTTAAACGCTTAAGTTCTGTAGACAGAGATACAAAACTGTGGCCGTGCAATTTAAGAATGTTATTTTACTAGTTTAGCCTTATTCAAATACTATGTAATCAAGTTTGCAAACGTTGTGCAAAGGGTCATATCTCGGGACATGCTTTATAGCTTGTAAATGTACTTGTAATTTGTCGCAAACAACGTTCAAAAGAAATAAACGTTGTGTTGTTGCTTTTTTTGAGAGCAAGTTAAGTCAATTTATTTCAGATGATTTTTCTCCGCGGTCTTATATGCAATGGAGTTTGGTCGTTGTTTAGGCAGTCGTGCTGCGGTTGAAAAATGTAGCTCTTAATCTTGTGGAAGGAGTTAGTTGTTAAGAAAAGAACAGAAAAAGCGTCCCTGACATAGCCTCCTTCGCAGACGTCTTTGGGCTCGTCACGCGTTCCTTGCCCACGAACGTCTGCTGAACTTAACTGCCACTTCCGTTCGCGGTGGTTAGCCAATCATAGTTCGTTTTCCAATTTTTTGAAAGTAGGACTTCGACCCCGGGATTATTTTCACAGACGATGCACGTGAATCGGGTGTCGATTTCCATTCTTACGCAGCTCGTTATTGGTTTGTTCAAAACGAAGGCTAACCACCGGCGAACGGAAGTGGCAGCTCAGTTCAGCAGACGTAAGTGGGCAAGGAACGCGTGACGAGCCCAAAGACGTCTGCGAAGGAGGCTATCCCTGACAGGGTCCGCGCAGCAAGTTTGCAACTTGGGAGGCTCACCTCGAACGAGTTAGCGTGAGTCAATTAGGGGGGTCCGGGGGCATGCTTCCCCGGAAATTTTTTTAATTAAAGTCCTCTGAAATGGCTGGAAATACATTTAAAATTAACATGGCGTGGTGAAACTTATACACTTTCAGCAACAAAAGAGTGGTCTTTTGAAAAAAAAAAAACAATCAGTTTTCGATAAAACGTTAAATGGAAAAGTAACTTTTGTTAGTAAGTAAATTTTGTTAGTATTACTTGCTTACTCGTGAGGCATCACATTTTCAGACGGCATCTGGTGGGTTGCAATGCAATGGAAACGTAGCCTGCGTGGCAGGCGCTAGAAAGGGAAACCGAAGATGGAAAGCGGGCGCGCGCACGAAGCGAAGGGAACGCGGGGAAAGGGCGCTTTCCATTGCAATGGAAACACCGGAGAGAAAGTTGAAGAACCAGGACAATTTTCCTCAATCAAAATGGAACGGGACGAGCGTGTTCCTTTTGAACTGAGTCACTCTTTAAGAGAGTGGGTACTAACCAAAACAGCACAAAACCGCGTGTTTAATTCATCAAGGAGCATGGATTTAAAGGAACCCGCAGATGGTACAAGAATTTTCTATCATTCTGGTAAAAACGAGAAAAGAGGAAAACCTCAGAAGTTACTCCTTTTTTGTTCGAAAAATTTCCAGTGGAGAAGTCTGTTTCGTTTGATTTACCACTGGAACAGCCGGATTTCCATGCAAACGGAAAGCGCCCAGGGCTTCCTTTCCACTCCTTCCCGTCGCGCTCCGCTCTCTCCTCTCGCTCCGCGAGCAACCATTTCCCCCCTCCTCCGTCCCCCTCCGCCCCTTCCCGCCCCTTCCCTTTTCAGCGCCTGCCACGCAGGTTAATGGTAACATGGTGGGTTGGATGTATGTACTTCAAGTGGAAGATGATGCTTTGTAACTGGTGCGGAATACCCTCGGTTTTTTCTCACAATTTAAATCTCGGAAAGCGGGTGCTTTGCAGAACAATGGAAACTATTAGAAAGCGGATAAACATTAAACCTGTGCATGACGCGAGAGAGCTGAAGAAACTGGCTTTATTTCCAGCGTTCGACTATTTCAGGATTTTTATAAAAGAGAGTTGGCAGCTTGAACATAAAAAAAAATCCGTCCCTGAATCCGCAATTCATGCCACATGCCATTGCGCAAACTCATTTCCCCTTTTACCCCCACTGGTCAACTTTTGGAGTGAAAAAGAGTCTCGCGTTAATTAAAGACAAATTACCATTCGAAGTAGTACTAAAAAGGTTATGTTTACACTACCAATTTTGATACGGAGGAGAACGATTTTATTTCTCGGAATTTTTGCATAAACCTGAAGAAAAGAAAGTCCTCTTGTACTGAACTTCCTCCATCCACTTCCTTGAAAAAACACACAGTGACAGTTACGTTAAAAATTCTCTAAACTGGCCAGTGATGACGAAATGTTTACCAAGCATTTTTCTTATAAATCTCTTAATGTCTTGGTAACTTTTAATACCTTCTACTGCAAAGTATGTTTTGAGAGCAAAAGTTCTGCTAGGTTTTGTTGCATTTCGTAATTTTCCAAATCGTCCATCCGAGTCAATTTCGTCCACCAAATAGTAAGTGACGCTTTTGTTACTGTTAATACGATATTTTAAAGCTTCTTGGAGAGTCTTCAGTTATGAAGGAGCTAGTGTTCTTTTTCAGTTGGCGGTACCATCAATAATCTTAATCTTTATTTCGACGAAACAGCTTCTACGTATACATTGGTCATTGTATTCTGAAGATTTTTTGGTCTTTCATGCCGGCATCACTACTCTTTTAAGGTCAAATGTGGTTGCAATTATGGTCCACTGTTTACCTCCTAATATAAACAGAAATGGGTCGTTAATTTTGGCAAACTAAGCGATAGTGAATTAATTTTTATACGAATGGACAACAATATATTTTTTCTTTCAGACAACAACTGCTCAGACACTAGTTCTAAGTTGGGTCTAATTTTGGAGCAGCGATTTAGTTTTTCTTCGACGGTTGACCGGTGGATGTGACTCAAGTTTCATTTTAACGTTGATGAGGTAAATTTTCAGACCATTTTGCGGCCACGTTTCCTCGAAAGACCCTGTTCTAAGCGTATATGGATGGTCTTTTGTTCCCGCCTTAGGAATGAGCAAAAGGGAAGAGCTCTGGAATCGAATATGATCACAGCATTTATAGCTTCGCCCTTGTTATTGCGTTCCTCAGTTCTCCGTTGACGCTGCGCCGAATGCTTGTTTTTTCGAATGCTTACTTTATCTCTAAGATATTTTACAGCCGGTCATGCACATACGGCGCCTCAGTTCAGTGGCTAAGTCAGGTCTCAAGCTAATCCTGATCCTTTTCCCCAGATTGCAATGTCGACAGCGATCGTATCCGCCATTTTTGCCATAAGCTTCTTGCGTTTTGCGACAGGGAATGCCATAAAACATAACTCCGGCATTGACGCAGCTCTCAAGTGTCTACAGGAGGGTTTAATGTGGAAGGTGCTTATGTGCAATCGGCTGGGGGGCACATCGAGACGACTACTGAAAAGGTTCATGCGACGTGCTTATTTTTTGAGGTAAGACCCTCTTTCAACCAGGTGAGGTTCAGCAAAGTCTCTGGGCCACTATATAAACTACATAGTTTTGGCTGAAATTGAGCCTTTAGTCTAAAGGGCTTCCCCAGTTCGCTTAGTTCTAAAATGCACACTCGGCCCAGATTCGGTCTCTCCAACACGTACAAAGTACATGCTGGAGAGAGTGGAAAGCGGAAAGCAAATAAACGTGTAAAAAAGAAGGCTTAATATGCAAGTGTACGTCGAAGGATGTTCACGACCCTCAAACCATGAGATATACATTCTCTTGTTCTCATCTTTCGGAGCATTCTTTATAGGTAGTGGGACCTTGCTTAGTGCGTTCTGCTGGTTTGTCACCGTCTGCTACAAATGAGGATTACTTTAACTTGGTGGTCGCTTCCCAGTGGCAGCACATGGTTCTTGCGACTCGTTCGGGTGTGTGTGAAGACATGCCTTTGTACGAAGAATTGCGAACAATCGCGCTACAATCAGGTAACCAGCGGGGCTTTGCTATTAATTGTCGAAGTGACTCCGAATGGTGTGATCCTACCCACCCCCCCCCCCTCCCTCCCTCCCTTGTTCACCCCTACACGCATATTCATGGGGTTCAGTCGACCTCATCAAGCTTGGCCGTTTAAAGAATATTTTGAAAGTTTCTTTATTTCACTGTTTTGTTTTTATGTTTGTTGTTATTGTTTATAGGAATAATGGAGAAAGAAAACTTGGAGAACATCGGTTAGTGATTATCGGTTAGTGATTACAGTGTCAAGAATAAAAGAGATACTAGACCTCGGTCATTTCTTAGAATTTTTTCGTACCACGTTGGTTTAAATAAGCATGAAAAGCCAGGTTAAAACGACAAACAAAATTAACAAAGGAAGAAAGAAAAGAAAAACAAACAGGTTAGGAATATTCTGCACCAATAAAATATTAACTGCCATCCGTCTTTAAAATGTCTAAGCATCTCAAACTGGTTTTCATCGTAACTTATACAGTCACTGTATGACAAGATAACTCTCTCTCTCTCTTTTGAACCCAAGAGTTTACGATAACGTTAGGGCGATTTTTAATAATATTACAGTCTAAAGTAATTTTCGTTTGCTTTGGCGGTACTTGCTTTGAAATCGTATAAACTAATTGTAATAGAGCGGTTTTCAATTGAGTGTCGAAAGTAATTCTGGTTTTGCTTTGATTTTGCATTGCTTCGCGCTGCGATTGGCCAGGAAAACTCGAGCCACTTTCTCAACCATTGAAAAGAAAAACCAAAATCAATCGCGACTTGCACGCGTGCATTTTCCCGCGCTTTGCGTCGGCTACATGTAATTGCTTTGTGTCCTGATTGGCTCATTGTGTTGTTTGTGTCTGTTGCGATTGGTCAGAGTAATAACTCTGGTTTTGGTTTTACGGCACTCAGTTGAAAACCACACTAACTTTCGCTGAGATAAACATGAGGGTCTGGATGAAGTTAACTGACAACTGACAAATGGCCAAAAAAAACAACTGACAACTGACAAATAGCCGAAAATTTAACTGACAACTGACATTTAAAGTCGGTTTTACTGACAACTGACAAAAGGCTTTTTGCATTGATATTGGTTTGAAATTCATTGTTGATAGCCTTTTTGGGTTAAAAAAATATTGCGTTGACCTTTTTTCCTTTAGTATTCATTCGTTTAGGATCGTTTTTAGATCGGAACCTTCACGCTGAGTTTCTAATAAGTCTGTCAGTTAACAATTAACCATGTAAAATTTGAGACGTTTGACCCTAAAATGCCTGTAAACGTGTTCTTCAATTGAAGGCCACGCGTTTCAGGCCCAAAGGTCATAAATCTATAACGGTCCTAGAGGGGAAACGAAATGGCTGCTGGTGGCGTTATTAAAGCTATCGTTGGCTTCTATCGTCTTGATTCCGATGCAACATAAATAAGGATATGTAGACGGTAGAGTCTTTGAAGAAGTATCTGGTGGCATTTCTAGTCTTGAAAGAACTGGCAACAAATTTTGGCCTTGGCAATTATCACAGTTAACTCGTTTCGTTTACTACTTGATTGTTCAGTACAACAGTACAATAGATTGTTGTGTGAAGATGAAGCTCAAAGAGGTAGCATCCATGTGACATTAGACTACATTGGGGCTGGTACTGCTAGTGCTTGATTGCCACATGTTTCAGGTCTTCAATTAATTATTAACAGCCACTTAACTGACAACTGACAAATGCCTTAAAATTTAATTGACAACTGACAAATGGACGAGATTTTAACTGACAACTGACATTTGCATCCCCCCATCCAAACCCTCAAACATGTACGTCTCTTTAAAAAAAAGGTAGTTGCTATTGAACTCAAGAGTTTGCGATGTTACCTACTCACAGAGGAAGACCGTTACGAGCCTTGTGCTGGGAAAGCCGTGCGAAAATGCTTCAAAGAAGATGAGATCACCTTGGAGAATCATTTCAAGGATTATAACGACAACAAAGCCGGCTACAGGAAGTATGTCAATTGCTTTGAACGCGAGGCTGCAGTAAGGTGTGCCAGGCCCATCCTTGAACACTTCATCGCCCTTTTCAAGGCGTTTCAGCGGCACGAAAACAGTGGCAAGTTAGAATCACAGGTTGAGCAACTCAAGCCTAAACTGTGAGGAGACCTTTTTACGATTTCCGACACCACCTTTGCCTGGCAGGAGCAAAGCTAATATAACACCATATCGAAGGAATTTATTACAGGGTAGTATATACCATACCCGATAGGTTAGACTTACTCATAAGAATAATAAAACAACAAATCATAGAAGCGAAATAAATATTCACTCTTTTTCACTTACACCGAGGTAAATAATTGTTTACTGTGTGCCTTGAGACCGGTGGACAGTTAGTCCTAACTAGTGGCGAAAAAACTCTTAAATGCTTAAGTTCTGTAAACAAAGATAGAAAACTCTGGCCGTGCAATTTAAGAATGTCGGTTTACCAGTTTAGCCCTATTCAAATGCTATGTAATCAAGTTTGCTAACGTTATAACTTGTAAATGTACAATTTGTCGGAAACAACGTTCTAAAGAAATAAACGTTGCGTTGTTGCATTCGCGGTCTTATCAGCAATGGAGTTTAGTGGTTGTTTGGGAAATCGTGTTGGGATGAAAAATGTAGCTCTTTATCTTGTGGAAAGAGTTAGTTGTGAAGAAAAGAACAGAAAAAACGTCCCTGATGGAGCGAAACAAAATCAATTGCGAGATACTGTGAGAAACAGAAAGATTTTTTTCTAACACTCGTGATGCATCATATTTTCAGACGACATCTGGTGGGTTGCAATGCATTGAGGAAAACAGGGGTTTCTCATCGCCGATGGAAAAGTAGCCTGCGTGGCAGGCGCTAGAAAGGGAAACCAAAGATGGAAAAGATGGAAAGCGGGCGCGCGCACGAAGCCAGGGGAACGCGGGGAGAGGGCGCTTACCATTGCAATGGAAACACCGGAGAGTATTTCTGTTGAAAGAACCAGGACAATTTTCCTCAATCAAAATGTAATGGGACGAGCGTGTTCCTTTTGCACTGAGTTACTCTTTAAGAGACCGGGTGCTAACCAAAACAGCACCAAACCGCGCGTTTAATTATTCAAGGAGCATGGAACTAAAAGGAACTCGCAGATGGTACAGGAATTTTCGATCATTCTGGTGAAAACGAACACAGCGGAATACCTCAAAAGGTATTCCTTTTTTTGTTGTTGTTCGAAACATTTCCAGTGGAAATGTCTGTTCCATTTGATTTACCACTGCAACAGCCGGGTTTTTAATGCAAAAAGAAAGCGCCCAGGGCTTCCTTTTCACTCCTTCCCCTCGCGCTTCGCGCGCGCCCATTCTCCCCCCCCCCCCCCCCCCCTTCCTTCCGTCCCTTCCCCTTCCAGCGCTTCCCGATCAGGCTAATGGTAACATGGTGGGTTGGATGTATGTACTGTACGTGGCAGATGATCCTTTGAAACTGGTGCGGAATACCCTCGATTTTTCGCACAATTTAAATCTCGGAAAGCGGGTGCTTTGCAGAATAATGGAAACTATTAGAAAGCGGATAAACATTAAACCTGGCGGAGTGTGCATGACGCGAGACAGCTGAAGAAACTGGCTTCATTTCCAGCGTTCGATTATTTCAGGATTTTTATAAAAGAGAGCTGGCAGCATGAACATAAAAAAATCCGCCCCTGAATCCGCAATTGACGCCACATGCCATTCCGCAAACTCATTTCCCCACCGGTCAAATTTTGGAGAGAAAAAGAACTTTGCGTTAATTAAAGACGATTTACCATTCGAAGTAGTACTAAAAAGATTATGTTTACACTACCAGTTTTGATACGGTGGAGAATGATGTTATTCCTCGGAATTTTGCAAAAACCTTAAGAAAAGAAAGTCCTCTTGTACTGAAATTCCTTTATCCACTTCCTTGAACAAACACACAGACAGCGACAGTTACGTTTTGCTTCAAAAATATACGCAAGATTCGCAAGATTACCATATATTCACGCATAAATTTTCAAATAGGGTTAAACAATAACAGGTGCATAACGTGTACCAACGGTCTTAAATCCGCCGTCGACAACAAATTTAGCCAATTCATTCATTATTATAATTTCAATTTGTGAAGAAATTTTCTAAACTGGCCAGTGCTAGTGATGAAGAAATGTTTACCAATCATTTTTCTTATAAATCTCTTAATGTCTTGGTAACTTCTCATCAGTAATTTAAATACCTACTGTAAAGTATAAATTAAATGATGTTTTGAGAGTTCTGCAAGGTTTTGTTCCATTTCGTAATTTTCCAAATCATTCATCCGAGACAATTTTCGTCCACCAAACAGTAAGTGACGCTTTTGTTACTGTTAATACAATATTTTAAAGCTTCTTGGAGAGTCTTCAGCTATGAAGGAGCTAATGTTCTTTATCATGCAGTTGGCGGTACGATCAATAATCTTAATCTTTATTTTGACGAAACACCTTCTACAAATTTAACGTATACATTGGTCACTGTGTTCTGAAGATTTTTTGAGGTCTTTCATGCCGGCATCACTTTTTTTAAGGTCAAATATGGTTGCAATTATGGTCCACTGTTTACCTCCTAAACAGAAATGGGTCACGTTCTAAAACCTCAGGCAATATTTCAAAATAGCTTTATTTCGACAAAAACTAGCTGAATTTTTTGCTGTATTTTTGCCAAAATCACATATTTTGCTTAACCAGTGAAGATGATTTATTAAAAACAGTCAGGCGGATTTTACCGAATTCAAAGTAAGGTTTGCAATATTTTTGAACAGAGAGAATATTTCGCCAAATTTTTTACAGTTCTTGCAAGGTGACAACGAATATTACTTTTTTCTTGGAATATGCCGCTTAAATTTAAATTCGTCTGTCGCGATACCGTCAAACACAAATTTCCAGCTTCCATGTATAGGCAATCAGAAGGTGACCATGGAATTTTCCAACGTCATTTATAACAAGTAGAAACTGACCGTGGAAATTTCCAGCGTCATTCATAGCAAGCAGAAACAGACTATGAATCTCACCCAACGTTAAACCCCTTTTGTTCTTTTTTAAAACTGCTTTTTTCTCCGAAAATGACAATTTACTGGAGAAGATGTGTTTCAAGTTGTCTTAAATCAACAATTTAGAATGACATGGAGGAAATCAGTAAAAAAATTGCGATTCAGTTAAGGTACACATCTGCAGTAATCTTCGTCATAACGGTATTCTGCACATGAAAAAGAACGTAAAATTAAGGTATTTGTAGTTGAGGACTTCCACAGCAAGCGACTTATTTTGCTGGATTTTGGTGAGTCTGTTCAATCTCACGGGTAGTCCACATAACAACGAAGTTCGTGATTTACGCATTTAGTATACCAATAAACGAACTCTCGTGAAAAACTTAATATCGTAAAATTAAATTAGTTATTTAATATTATACTGAATAAACGCGGGAATCTCGTGACTAACAAGCCGAGGATAAAAAACATGTCTTCGAATCATGTTCTTCAATATTTGAATCATTTGTCGGTGACATTAGATATGCAAAGACAACTGAAATTTCATAGGAGGTAAACTGGTTGGAACAAAATGGCGCGCACTCGGAAAAAATAACAGTCTTATATCTATTCAGAAAGTGAGCTACCAAAATCGATAATTTCAGAGGGTTCTAATATGCTATTTGTGACATGCTTAGTTTGATCCAAAGTTGGCAAAAATCATGCACATTGTGTTTTTCTGTAAAAGTGGTATTCGTACGTTGGCATATTTAAACATTTAAAGCCCATTCGGTGCAAAATGTGACCGATTTTCTGGCACTTTTTACCATAAAATATCTAACTTTTGCCAAAAATGAAGTTTTAGAATATCCCCTGAAGCTTTAGAACGTGTTTTAATTATGGCAAACTAAGCGCTAGTGAATTAATTGTTATACGAATGGACAACAATATTTGTTTTCTTTGAAATAACAACTGCTGGGATACTAAGAGCTGCAGGGATTATTTAGTTTTTCTTCAACGGTTGACCGGTGAGCGTGACACGAGTTTTATTCAGTATTTCGACGTTGATGAGGTAAATTTTCAGAACATTTTGCGGTTGACGGCTACCCCCGTTTCCTTGAAAGACCCTGTTCTAACAGTGTATGGATTATCTTTTCACGCACGTCTTCCTACCTCACGCATGTGCACAACGGAAGAGCTCTGGAATCGAATGTGATCACAGCATTTATGGCTTTGCCCTTGGTACTGCATTCCTCAGTTTTCCGTTGACGCTACGCCTAATGCTTCTTCTTTTGAATGCGTAATTTATCTCTAAGTTATTTTACAATAAGTCATGTACATACGGCGACTCAGTTCAGTACCTAAGTTCTTTCAACCTAATCCTGATCTTTTTCCCCAGATTGCAATGTTTACAGCGACTGTATCCGCCATTATTGCTATAAGCTTCGTGAGTTTTGCGACGGGGAATGCCATAAAACATAACTCCGGCATTGACGCAGCTCTCAAGTGTCTACAAGAAGGGATCGAGGTGAAAGGTGCTTATATACAATCGGCTGGGGCCGGCATATCAAGACGACTGCTGAAAAGATCTATGCGTCGTGGTTATTTTTTGAGGTAAGACCCTCTTTCACCCTGGTTGATGAGGTTCAGCAAAGTCTCCGGGCCACTATATAAACTACATAGTTTTGGCTGAAATTGAGTCCTTAGTCTAAAGGGCTTCCCCACTTTGCTTAGTTCTAAAATGAACAATCGGCCCAGATTCGGTCGCTCCGGCATGGACACTGTACCAGGCTTCTCGCGGAAAAATAAACGTGTTAAAAACGACGAAGATAGCCACGGCTACTCTCCAGAAGCGAACACGGACGACTCTCAAGCCATGAGATATTATTATTTTTTATTTTTCGGATCATTCTTTATAGCGAGTGGGACCTTGCCTAGTGTGTTCTGCTGGTGTGTTACCGTCTACAGATGGGGATTTCTTTAACTTGGTCGTCGCTTCCAGTGCAGCGCAAGGTTCTTGCGAATCGTTCGGGTGTGAGTGAAGACATGCCTTTGTATGAAGAACTGCGAACAATCGCGCTACAATCAGGTAACCAGTGGGGCTTTGCTATTAATTGTCGGAGTAACACCGACTGATATGATCCTGCTTAGCCCCCCCCCCCCCCCCCCCTCCACCCCAACCTTGTTCACCCCAACATACATATTCATGGCGTTCAGTCGACCTCATCAAGCTTAGCCGTTTAAAGATATTTTGAAAGTTTCTTAATTTCACTGTTTTATTTTTGTTTTTGTTCTTGTTGTTTATAGGAATAATGGAGAAAGAAAACTTGGTGAACATCGGTTAGTGATTGTTTTTGTTAATCTCTAATAATGGCAGTATCAAGAACAAAAGATACTATACCTCGGTCATTTCTTAGAATTTTCATACTACGTTGGTTTTAATACGGTGAGCATGAAAACCGAGGTTAAAACAGACAAGCAAAATTAACAAAGAAAAAAAGAAAACCAAAACAAAGAGGTTAGGAGCATTCTGCACCAATCAATTATTAACGGGAAAAAGAGCAAATTTAAATTTAAAAAGTGTTCGAAATGACCAAAAACCCCATTTTTTGCTTTCGCAATACCCGTTTCTTCGCCTTCAAAAGTGCCCCGATTGTCGCGCGGCCAAAATATCACGTGACATATACGTGTGACGTCACAGTGTTATGTTCGCTCACAAGCAATATGGCTGAAAAGGGACTGAAATCCTCAGGCGGGAGACTTTCCGTCGCTCTCATCCGGAATAAGACAAACTGTAGGAACGGTAGATATACAGAGAAAGTATCGGTGCGTCAATTGTCTTCTGATCCGGCTGTGAGAGCACAATGCGTTCGATTTGTTCAACGACATCAGGTTCATTTTGGCGAGCCTGTCTCATGCAATCTTGAGTTCTGTCCATCTTGAAGAATCGAGAATCGAGCCAAGAGAAGTTCGAGGCAAAACGTAACACCGCGACGTCACAAGCTGACTCGACACTTCTCACTCAGTATACCTGCCAACTTTTATCCGAGTTAAATGCGTGAGATTTTCGTCTCGTGACCGGAATTTCCGAAAATGTTCCGGCGACTTCCGACGATTTCTCGAATACTTTCGAACTTGACCGAACATGTCCGAAGATGTTCCGATGACTTCCGGACACTTCCGAAGCTATTTAAGTTCGTTTCCAGTCCCTCAAATGCAAATTGAAACGCGACATTTTAGCGCGTTCTGATGCAGTTAGGACTCAAACTTGACATTAAGCGCCGTTTGTTCGAACAGTTACAGGGAACATTGAATTGAATTTCTGTTTAAAATGTGTTAAAGAACTAGTCAATGCGTGCGATCGACAACTTTGGACGGCAGGAGTGAGACTCACGCATAATTAATTCAGCTTTATTTGAACAACAACAACAACAACAATAAAACGTGATGTGTTGAAATTGGAAGAATCCTCAAAAAGCGCCGCAGCACCATTCTAGGAGGAAACTCCAACCTGTCTATAAACCTACTAATATACAGAATGTATAATGTACAATGTATATACAGAAATTCAAAGAGTTAAAAAAGTAGAAACCTTCGACTTAAAATCTGCCACAGATGATGCTTCTCTAATGTCAAGAGGGAGACTATTCCATTCCCCAACTATTCTCCTCATAAAGCTAAATTTAAATAAATTAGTCCTAATGCATGAGAGTTAGCAGGTACACTTCTGATGGCAAAGAAGCGGGTATTTCGAAAGCGAAAAATCGGGGTTTCGGCCATTTCGAACTTCCAGAAACAGGAATAAGAAACTTCGTGTCGTTTGCACTATTGAACTCAAGTGTTTGCGATAACGTTGCCTACTCACAGAGGAAGATCGTTACGAGCCTTGTGCTGGGGAAGCCATGCGCAAATGCTTCAAAGAAGATGAGATCATGTTTGAGAATCATTTCAAGGTTATTAACATCAACACCGCCTACAGGAAGTATGTCATTTGCTTTGACCGCGAGGCTGAAGTAAGGTGTGCCACGCTCATCCTTCGACACTTCATCGCCCATTTCAAAGCGTTTCAGGGGCACGAAAACAATGGCAAGTCACTGTCACTGTCAGAATCACTGTTCGAGCAACTCAAGCCTAAACTATGAAGACGATTTCTGACACCACCTTGGCCTGGGAGGAGCAAGGCTAATATAACAGCATATCGAAGGAATTTATTACAGGGTACTATATACCATACCCGATAGGTTAGACTTACTCATAAGAATAATTAAACAACAATTCATAGAAGCGAAATAAATATTCACTCTTTTTCACTGACAGTGAGGTAAATAATTGTTTACTGTGTGCCCTAAAACCGGTGGACAGCTAGTCCTGACTCTTAAACGCTTAAGTTCTGTAGACAGATACAAAACTCTTGCCGTGCAATTGAGGAATGTTATTTTACCAGTTTAGCCCTATTCAAATACTATGTAATCAAGTTTGCAACCGTTATGCAAAAGGTCTTATCTCAGGACATGCTTTATAACTTGTAAATGTACAATTTGTCGCAACCAGTGTTCAAAAGAAATAAACATTGAGTTGTTGCTTTTTTGAGAGCAAATTAATTCAATTTATTTGCAGTCAGTTTTCTCAGCGGTCTTATCTACAATGGAGTTTAGTCGTTGTTTTGGCAACCGTGTTGGGGTTGAAAAATGTAGCTCTTTATCTTGTGGGAAGAGTTAGTTGTGAAGAAAAGAACAAAAAACGTCCCTGATATGATGGAGCAAAGCAAAATCAATTGCAAGATGCTGTGAGAAACAGAATCATATTTTCAGACGGCGGCATTCCAGATTGAAATGCATCATTGAGGAAAATCGTGGTTTCTGATCTCCGATGGAAACGTAGCTAGAAAGGGAAAGCGGACGTGCGCACGAAGCGAGGGGAACGCGGAGACCCGGGGGGGGGGGCACTGACTAGTAATAGGCTACTGGGAATGTGCCGCTGGATGGGGTCGCATTTTTACGATAGAGTTACATGAATGGGGTCGTACATTTTCGGGATTTGGGGGGTAAGAAAATTCTGGTAAGTACAGGGATTTACAAATGGTAAGATTCACGGTTAAAAAGTTGTTACTGTATTTCGTGCTGTTTTAATATTTAACAACGGGCTCGTCACACTTGCAAAATAGTCCAGAACCCCCGGGTCCAGAAGAAAGTCCACCGAAAACATCCGTGATACAGTATTTATTTTCTATTCTATGTCGTTATTCTCCATCAAACTGTAATGGGGTAGGGGTTCTGGGGCACATACCCAGCAACAATTGACCTGAGTACGCCACGCACCCAACAATGTTGGATGATGCTGGGCCCAACAATGTTCGGATGATATTGTCCCAACAATGTTGGGTGTTGTTTCCACTTCCAACAACCAACATGTTGGGGCCCAATTAACAATTTCAGGGGCATTTACACTGGTCTTAAGGTTTGTTTGATGCTTCAGAGTACCCAAGGGACCACGTGATTCCTCTTTAGCACTGTTAGCTAGCAAGAAGGTCGTGCGAAAAATGAAAGACAAAACAACGCATGGATTGAAGAGTTTGTTGGTCTTTAACTGACCTAAAATGCACTCTCGTCTCTAAATGGAAAACAGCAACTGAAGTGGTGGAGAAGCATTAGAAAAAAAAGAAATACAACATGAAAACTACAACAAATGACTTAATTGAAAGAGTAAGGGTTTTTTTACTTGATAGACCATTTCTTTATACTTGCTACAGGGCATATTTCTTTTTTCCACTCTCGTTTATAACGCATATATGCTGTCGAGAAAAAAAATACAAAATCCTGTTATTAAAATAAAGTTAAGTGCTGCTAGTTCTGTTGCTGGTTAGCTGCTTTACCTGACCTCCATGGCATAAAAGCATTGCCAAGGAATAATGTCCCTTTACTGAAATCGTCTTTTTTTTATTACGTGATTTGAACATTGAATAAACTATCATTAATTGATGCCTCTTTTATTTAGAATAAGAGAATAAGAAAGACTCTTACAGCTGGTAAGTAAAGGAATACTGAAGATGTTAAACACTTACATTAAGGTCTCTGAAATGTTCATTATAATCCTACAAAACAAAACATAATTTTAGTCATAACTGAAGGGTATTCCGCAAAAGGGGTGTACCGGTATATTGCTTTTTTGCCTTAAAATCCAAAATATCTCTTAACTCACTCTACATGTACTTTAGCATACAGATTGGAAATGGCATGTCAGAAATGAAGTTCAATCTGCACTTCTTTTGCGATTAGAAAGCTAGGATCCGAAGGGTGAAAGCTTATAACTTTTGCCCAAAACTCAAGAAACAGAAAGAAAAGGATCTGATGCGAGGTTGATTTCTTCTGTTTTGAGTTGGTTCAGTTTAAGGCAAAAGTCAGACACTAATTTGTTGAGTCACAAAATAAGTGCAGAACTTCATTTCTGACACAGTAACCAGTCTGTATGCCAAAGTAGAGCGAATTTAGAGAGATTTGGATTTCAAGGCCAAAAAGCGATGTTACTATGCCCCTTTTGCAGATTGCCCTTAAATCAATTCTATAGTCAGAAGATACACACATAGCAAATAAATCTTCAGATCTGTATATTTTATTGGTATCAACTAATTTTTGCTTGGAATCACTGATTTTTATTAAACAAACTTACCAAGGCATAGCCCACCACAAATTTATCAGGTATCTCAAAACCTATGTCTGAAAACAAAACAACAGCACAAAATTGGTCATCTTGAATCTCTTGCAAATTACGAAAATCAACTAAGCAATGGATTCCTTGATCACAGTAAATTAAAGCATCAAACTTTGTTGATAAAGTCACAAGAATGCACTTACAATCTGGTCGGTAGCCCTTACTCTTGGGTGTTCTTTTTACCAGCAAACTACAAATAGATGCACAAAGCACAAAGTTATCAATAAAGACTATTAGAAATAAATGTAGGTGTCACTAAAATAAGCTTAAGTATTTGTCGTGTAATGTCTAAACAGCAGCATTTTGTCATTTAACTCAGCCAAGAAAAGTAGAGAAAGTTGGATTGCTTTCTTCACAACCACTTTGTGAGCCTTCTACACATATTGTAAACCCTCCCTAATCCCCCCAAACCCCTTGATATCCCTGTATTTCTTACATGTACATACCGGTATGATCCAGTTGGGAACCTAATCTCTTACAGCATACATTAGATGATTATAACCACGTTCTTTAACCCATCGACTACCAAGCATTTTGCCAAAAAACACCTTTTGAGGCTAGTTGAGCCATTTTCTGGCCAGATTCTCAGCCAAAAAGGACCAAAAACAGAATTTCGAGAATTTCGGTTGAAAAGTTTCACCGCCCCCTCTCCTTCTACCTTTCACTTTCTTGCCTCGCGTTTTCTTTCACTTTTCTTGCCTCACTTTCTTTCTCTCTTGCTGGGCATTTTCTGGACTTCCTTTCGGTGGGAAAAGATTTGTGGAAAACTTTTAGGATCATAGGATTCAGTGGAAGGAAGTGCAGCTGGGTAGTGGAACAAGATTTTCATTCAAATTTTTGGCTCAACATCACTTGGTTTTTTCATGTTTCTCCGGCCTGTTTGACGGAATCATGCTCATTGGGGTATGGTTTGAAAGATCTCTTCACCCTACACATGCTACATATATCATGTAAAAGTTAATGTCTATGAGCGTTAAAAGTGATGACGTCACAAGTGGTACAAGGGACATGGTTCTGTGCTGCCGGTTTTGGCCAGCACGGGTGCCACTGGGTTAAACAGAACCACAAATAGCTTTTCATTCAATGGCATGGACACTCATTGTTTGACTTACCTTGCTACTTTCACAGATGCTGGGCTGAACTTGTTAAGTGTGGTTAGCAGTTTCTGCATGGTAGCACCAGTATCTATAATATCCTGTTGAATTATATAAAAGAGTAAAATTATAAAGCCACATATATGCTGCCACGCCAGACACTTCATATCTAACAAAAAATGACAAACACATACTACAGCTGCAACTCGCACTGAGCAAAAAGTAGTTTTGTTAAAAATTAATATCACAAGTACATTGGAGCCTAGAGATATAAAACAATCAAAGAAAGATCTCGACCAATCAATGCACGTCACATATGAATGTAATGAATGGACTCCTGTAGATTGCCATGAGTCTCCCATTAGCTTAATGATTAGAGAGCCTGATCTGTAAACAGGAGGTCAATAATATTATTCAATCCCAGATTTTTTCTTTCGACCAGCACCTGTGAATATTACTGACTAGGGACCCCACAGCATCATGGATCCCTGAATGTTTTCAAGGCCACTCGGAACACCAAGGGGTAGCAATGTTTTACCTAAGTTGAGAACATGTCTTTGAGTAGTTCCAGCTTTTAGAGTCATTAGCTTTCAATGTGTTTAATAAGTAAACAAATTTACAACACATGACAAGTTGAATTTTCCAGCTTTATTACAATTTGTGGTATTACTGTAGTAACAGAGTTGAGATTTGAAAACGTACCTCAACAACTAAAACATGCTGAAAGAAAAGAAATGCAATTAATCATTGCATTTGCAACATAAAAAAGAAGACCCTTAAGACAAATCTAATATATAAAAATATATAAATTCATCTGAAAAGTTACACTTTAAGAATGAAGGCTTTTTTTGAAGATGTGCCACTCAGAAAATATCCATCACTTTGCTAAAAATCATTTTGTTTCTGGAAGATCTAACTAAGCAAAGTGTTTTGTATTGAGGCGGACCTACATAACTCTGTGCCTCTGGCTAGTCCTCTATTTTGGGTAAAAATTTAGCAAAAGTGGGATGGAAATTTAGGTATGCCAACAGATATGTGATATGTGAATGATATATGAAATAAATCATATATGAACTGCGGAAATGATCCTTGCAGTTGTGAATGCAATCAATTTATGCAATTGCGTAAAGAAACCTGAAAAAAATTCTGGACTTCAACAGGGTTTGAACTCATGACCTTGTGATACCAGTGCAATGCTCTAAACCAACTGATCTATGAAGCCACTGATGTTGGAAACAGGTCAATTATGGGTTCATATGTTCCCACGAAAGAAATGATTGCAACTGCAAGGATCATTTCTTCATTTCAGAGATGTGATATGATGTTAGAAAATGTACATGCAGCATTAAAAAACTCAAACCTTTATATTTGAGCTTTGTAGTTTGTTCAATCTGTAATTTTGCAAGATTATGGACATGGTCTTAGTCTATGTATTGAAGCTATAATTGGGTATCAAGGGAAATCAAAGTTACCTTTCCCTTTAATGATGACAAATCATCACTTCCAATCACTTTTACTTCACCTGACGAATGGTCATCCTGCAGTCAAGTTTGAACAAAAGAATATAGATTACAAAATATTCAGTCATTATTACCAGCCATTAGCCAACTTATATGGTAACTATGGTGTAAGCAAATATAAATTTATTGACTGGTAGACCCAGTAGTCTACATAAAATTTGTGGGCCAGAAATCATATCATAAAGAATCCCAACTGGCAGAAGGTGAACCAGTTGGCTGTTTACCCAATTGGCTTAATGCCCTAACCAGACGACCACACTTCAGGGCAAATAATCCTTGCTAATCTTTCAATTCTAAAATACAATTCATAAATTAATGCACCTGAGATTACTACACACAGAGTACAGTGTATATACACTTTTAACACTATATTTGTAAAAAAAAATACCTCATAGCTTTTTAATCTGATGAAATCAACGGACATCTGAACTGACTGGTCTGTTAAACCAGAAAAAAGGAAACATTTTAGAGACATAATTTATGTCAATCAAGACTTTATAATAATTCTGCAACAACTGATTAGCCACAACTGATGCTAGGGTAACTCCTCAAGATTCCATAGTACACTAGATTAAGATGTATTATGATGCTTTTTACTAAAAGTCAGCAATGTCCAATCATCTGTGTGAGAATACAGTAGCATGCAAATGTAAGTTGACAGTCCCTCGAAACTCAAACTTCTCAACTCTAACCTTGATCCTTGATACTTGAAAGCTTCGAGTATCCAGGCTCAAGTCAAGTGTATCAAGTATCGAAGTCAAGTGCTTCAAGTTTCAAAACAAGGAACAAAAATTTTTCGTGTGATTCGTTTTTTACACATCTGATCGGAAGAGATTTCGTTGGCAACTTACCACGATGATTCTTGGTAACAATGACTGATGTTTTCACAAGCTAATGAAACTCATCATCAGAATCATTTGACTCTAGACACTCAATAAATTTCCATTCAGCTTTTTCAAACATCAGTCAATGTAAAACATAAGAGTCCTACTCAGGACTACACACTGAGATAATCATGCGTTGCCGAGTTATGATAATAATAAGAGTTATGGCTTCAGACAATAAAATAAATTAATTACAATTTTTTTGTCTGTTTACTTACCTCCACTAGCACTGATTGACCTGATACAATTCATCAGGTCACCAAAAAACTGATATCCGCCTTTAAGCACACACAGTCCAATGAGGGGACCCTTTCCAACTTCACGGCAAATATTCCTTGCCAATCTTTCAATTCTAAAAAACAATACAATAAATGCATCTGAGAATGAATATCCTTATATTTTCTGGTTCCAGGAAATATCATTTGATACTCTCTGTCCATGGGGCAACTGGAGGTGACTAGAGAACACAAGGAGGTGATCAGTCTTAAAAGCCAAAAGAAAGTAAAAGTTTCCATGTGGTAGGAATAATTTCACTTGAAAAAGGCCTCAACAACCAGAAATTCCAGTCACCATTGTAGATCTGTGTGTTCCACTTGATTAAATCTTAGCAACAACTGTACATTGCTTAGATCTTGATAAAAGGGATGGATGTCTTGGTTTCCAGATGAAAAGTCCACACAAATGTGAAAAAGCTACAGGTAAAAATTCTAAGGACAGAACAGGACTTTTAAGATAAGATATAAGATAAGACTTTCTTTTAGTTCTTGCCTGTCACCTATGAGTCCTTTTGGTATCAAAATTGACTCTACATCATCCTCATAGTGTTTTGGCAGACAAAACATATCCAAAGAGTACCCCTCATAGTCATCTGGAATCTGTACGATAAAAAACAAATAGCAAGATTCTTTCATGGTTGAAGGCGCCATTAGCATTTTCTCACACAAGTTCGTTATTTAAATATTTTTCGATGACATCGAGTGATCACAACACCATGCATGGCCATGGTT
Source organism: Pachyseris speciosa (assembly GCA_016490735.1). Classification (NCBI taxonomy): domain Eukaryota; kingdom Metazoa; phylum Cnidaria; class Anthozoa; order Scleractinia; family Pachyseridae; genus Pachyseris; species Pachyseris speciosa. Next base: position 1,645,417 of record JAEMWC010000010.1, read on the forward strand.
AACATAAATCTGGAGGAAAGAGGATAAGTTAAATTTGGCTATGTCACAGTGCATTTTCAGAACAGAGTTATTTTACCAAAACTGTCAAAATAAATTTTCCTGTTCCTTTCTTATAAGACTTATAATTTTTTAATCCCAGTGCATGGCTTAAGCTTAAAGTGCACCTAACCCCAAAAAATTTTTTTCGCTTAAATAAATCTTTGCACCTGTACGAAATGTATTGCGCCGTTCTGAGCCTTTTAAAACCAAATATTGACTTTTTATAGGCTGCAAAAGTTACGAAATTTAGCCATCATCTGTCCCACGACCGCGCTAGTAAGGAGCATGGCTCTATTCCTTACATGACGTCACAAACCGATTTCCATCGCATTAAGTCTTTATAAACATGCATGCAAAGCAGTTTGTGACGTCATGTAAGGAATAGACCCATGCCCCTTACTAGCTCGGTCGTGGGACAGATGATTCGTATCTTTTACAGCCTATAAAAAGACAAGATTTGGTTTAAAAAGGCGCAAAAAGGCGCAGCGTGTTTCGAACAGGTGTAAAGATTTATTTAAGCGAAAAAAAAAATTTTGGGGTTAGGTGCACTTTAAGCTTATATATTTATCAAACTGAATAGCTAAAATTAACATGATAAAACCAGTGAAAGATCAGGGTCATCGAAGTCAACTGAACCTTAATCCTGTCATTAACTGCTATAATGTTCGATATCATGGCTTGACACAATCATATCAGTTTCAGTGGGTGTCAGACGTAAAAGCAAACAGTCATCCTCCAGTAATAACATATAAGCTTACATTTGCATAGTTAATCTTTAAAATAAAATCGAAGCCCCCAAAAAGTGAATGATGATTCACTTGTCAAAATGCAGGTTTGCAACTGCACGACGCATTCACCAAATTCGTCTTACAAACCAACACTCAAAACAGAGAAATATCTGTTGTGAAAAGAGCGACATGAAGCTACTGTTTCGCTATTAAACGCGTAAGCTCCCTTCGGCATACCTTTTTGCTCGCCCCGTAAACGCGTGGCAGCTTTCGTGACAAGTGTCAACAAACTTCGACACTGAAAAGTCCTCTAAATCCCCTAATTATATATCCTTTGCATTTTGGAAGGTTTTATACAAAGAAAGAAGTATCAAGAAGGGTTCTCGCACGAGGAGCAAGAAGTGGTTTCACAATCTTACCTTGATGCAATCGTCTGAAGCCATCTTTTTTTCACGCGATTTCACGCGGGAAAATAGAAATAGGTTGTTTTACCCGACTTAACTTTTCTATGTAACCGCTCCTTGCTTGACATTTTGGCGTGACACATGATCAGAGAAAGACTTCATGTTTGGGCATATACTCCATGGGAAGAACCCATATAGTCTCCCTCTATAAGATTCCTTTTATGGTCTCCCTCTATAAGATTCCTTTAGTGCTAGTGCTTATACTCTTTGCGTTGCTTGTACTACTTGAGGTGCTTGTACTACTTGCCTTGCTTGTACTACTTGAGTTGCTTCTACTACTTGAGGTGCTTGTACTACTTGAAGTGCTTGTACTCCTTGAGGTGCTTATACTACTTGGGTTGCTTGTACTACTTGAGGTGCTTGTACTACTTGAGGTGCTTGTACTACTTGAGGTGCTTGTAATACTTGGGTTGCTTGTACTACTTGAGGTGCTTGTACTACTTGAGGTGCTTGTACTACTTGAGGTGCTTGTACTACTTGGGTTGCTTGTACTACTTGAGGTGCTTGTACTACTTGCCTTGCTTGTACTACTTGAGGTGCTTGTACTACTTGAGGTGCTTGTACTACTTGAGGTGCTTGTACTACTTGAGGTGCTTCTACTACTTGGGTTGCTTCTACTACTTGAGGTGCTTGTACTACTTGAGCTGCTTGTACTCCTTGAGGTGCTTGTAGTACTTGAGGTGCTTGTACTACTTGAGGTGCTTGTACTACTTGCCTTGCTTGTACTACTTGAGTTGCTTCTACTACTTGAGGTGCTTGTACTACTTGAAGTGCTTGTACTCCTTGAGGTGCTTATACTACTTGGGTTGCTTGTACTACTTGAGGTGCTTGTACTACTTGAGGTGCTTGTACTACTTGAGGTGCTTGTAATACTTGGGTTGCTTGTACTACTTGAGGTGCTTGTACTACTTGAGGTGCTTGTACTACTTGAGGTGCTTGTACTACTTGGGTTGCTTGTACTACTTGAGGTGCTTGTACTACTTGCCTTGCTTGTACTACTTGAGGTGCTTGTACTACTTGAGGTGCTTGTACTACTTGAGGTGCTTGTACTACTTGAGGTGCTTCTACTACTTGGGTTGCTTCTACTACTTGAGGTGCTTGTACTACTTGAGCTGCTTGTACTCCTTGAGGTGCTTGTAGTACTTGAGGTGCTTGTACTACTTGAGGTGCTTGTACTACTTGAGGTGCTTGTACTACTTGGGTTGCTTGTACTACTTGGGTTGCTTCTACTACTTGAGGTGCTTGTACTACTTGAGCTGCTTGTACTCCTTGAGGTGCTTGTAGTACTTGAGGTGCTTGTACTACTTGAGGTGCTTGTACTACTTGGGTTGCTTGTACTACTTGAGGTGCTTGTACTACTTGAGGTGCTTGTACTACTTGAGGTGCTTCTACTACTTGAGGTGCTTGTACTACTTGAGGTGCTTGTACTACTTGAGTTGCTTGTACTACTTGGGTTGCTTGTACTACTTGAGGTGCTCGTACTCCTTGAGGTGCTTGTAGTACTTGAGGTGCTTGTACTACTTGGGTTGCTTCTACTACTTGAGGTGCTTGTACTACTTGAGGTGCTTGTACTACTTGGGGTGCTTGTACTACTTGAGGTGCTTGTACTACTTGAGGTGCTTGTACTACTTGAGGTGCTTGTACTACTTGGGTTGCTTGTACTACTTGAGGTGCTCGTACCCCTTGAGGTGCTTGTAGTACTTGAGGTGCTTGTACTACTTGAGGTGCTTGTACTACTTGGGTTGCTTGTACTACTTGAGGTGCTTGTACTACTTGAGGTGCTTGTACTACTTGAGGTGCTTGTACTACTTGGGTTGCTTGTACTACTTGAGGTGCTTGTACTACTTGAGTTGCTTGTACTACTTGAGGTGCTTGTACTACTTGGGTTGCTTGTACTACTTGAGGTGCTTGTAGTACTTGAGGTGCTTGTACTACTTGAGGTGCTTGTACTACTTGAGGTGCTTGTAGTACTTGAGGTGCTTGTACTACTTGGGTTGCTTGTACTACTTGAGGTGCTTGTACTACTTGAGGTGCTTGTACTACTTGAGTTGCTTGTGCTCCTTGAGTTGCTTGTACTACTTGAGGTGCTTGTACTCCTTATAGCTCCAGTGATTTAAAGAACGAGTTTCGACTGCTGTTTGTAAACTTTATTCTTCTTTATAACTTTGTCAACAAACACCGTGAAAACTGAAATAAATGTACAAACGCTGTGAGAAACGCTGCAGATAAATTACGAATGAAATTACGCGACGCGGTTATTACAAAATGTTAAAACCTAAAACTGAGAGTTTACAAATGGTTTGAAAAACAACGATACTAAGTTTAAAAAGTACAATAACGCTGACAAGAAATTATTTGAACAAATTACAATAAATAAAGCGATCATGTACAAACGATAAGCTTGCGACATTTACGACGGTACGATTAAAAGTGCGTAACTAATCGTAATTAATTAAATGAAAGCAAATAAATACCTTGGTTCTGCCCTGAGAATCACTGAAACTTTAAGGAAATCTTGTGACGTCCTTGTAACGTCCTTAACAGAAATTGTTGCCCTTTTTACAACATTTACTTGCAACTTATTTGCAAGCTTGCTACCTTTTAGATGGCAACATCCTATCTGCTTGCGACAGCAGAAAAAATCGGGTTTTGTGTGCTGTCGCGTGTACTATCGTGTGCCTTAAAGTACGCGTGATAGCTCGCGATGATGGAAAAATCTAGAAAGATCTAGAAACGTATACGCAATGTAGAACCTTCCAGAAAACGGTTCTGTTGTAGCTACACTCCCACCAAAATTATGGTGATTTCTGAATGGGAATGAACAAATCTTGAATAATTTTATCGCACATGTTACACAGAAGCCTAGTTAAAAGACTACTTGTAACTAAGTGTTTGCTTCAGTCGACCTTAGTTGCTGAACTGGTCCTCGGATAGCCATGAAGCATCTCAAGGCATTCATAAAGGCATCGCTTGTCATTTCATCTAATTCTTCAATATGGACTGCTCGAGAACTCATACACGTGAAAATCAGTGCGTATCTCTTCAATTCCTTACGACCTTCTTTGACGGTGAACGGTCCAAAACAGTCCATACCACAGTATGTGAATGGAGGGGCAGGCTCTACTCTGTCTTCAGGGAGATCAGCCATCTTTTGACCTTCAGTTGGCCGTCTTTGACGTCTGCATCGCACGCATTTGTGTATGTGTGAGGACACTGCAGCCGAGAGACCTAGGATCCATAAGCCATTAGAGCGAATCTCGTTAATGGTGATTCCCTTCCCTTGATGTCTTACTTTCTTGTGGAAGTGATCTATGATCAGGTTGGTGACATGGGAACTTCTTGGTAAGATGATCGGGTGCTTTACTTCAAACGGCAACGAAGATTTCTCTAGCCTTCCGCCCACTCTTAGTATTCCACGATCATCGAGAAATGGATCCAACTTGAGGAGAGGACTCGTCGTCAAAATCTTGCAGCTACTTCCTTGACGAGTAAGTCTTGTTATTTCGTCCTTGAAAGCAGTACGTTGTAGTTCCTTAAAGACACGCATCTCAGCATCTTGACGTTCAGCTACTGTTGTGGCGACTGACTTTGGTTTATTCTTCTTGGAAAGTCTTTTGAGGTACGAAACCACTCCAACAGCTTTGGTCCAATCTGAAAATTTTGCCACGCAGTCCAGGAGGTTAAACGAATCCTTGTTTGTAGTTGTGAGCACGATAGACCTTACTTCTGGGTCTCCGATCTGAATTTCAGGAGTTTCTTCTACGGCGAGCGGTATCTCCTTCTCCCAGAGAAATGCGGGTCCGCTGAACCAATTAGAATTCCTTAGCTCTTCGACATTTAGGCCTCTGGATGCGTGGTCAGCAGGATTGGTGCTGGTGTCGATGTACCGCCAGTCTTTCGGGTCGGTAATGGATCTGATCGTTTGAACCCTGTTTGCTACAAACGTATGAAATCTCTTGGCCTCGTTATTGATGTGGCCTAGCACCACCTTTGAATCTGTCCAGAAGTACTGCTTGAGATTGACGTACTTTAATTCTTCCTGAAGCATCTGGCCAACCTTCGCTGAAACAACTGCCGCTGTAAGTTCCAATCTTGGTATTGTAGTTATCTTTGAAGGAGCGACACGAGATTTCCCCATTACCAGTGCGACATTGACATTCTCGTCTTTATCCTTCACTCTCAAGTATGAGCACTGTCCATATCCGAATGTGCTAGCATCAGCAAAGTTGTGCAATTCGTACACCTTTCCTTGACCTATCTTCTTTGGCTCAAAACATCTTGGTATCTTCAATTCCTTTAGACGCAGAAGGTCTAGCTTCCATTTCTCCCACCTTGGTTGGAGTTCTTCTGGCAGAGGATCATCCCAACTTATGCCCTTCTGGCACACCTCTTGAAGAATTCTTTTTGCTTTCAGAACCAAGGGGGCTAAAAATCCAAGGGGATCGTAGACTGACGCTACGGTCGACAGCACTCCTCTTCTAGTCAAGGGTTGATCCTTCACAATGATAGAGAAACCGAAACAGTCTGACTCCACTGACCATTGGACTCCAAGAACTCTCTCTATTGGAAGTGGTTCGGAAGGCAGATCCAATTTGATATCAGCTGCTCTCTCGCTTTCCGGTACAGATTCGATTACTGACCGATCATTTGAAACAAACTTGTGCAGACGCAGGCCACCACTCTTACAAACTTCTCGTGCTCCCTGGATGAGGTCTTTAGCTTGCTCCGCAGATTCCAGGCTGGACAGTCCGTCATCTACGTAGAAATCGTGCGCAATGAACTGGGCTGCTGAAGGATACCTTTCCTTCTCTTGACTTGCCATATGTTTGAAACCGTAGCTGGCGCAACCAGGCGAGGAAGTTGCTCCAAACAAATGGACTTTCATCCTGTACTCTTTAGGATCTTGGTTGATGTCACCGTTTGGCCACCAGAGAAATCGTAAATAATCTCGGTCTTCTTCGCACACAAAGAACTGGTGAAACATCTTTTCCACGTCGCAGGTAATGGCATAAGGATACTTCCTGAACCTACACAGCACACCAATCAAGTTGTTAGTCAAGTCAGGTCCGCTGAGTAGATGGTCATTAAGACAAGTTCCTTTGAACTTTGCTGAGCAGTCAAATACCACTCTAATCTTGTTCTTCTTTGGGTGATAGACACCATGATGCGGTATATACCACTTTACTTCTTCGTCTTTATCAAGTATTGGGGCTTCTTCAGCGTCACCTCTGCTTAGGACTTCGTCCATGAACTTTGCGTAGTCTTCTTTATACTTCGAATCTTTCTTAAATCTTCGTCTAAGATGTTCAAGTCGAGCGAGTGCCATGGAGCGGTTGTTAGGCAGTAACGGACGTTCCTTGAATGGTAGTGGCATCTCGTAATGCGCATTTTCATTTCTCTTGATACCTTCTTCCATGATCTTTAAGAACTTTATGTCTTCTTGGGAGGTCATCTTAGCATTTCTGTTCTCTATGAAGTCTGACTCGAGCACTCGCACAATGTCGTTCATTGTTACAACAGGCACTTCCTTTACTACGACTCTGCGGCAAAATGATCTCCCACCGTTTGCACTCCTGGTACCAACTATGCTCCAACCGAGATCTGTTCGGACTCCATATGGTTCATTGGACTTGCCGGTAATAACCTCTCTTGGGGTTAAGGCTTGCGAACAGTCATATCCAATAAGTAGTCCAACATTGCAGTCTAACAGGTCTTGCATTTCGTCTGCGATCGATTGCAGGTGGTCCCAACTCTTCGCCGTGGATTTAGTGGGTATGTGAGAGTCATCTGCAGGAATCATCGTTCTGGTGAATGCTGTAGAAATAGGGATCTTGAGGTCTGAATTATATCCTCTTACTTGCAGGTTTGAGATTCTTTGGCTGTCGACGAGCAACTCTTGGCTGGTGATGGTGCTCAACCGAAGCTTCGTTGGCTCTGTTTCTGCACAAAGCTCGTCGCAAGTCTCCTTTAGCATAAAGGTAGCATCACTTTGTGTGTCCAGGATTGCATAAACCAAAAGTTCTTTGTCAGGTTTGGAGCTTACTGACAACCACACGGGAACTATCATTGAGGTGCTTGTGCTTGAGACCCCTTGTGAGGTACACGAAGTTGAATTGTGAACGCTTGGAGATTCGACTTTATTTCCGTCTTCTTTCTTCGAATTCTCTTCCTTCTCATCGCGTCTGCCTTCTTTCCTTTCTGCGGTATTTCTATCTTGATGGAGGCAAGTAGGATGCTTCTTATTACACGCAGAGCAAGATAGCCTCCTTTGGCACTCTTTGGATTCGTGACCTCTCTTTAGGCACCCGAAGCAGAGTCTGTTTTCCTTAACAAACGTAAGCCTATTCTTGACTGTCTCCGTCCTGAACCTTGAGCAGACATCCAAATGATGGTCCGTCTTCTTACAGAATGTGCAATACATCTGTTGTCGTTGGGTTCCCTTTGGCTTCTTGAAATGTTCTTCGGTTGTATCGGTAGAAAGAATAGTCTTCTTCTCCTTGACGTCCTTTAATTTCTGTCCTTTGTTCACATTGTCGAACATTTCAGCCTCCTTTACAGCGCTCCAGGAAGAAATTGGATTACACACCAGGTTAGCTTCTTCAGTCACGAAGGTTACGAATGTCTTGAAGTCTGGATAGAGTTTGTATTCCGTAAGGTACTTATGGGCTTCTCTGTTCCATCGAGAAATCAACCAATCCGGTAACTTGGTGAGCAGCTTCTGATTCTCTGTGTAATCGTTCAAGACATTAAGGCTTTGGACCGCTTGCATCGCTGTTTCCACGCTTGACAGGAAGTCTGCAAATTTCCTAAGGCCTTGATGATCCTTGGAACCTATTTTTGGCCATCTTTGTAGTTTGTCTCTGTACGCCTTTGTTATTACGAAGGGGTGACCAAACCTTTCGTCCAATATCTTCCACGCACGTTCATAAGCCTCTGGGGAGATTTGTAAGAAGAGACCACTGATAGCTTCTTTAGCAGATCCGCTTACATATCGTTTTAAATAATACATCTTGTCGCTGGGAGGTAAGCCTTTTCGGTCTATGAGAGCGTGGAAAGATGTCTTCCAGTCTGCATACTGCATGGGTTCACCACTGAATGTCGTCGGCTCAGGTACCGGAAGGCGACTCATACTGAATGAATCGGTGATCGCGGCGGCAATCGCGGCAGCACTAGCAATTGCACCATCTGCTCTTGGTATTGGACCATTTGAAGGATTGAAAGACTGGTCACGAAACTGGTCATGTGGAAGCTGTTTATCTACATGAAGTTCATGAAGAGAAGACTGATAGTTATTTTCCCTTTGAGCCTGCTGATTGGGCTGTGGAAGTGGGCTTGAGCTGTGCGGCTGAAGAGAGGATTGCGCGGGCCCTGGGAAAGGGAATGGTCTTGTACTGGTGCGCGTGCGCAAGGGATCATCTTCTTCACTGTTGTTTTCTTCAAGTTCTTCAATTTCTTTATAAGCCGTCAGTTTAGCGCTTGCTATTTGAATTTGCTTCTTCAACTCCATCTGCTCTAGCTGCGCTTTTCTCCTCGCAAGTTCTGCCTCTATTTTGGCTGTTTCTTCCTTGTGCTTCGCCTCCGCTTGTAGAGCTTCGAACTCAACTTGTTTTGCAGCTAGTTCTGCAGCAGCATCGGCCCTTTTTAGACAAAGAATGGAAGATGCGTTTGAACGTCTGCTGATTCCTGATTTAAAGGATGCTTTGCTTAGGACTGATCTTTTATCTTCATCGATGTGTTGCCTTTCCTCTTCGAAAGACTGTAGCTGGAGTTTGCACCGAAGACTTCGCGTCAGAGCATCGCAAGTGTCCACCTTGCGTAGTATCTCTCGTGCTGGTTGTTGAATTTGTCGTAGCTTCTCGTAAGCTTGGTGAACGTTCTCACAGAGATTATCTAAATTGGAGATTTTTTCGTCTTTCTCTGTCTGGGACGTTGGCAGCTGCAACTCGAGGTATGATTCAGTTCTTGCCGCCTTGTATTCCCACGCTTCGAAAGCTTCGTTGAAATTCTTTGCGAGGTGATCATCTGTCGTCTCTTCTTCCTTTTGGCGTTGTTGCTGAAACGCTTGCCCATTCACGGCGGGGTTTTCGACTGCTCCTTCGATTAAACTGTCTTGTTCTTGGACAGGATGGACAGGATTATCCCCAGCTGTTGGTGAGAACTGCCGTACGAAATTTTTTCGCTGGTCGGACATTTGCAGGCGAGTCCTAGCTAATAACTCTTGTACTTTCCTTAATCATCAAATAATGATACCATAAAACTAATATTCAGCTTACTTTACTCTCACAAACGTGCTGTGTAATAATTAGGCCTATATAACTAAAGCACCTCACATTAATTTACGCAGTAAAGTAAATTACTACTACTGTAATAATGGCTTCCTTCATATGCCACCGAATGGTAGCTAAAGTCTTATTTAACTAAGGCAATGTCTCTAACATTGAGCGTTCATAATTGAACACCCCTTCAAGAATAATTAAACTTGTATTTACTCCTTTGATCCTGCTCTGATCCTTCTTGCTTGATCCTGCTTGATTTTTTGATACTGTTTTGATTCTTCTTGCTTGTTTACGTTACGCACCACTGCGCTTGTCGCTTCGTCGGCGGCTGCACTTCTTGGTTTTCTTGAGATGCAATCAAGTTTTCACTATAGCTCCAGTGATTTAAAGAACGAGTTTCGACTGCTGTTTGTAAACTTTATTCTTCTTTATAACTTTGTCAACAAACACCGTGAAAACTGAAATAAATGTACAAACGCTGTGAGAAACGCTGCAGATAAATTACGAATGAAATTACGCGACGCGGTTATTACAAAATGTTAAAACCTAAAACTGAGAGTTTACAAATGGTTTGAAAAACAACGATACTAAGTTTAAAAAGTACAATAACGCTGACAAGAAATTATTTGAACAAATTACAATAAATAAAGCGATCATGTACAAACGATAAGCTTGCGACATTTACGACGGTACGATTAAAAGTGCGTAACTAATCGTAATTAATTAAATGAAAGCAAATAAATACCTTGGTTCTGCCCTGAGAATCACTGAAACTTTAAGGAAATCTTGTGACGTCCTTGTAACGTCCTTAACAGAAATTGTTGCCCTTTTTACAACATTTACTTGCAACTTATTTGCAAGCTTGCTACCTTTTAGATGGCAACATCCTATCTGCTTGCGACAGCAGAAAAAATCGGGTTTTGTGTGCTGTCGCGTGTACTATCGTGTGCCTTAAAGTACGCGTGATAGCTCGCGATGATGGAAAAATCTAGAAAGATCTAGAAACGTATACGCAATGTAGAACCTTCCAGAAAACGGTTCTGTTGTAGCTACACTCCTAGAGGTGCTTGTACTACTTGAGGTGCTTGTACTACTTGAGGTGCTTGCACTCCTTGAGTTGCTTGTGCTCCTTGAATTGCTTGTACTACTTGAGTTGCTTCTACTACTTGTGGTGCTTGTACTACTTGAGTTGCTTGAACTACTTGAGGTGCTTGTACTACCTGAGGTGCTTGTACTCCTTGAGGTGCTTGTACTACTCGAGGTGCTTGTACTACTTGAGGTGCTTGCACTCCTTGAGTTGCTTGTGCTCCTTTAGTTGCTTGTACTACTTGAGGTGCTTGAACTACTTGAGGTGCTTGTACTACTTGAGGTGCTTGTACTACTTGCCTTCCTTGTACTACTTGAGGTGCTTGTCCTACTTGAGGTGCTTGTACTCCTTGAGTTGCTTTTACTACTTGAGCTGCTTGTACTCCTTGAGTTGCTTGCACTACTTAAGATGCTTGTGCTACTTGAGGTGCTTGTACTCCTTGAGGTGCTTGTACTCCTTGAGTTGCTTTTACTCCTTGAGTTGCTTTTACTACTTGAGCTGCTTGTCTCCTTGAGTTTCTTGTATTACTTAAGGCGCTTGTACTCCTTGAGGTGCTTGTAGTACTTGAGTTGAGTGGTTGTACTTAACTTTGGTTAATTGGTTAACTTGACTTTGTGATAATTTTAGAGTGAGGATCGACTGGTAAATGATTTTTGAAAAGTTCATACCCTGTTTTCTCCAAGCTTATATGTCGTATTCTCGAACCATTTAAGCAACTATTATTTCATTTGCTCTTTTTCTGTAGCAGTTCAATTTGTGAAATGACATAGCAGTATTTTTTTTTGTCGCCAGAATATCGCATTGCGATCAACTTGTTGTTTTGTTGGTATGTTTGTCAGTTTTCGCAAACTGGCTTCATTGAACCGGAAAGATGGAAACACGTAAAATAATTTACCTAAGTATATAAGCGTCAATTTGAAGGTACTCTGCAGGACATATGTCCGAGAACTTTCATTTCTGTATATACAAAGAAGTGGTCGTAAAAGTAAGAATGTTAATCGACATGTTGTAAAGAGTGTGCTAGGAAACAAAGGACGGGAAGACCAGCTGTCGTGAGCAATACTGCTAAAACAATCTTTAAATGGTGAAGTATACACGTAACGATAAAGTGCACCGCAACTTTTATGACATTCCCGCGAATTCAGACACGGAGGAAATTTAAACAGTTCAGTTAAACCTTTACCGTTTCAGAATGCGTATGGTTTTTAAGGGATTGCTACATGACGCTTCTTAGATGAATTTCTACGTGTCATCGTCATCGTGATCACCTTCATCATCATCATCATCATCATCATTAGGCCTGTCCCGATTGTGATGGAAAAATCGACAAAAAGTGCTCGAAAAGTGCTCGATTTTTATAAAAAGTGCTTGAAATTTAGAAATAGTGCACAAAAGTTGCTCGTAGTTTTTTATTATTTCCTTACAGATGTTCATACATATTCCTAGTTTTATATAACTGTTAACTCTCGATTTTTTAATACTGAAATGACCATAAAGTTAGAACGTTTGTCGAACAAAAACTCTTTATTATCAGTCAAGCATAGTTTCTAAAGCACCCAGCTATATATTGTATGCAATCAACCGTATAGCTTCAACTGTATTAAATGCTTTCGTCAGGAGCTGTACTTAAAAGAAAAGAGCACTAAATGTTCTGACCAAAACGAACCAATCAAAATCGACTGTTCCCAATGTGAAAGCGCACATGAACCGCCTCTAAAATGCCTTAAACAGCACATACTGACATACCTGAATAACGCTTTAAAACTCCCCAGGGTGTGTACTGTAAAAGCTCTATTAAGCCCCCATGTTTGGGTCTATATTTGCTTACAACAAACCAATTGGGCCACATGAAGGTGATTTCGCAAGAGGAAGTATGGGAGACTAATTACACATTTTCGTATCCCAAAAGGGAGAGGGGGGCTTATTAGAGAGGGGTGGCTTATTACAAAAACAGGCTTCCAAACGGGCAGCTTATTAGAGCTTTTGTCTCCGTATCTCATTTAAATAATGATTTTTTGTTTCTTACAAAAATGGTCACTGGTTTTGACAACTGTCGCCCTTTTGGAAAGTATAAGACTTACTGACTACGTGAGCCATGGTCAGTATGGCAGTATAGTCCAAATGTATTTTTAGATTCCCGTCTAAAAGCGTCTAAAACGAAAATTCGTCTTTTTACTGCAAGCAGTTGTTTAGCCTGTATTACGATTCAGTGCGGCCTTAACGTCCAGTGTGACCACTATTTTCAGTCAGACAATAGGGCCGTTTATACGAGAGAAAATAAGCCGTGGCTTACATTGGCTGAGGCTTACAGAAGACGCGGACACCTCGTTTAAATGGTACATAATCGAAGTTCACGGCTTACTCCATCGCCAGCTATCTCAAGCCGCGGCTTATCTTGGCCTAGAGGTTTTGGGCTGTGCTTATTTTGGCCGCGGCTTACCTTGGACGTGAAAGTGTTCATATAAATGTACTCAAGCGTTGTCCGCGGCTTGCTCAAACATGCGCTTCTTTTGTTATTTTAGCGAACTTAGCCGCCAACCATTTATACGAGCATTTCGCGTCTTGTGTAAGCCGCACTCGTATAAATGGCCCACTCGCCTCTTATGTTCATGTAAGCCGCGGCCAGTGTAAGCCGCAGCTTGTTGTCTCTGGTATAAACGGGCCTAATATGTTAAAATACCTATTTTTACACTGATTTCAATCAAGCTTCCCAATTTTGCAACTTATCTTAAAATCGCTAAATCGCTCACTTATCGTTTCCTCTTCTCGGGCTCTTCTCTCCATTACATCCCACAAAACTATTCACATTTCATTATGAAGCTTTTTGCTGTCGAACCACGGTTGATGTTTTCTGTGTTTTGCGTTGATTTTATTCTTTGTATTCGTTTCGAAAGTGTGATAACAAATCAAAAACAATTGTTTACTCTCAATTGTTGATTCATAGTGCTTATTACCTGATAGCTCTAAATCACAGGAAACGTCCAATTCGTAGTATTTGATGGGGAGTTTTAAACCATATTCAGGGGCACCCAAAGTAGAGAATTAAAGTACGGCCTCAATATTTGCTACCTGGACATTCATAATTGAAAGATGCAATTAATCCTAACATTTGGGAAAAGTTTCATAATAATTATAGTTAAAGAAATTTTCATTTTTTTTCTAATAACTTGCAACATTTTCTAACTCTTAAAAAATAATAATAAGTTAGCATAATTTACTGCTTTCATTCTGCTGTAGAAATTAGATGAAGAGATACTAACTAAGGCAGCTGAACAAGCAGGTTAGAACACTGTTTTTACTTTCTCATTTTAAAGGAACACTACATGATTTCTTGAATGTATAGGTTTTGGTTAAGTGCACCTCAACCCAAAATACTTTTTCGCTGAAAGAAATCTTTTCACCAGTTTGAAACGTATTAATGTGCATGGGTGTATTCCTTACTTTTCATAAACTGATTTGCATCATGGGAAGCCTTTGTGACCATGAAAGCAATTCAGGTTATGACATCAATTAAGATTTTGCAAAACGTTCAAAACAGGTGCAATGATTTATTTCACCGAAAAAAATGTTGTGGGGCTAGGTGCACTTTAATGTTGTTGTTGCTGTTGTTATTCTCATTGTTACTTTACTGTATTTTATAATATAGCTCGAGCATCTTTTCATTGAAATTGAACGTGCCTTATGAGAGTACAAAGCACGCAGATGACGCCATTTGTCTGCGCGTGCAGTTTCAAAATCATTACAAATCTGGCATTTTTCACACTTCAAAAAAAAACTTCTCGATTAAAATAGTACAGTCAAAAAATACAACTGACAACACAAATTCTAAGTGCTGCTTGTTTTAGCTAGCTGAACATTTTTAACAGCCTGTTAAAAAGAACTTGTACAACAAGACACAGCGTAAGCCATGAGATTAAAATTTGCTCACTTGAAATGAGTTTATGTACAAATTTAGCAAAAACAGTATTAGAAAACAAATACAAAAGCCTGTGTGATTTGCTTTAGAGGCAAATACAGACTTTGACGGAAGGTCGTACTGTGAAAACTCCCCAAACTAATGCTGGTCCGTTGGTTGCCTCCCACAAAAAAATTGGCGACTTCAACTCTGTCCATACCATCTGTCATGCAAGTCCTTGTGGACATGCAGAAGCATAAGGTGGTTAAGCCCGACCTTTCCTGTGGTTGAACACAGGAATGTCTTAACCCACTTTAAAGCAGAGAAACAGCGCTCACTGACGGCGTTGGTAGCTGGCATGCCAAAAATAACATTACCAAGTGTGAAACTCTCAGTAAGTAGGAGGTTGCGAGCATTGCAGAGTGATTGAAAAAAGTCCAGGAGATCAGTAATGTCAAATCGGGAGGTGTCGTACCCCACTGACTGCGACATGTCTGGAAGAAGGAACAGCTGGGGTTCTAATTTGTACTGCTGCAGGTCAGTATATCCCCGTATACGGCCATCACTTTCGTTAGTTTTTCTTCGTGGTATTCGCCTGCTATTGCCTTCAGAAGAAGTTCCTGTATGCTTTGGTAGGCCCAGAAGTCCTTCTGGTTAAATGTAGTTCCAATACATTCTATCGTCACATCAACTGCTGAATAATTCCTGTGGCGGAAATGTTCGTTGGGTGTAGAGGGGAAATAATGTGTGCCTCTGTCTCCTACCTCTGTTCGCGTTTCAACTCGACATTTTTTTGACAGCTGTGGCTCGGTCACTATATCCACCTCGCTTTTCTTCTTTAACAATCTCGTCCAAAACAAATCAAACGCACCTTTATTTGTATCTGTTGATAGAGAACTGTATACATCCTCAGCTATCACTGTCCTTGGGCCGCTGACGTGGTGTAATCTTGCAATAAGCGGCTCAGATTGTCAGTGTGCTTCAAGACAAACTTTCATAACCCGCACCCAAAGAAGAATGGAAAAGTTGTCATCATCCCTTGCACTCATCGAATTCGTGCCTTCATCTCCATGTCTTTGCAAACCTCGAGTAACCACTCCCACAGCTCCACGTGGTTATCCAGATACACCGCAAACGAATCTCCGCGTACAGTCCACCTTGTTGGGCAGAAATCACGCACTCCTCTTGATTCGTTTTGAGTTTCGGCCCTTATCTTATCCAACTTTGTGTTTCTCTGAGGGGACTTTTTCCCTAGCTTCGCGATCGCTCTTGTTTCTGTGAATCAACTTATGTAATAAAAAGGAGAAACATTAACTGGAAGAATAACATACTATAGTTTATCCGGAATGATCTCTTTAACAGTTATTGAAGTCTTGCAATTGTTTCAACATTTTATTTCAAACTTTTTAATTTGGGGTTGGAGAAAAACTGAGCGAGGGGAACGCCCCCGTCCCTCGCCTTGTTATGGCCCTGAAGTTGTCAAACTTTTGGTCAAGTTCAAAACAAGGCCTGGTGCTCATCCTTTCATATGAAAATGAGTTTAATTTGCATGGGAATGGAAACTAATTTTCATATCAAAAGATGAGCACCATGACTTGCTTTGAAACAAAGGCCAAACGGTAATCAATTCGCAAATAGCCTTTTATTGTCGTCTTTAAAACCTGTAGGGTTGCCAATAGATTACAACTTAGCTTGAAACAAAAGAATACCTCCATTACTCTCTTGTCTTCATAAAAATCCCTTTTTTTTTATCCCAATCGCGTTTCGTGCTTTGATAAAAGAAGATCCTTAATGTAGCTTTTTAGAAATCAGCTGTTCTAGCTGAACTGCAGCTACAAAAGAAGTGGTTAAAATTCCTTGTTGTCTGTTCTTACATGCTTGGACCCATGCTTGACGTATTTACCTTGCCTTGGAAGACAGTCTCATGCTTGCTAATATAATTTTGCATTTAGTTGAAGATCAAGTGAATAGACATTTTTCAACCTCTTCGTTCAGTTAAAGCACCTCAAGTCGTACAAGCAGCTCAAGAAGGACAAGCAACTCAAAGAGTACAAGCATCTCAAGTGGTATGGGCAACCCAAGGAGTACAAGCAACGCAAGGAGTACAAGCAACTCAAGTAGTTAAAGCACCTCAAGGAGTACAAGCAACTCAAGCAGTTTAAGCACCTCAAGTAGTACAAGCAACTCAAGGAGTAGAAGCAACCCTAGAAGTAAAAGCACCTCAAGTAGTACAAGCACCTCAAGTAGTACAAGCACCTCAAGTAGTACAAGCACCTCAAGGAGTACAAGCACCTCAAGTAATACAAGCACCTCAAGGAGTACAAGCACCTCAAGTGGTAGAAGCAACCAAAGTAGTACAAGCAACTCAAGGAGTACAAGCACCTCAAGGAGTACAAACACCTCAAGGAGTACAAGCACCTCAAGGAGTACAAGCACCTTAAGTAGTACAAGCACCTCAAGTAGTACAAGCACCTCAAGTAGTAGAAGCAACCAAAGTAGTACAAGCACCTCAAGGAGTACAAGCACCTCAAGGAGTACAAGCACCTTAAGTAGTACAAGCACCTCAAGGAGTACAAGCACCTCAAGGAGTACAAGCACCTCAAGTACTACAAGCACCTCAAGTAGTACAAGCACCTCAAGTAGTAGAAGCAACCCAAGTAGTACAAGCACCTCAAGGAGTACAAGCACCTCAAGGAGTACAAGCACCTCAAGTAGTATAAGCAACCCAAGTAGTACAAGCACCTCAAGGAGTACAAGCACCTCAAGTAGTATAAGCAACCCCAGTAGTACAAGCACCTCAAGGAGTACAAGCACCTCAAGGAGTACAAGCACCTTAAGTAGTACAAGCACCTCAAGTAGTAGAAGCAACCAAAGTAGTACAAGCAACCCAAGTAGTACAAGCACCTCAAGGAGTACAAGCACCTCAAGGAGTACAAGCACCTTAAGTAGTAGAAGCAACCCAAGTAGTACAAGCACCTCAAGTAGTAGAAGCAACCAAAGTAGTACAAGCACCTCAAGTAGTACAAGCACCTCAAGGAGTACAAGCACCTCAAGGAGTACAAGCACCTCAAGTAGTAGAAGCAACCCAAGTAGTACAAGCACCTCAAGGAGTACAAGCACCTCAAGTAGTATAAGCAACCCCAGTAGTACAAGCACCTCAAGGAGTACAAGCACCTCAAGGAGTACAAGCACCTTAAGTAGTACAAGCACCTCAAGTAGTAGAAGCAACCAAAGTAGTACAAGCAACCCAAGTAGTACAAGCACCTCAAGGAGTACAAGCACCTCAAGGAGTACAAGCACCTTAAGTAGTAGAAGCAACCCAAGTAGTACAAGCACCTCAAGTAGTAGAAGCAACCAAAGTAGTACAAGCACCTCAAGTAGTACAAGCACCTCAAGGAGTACAAGCACCTCAAGGAGTACAAGCACCTCAAGGAGTACAAGCACCTCAAGTAGTAGAAGCAACCCAAGTAGTACAAGCACCTCAAGTAGTAGAAGCAACCAAAGTAGTACAAGCACCTCAAGGAGTACAAGCACCTCAAGTAGTATAAGCAACCCAAGTAGTACAAGCACCTCAAGTAGTACAAGCACCTCAAGTAGTATAAGCAACCCAAGTAGTACAAGCACCTCAAGGAGTACAAGCACCTCAAGGAGTACAAGCACCTCAAGTAGTATAAGCAACCCAAGTAGTACAAGCACCTCAAGGAGTACAAGCACCTCAAGTAGTACAAGCAACCCAAGTAGTGCAAGCACCTCAAGTAGTACAAGCACCTCAAGGAGTACAAGCACCTCAAGTAGTACAAGCACCTCAAGGAGTAGAAGCACCTGAAGTAGTAAAAGCACCTGAAGTAGTAAAAACAATGCAAGGAGAACAAGCAGATTAAGCAGTACAAGCCATTCAAGTAGTAGAAGTAACTCAAGCAATGCAAGGAGTATAAGCCTAGCACTAAATATACCATAAAAGGAATCTTATAGAGGGAGACTATATGGGTTCTTCCCATGGAGTATATGCCCATGTTTGTGGTATTTTAGCCATTTATATTTAAAGTGCCCCTAACCCCCAAAAATTTTTCCATCTTAAATGATTCGGCTCTGAATTAGAAGCACAACCGTGAAAAAATTTTTTGATTCGGTTGAATCTTCGCTTTTCTGTGCCCCAGTAAAGTCTCGAAATTACGACTAAAAACGCCGCCATTTTGTTTCACGACCGAGTTATGGGGAGAATGGGTTCAGCGCTTGCATGACGTCATCCCGGGAACGGCAGTTCTGTTGCGCTTACAAAGTTCTTTGAAGGAAGCTCAATAATTCTAACTCTGAGGGCAAATAAGACATGATTTTAACCGATAATTTATATTCATAGTATTGTCACATGTAACATTTCTCTCCTAAGACAAGATTTGCTGTTTTTCAAACGAATGAGCCAAAAACAGACCGGCTGTTCCTGAAATAAACATATTCCCATCGGCTGATCTCACAAGCATTAATGCCCTTTTATGCGGTGAAAACAGAAAATTTCAATGAGTCCGTTCAGTGAATAGATCCCCTCTTTAAAATTCGTTTATTGTATAGTGATGCAACCCAAACATGTGCGTGTACCATGTTTTCAATGTATCGTCATATTCGGTGCGCTGCGTATCGGATACACAAAGGATTTCACCGCAGCGACACAAAGTAGTCCAGAATGCAATGGCAGCTAAAATAATTGTTCCTCGATATGTACCTTTACGAAAACCTCATCAATCTAACTTCCTTTAAATGTTTCGGCTTTCATGAGTCCTACAGTCTTCGACACAAGCGCTCTATTAAAACCGGTTTCCAACAACAATCAAAATATATTTCTGAGGCCATACTAATTCGCTGACAGAAGGCCCATGTCACTGATCAATACATTGTAGACTGCTAAGAAAACTTGAAGTGTTTACAAATCAAATTAATTAATTTCACCGAATTCAGTTGATTTAGACGATGGTGCGACTCGAACTTCATGTTCAAATGGAGCTAGATGTAGTAAAATATATCCAATCGCGTGTAAATTTGTGTCAGTTTGTTTACATCGGGTATATGCAAATTATTCTCGCATCGCGAAGTTGCGTTGGCTTATTTCTAACCAACTTTAGACGGATACGTAGCCTCAAATTTTAATTGCAGTAAGCTATATTTATTTTATTTTACCTTGCCTTGACTTCGTTCACAGTACTGCCTGAGGATAACTAGAAGTTCAGCTAATCCTCAAGTCACGTAATTCGCGTCGACTGAGCTCACGTTCCGTTCTCTTGTCAAATCTACCTTTGCCTTCGTTGAATGCCATAAATAAAGATTCTCCCATGAATAGGCACTTCCACAATTAATTGCTGATGTTCGTTTAAAAATATCGATATAAAGTCGGATGTGCGCCGTTTATATAAAATAACAATTGTTTTCAAACCGCTGCATGATTTCCGTTGCCGATGCACGGGTACTTGGTCGTTCACGATTGAGAAGTTTAAAGCAAAGCTGTTGCTCACCAGCAGGCGTACACAGAACCACGAGGTACGGCAGATAACACTTATAAACGAAGTTAATCTTTTTCGTCTTCCCTTCTTCCACGAATCTTGCTGTCCATTCCTGGTCTTCATAATTATGAGGCTCCTTCGAGCTCCTCGCCGATTCTGTACTAGTTCCACTTCGGAAATGAAGTTAATTTGGCATTCACCCTACACATAGCCTGACGCTGACTCCGAGGACGAGAAGGACAAGATTCCAACACAATTTTGACTACTGCCAGGCTTTTACCCTGTGCTTCGATGACCCCAACAAACGCTTGCAAAAACAGAGATTGACTAAGGGTGCGTTTCTTTGGGAAAATCCAAATCCGGATTCTTGAATCCAAAAATGGATTTTGCGTTTCTTTACTAAAATCCAAAAAAGGATTATGAATCTAAAGAATCCACCCTCCGAGTGGATACATTAGATCAAATCTAAATCCGGATTTTTAGGATTCATGATCCGTGCGTTTCTTTGGGGAACAGATACAAAAAGTAGTACGTTTGGCAAGCGGTCGTCTGGGTCATGGCGAATGATCAATGTGAGTTTGTCGTAAAATTGAACCGAAATTATCCGCCCTGCTTGTATTTTCATAATTTTTATGCATGTTGGGGTTGGCACGGCTAATGAAAAAAAATCCATTTTCGGATTTTTCGTTTCTTTGGTGGTAAAAAATCCGCATGATCTCGGATCAAAATCCACTCTTGGATTCTCCCAAAGAAACGCACCCTAAGACGCTATCTTTCAATCGTTCCCGGGATGACGTCACCAACCTCGTTGGACCCAGACTCCCTTTTACTCGGCCGTGCAACAAATTGAATGAGACTTTGGCTGGCCATAAAAAATCGAGGATTCAACCAAACCCAATAATTCTTTCGCCGAATTATTCCGAATGATAAGTAAATTTATTTTGGGGGCTAGGGGCACTTAAACACAATAAGTTATCTTTAAAATTCAACTTTTATATTTCATCACTGTCCCATGACTGACAGTCCACTTGCTGCTTCTTTTTTTGTTGTTGTTCTCTTATTGTACTGCATTCCTTATATTGATGTTTGTAACACTAGTGTAATAATCGTTCTTTCTCTAATACACTGTATTTGTGTGAGTTTAAATAAAATTGAATTGAACTGAATTGGCCACAGTTTTCATCAACACCCCGCTAGGCTGCTGGAAACTTGCCCCGCCCTTACTCCAGCGCCTCCGGGTATGCGTCAGTAACTTACTTGAATATGAGGATTCTCTGGGAAAGAGGGGAAGACAAACTGAGAATAACAGGGAAATTGCATTGTATTCGTTTTTTTTTTTCGTAACACACTCCTGCAAGGGCTGATGATTTAAAATTTAAAGTTTTTTAAAGGTTTTATTTCCGGCGGTTTTCTACTTCCGTATTAAAGAGGTATCATGTTTCAACTAATCAACTAAACTAGGACGGTCGACACAAGATTGATACTCTTAATTCTTAGTTTCCCGGCCTTTCTTCCGCTATTCCCTACCCTACTCCTTCTCCACTTTACAAGAATTGAAACTTACACGTTACTAGTTACTCCTCAAAGTTTTAAATTCAGTTTTATATTCTTACTTATGCCACTTTATGATAAATTATTATGCAGTTTTAAGGCACCTAAACTTGGGTGATATTTTTTGTTATAAAATACGCTTCGATCCAAAAGCCTTTGAAACAAAAACTGAGCCGACTTCCAACAACAGTTATGCCATGGAGTCCAGGGGCTAGGGGATAAGCGCTTGCCCCCTGGCATGGCATACATTTTTTGTAAAAGTTGGCAAGTTTGGGTTCTCGTATTTCCACAAGTGTGCGACGGATTCTTATGAAATCTCATTTATTTACTAAATTTGGCATGATGAATCGATCTATGAAGGTTGATTTTTGTTTACATGAAAAATATGAAAAATTGTTATCTTGCGTGACATCATTGGAGTGGTCTGTTGAGTCCCGACCAAACTACGGGCCATTCCTTAGTAGTGCTGCGGCTCAAAAACCCTATTGGATTTTGCCAAATCAGCTTTTATCTATAGTTTGCCTAGCAAGTTTTTGGCACAAACTTGTCAGCGTAAAACATTCCAAATCAGGTTGACTCCAAGTGAGGAAGATTGAATCAATATCGAAAAATAGTTTTCGAAGGGCTTCCAGCTTTCGAGTAACTAGCGCCTAGCGAAGATCGAGGGACAGAGTAACACTTCGAGCTCAAGTGACCAAAATTTTCGTCAAGGATATGCTTCCAAAATACGATTGAATAAGCAAAAAGTGATATTGGTAAGTCACAAAAATTGAACTTTTCACGCCATCCTCTTTCGCGGATAAAAATAGATTGTCCCGGGAAGACGCGTAGCGCCGACTGATTGGCCAGAGTGCTTCTAACCTGTACGCTTGTGATTGGCTGTTCACTGTCTTTGAAATGAACTGGGAATCTCCACAACATATATCGTGCAAGCTACGCTTTTAACATGGACACGAAGAAGTTTTCATTGCTTTTGGTGCTTTTAATTGCATTTTCTGCGGCTTTATCGCTTGCAGACGAGACTGAAAATGCCGGTGAAACGACAGAAACTGTAGCTGAGGCCGAAGGTGTGGAAACCGAGGAAAGCGGAGCGAAAGAAGAAGAATCTTCTGAAGAATCGAGTGATTCTGATGAAGTCAAGGAAGAAGACGATGTATTGGTTCTTACTACGAAGAATTTTGACTCTGTGGTCAACGAGAAAGATATCATTCTAGTGGAGTTCTACGCCCCTTGGTTTGTTATAATTTTTAATGTTTATTCTTCTATGTTCAATGCTGATCAATAATGCTGCCTTCCATTTCGATTGTTCAACTCAAGCTTGAAAGTCAGAAAGAAAATCACTACATTTCAGTCCTCAGGTCAATTCATAATTGATTCATTTTCTTATCCTCATAGATTGGCAATATAAATAACAGGAATTTTGTTGAGAGCGTATCGTGTTGTTTTAGTGTTCAGTTCAATTATTTTCCAATAATACGTGCTGGCTGTGTGCTGTACAGAAAAAACAAAATTATAATGCGGGAAAAATCTTTTCAAGCGTGCACTTGATGATGACATCCTCACAATGCTAACAAAAGGCCTATTTAATTTTTCTTACATCGAGGTTTGATCTTAATTTCAAGTTAGGGGATATTTTAAAGTTCAATTAATTTAACTTCAGCAAAAAGAGTGAGTCTAATATAACCACGTAGTCGATAATGGACTGGACTAATAAAATATTAACAACGGAAGCTTACTTGGTGGTATGGTCTTTTAAATTATTTGTGTCAAAATTTTAAGCGTTTTCATAGGTCTCACAGCTCAAATGATCATCAATTACCATGCTTAAATATGTTAACGCCATCAAGCATTCTCCTAAGAAAGCTGGGGCTTTACCGTTGAATGGAAGAGAAGACTTAAATAAAATGAGCAAGAGAACCCTTTACTACACCCCAAAAGGGCAGGGGTCCACTGAATTTCAATATGTTAATAAAGTATGCCATTGAATGGATAATTAATCTTTTGTACAATGGCTTGGTATTTTGACTATTATTATTATTATTATTATTATTATTATTATTATTATGATCATCAACCATTTGTACTGTAGATTTGACCTCTACATGGTGACAATTTCCCCCCTCGACCCTACTGTATCATAATTGTTACTGAACCGTCCTTGTTTTGTAGGTGTGGACACTGTAAACAATTAGCTCCAGAATATGCAAAAGCTGCCAAGAAAATGAAAGAGAATGCACCTCCTGTAGCATTTGCAAAAGTAGATGCTACAGTGGAATCTGATCTTGCACAAAAATATGAGGTCAGTGGCTATCCTACGTTGAAAATCTTCCGCAAAGGAACAGCATATGAGTATGATGGTCCCCGCCATGAGGAAGGTATATTTTCTTTTTCCCTATTCCTCGTTTAATGAAAATTAATATCTCGGAGCTCAACATCACTGAAATGCCATGACCCATTTTTTTGCATTTTCTTTCAAATCTTACAATGTGCCGAGGTGTTTTGGGCAGCAGTAAGAACCTAGCATAAAGTGAACCCCAACATTGTGTGAGAGAGAGAGAGAGAGTTGGGTAGGATCTGCTACACATAGAATTTTTGGTAATTTTGCCACACAGCACAAATGTTAAAAATATTAATCACTAGTGACCTGGACTGTAAAGACATAATTGCATGGCTTTAATTTGGAACAGTCTGGTATTGAACCACTTTTCTATCATTTCTAGTTTAGTTATGTTATTCAACAAACTTTCATGACAACTTTATTTCAAACACCATTTACCTGGAACCAGTCATAAAATCTCAAATGCATTCCTGTTTCCATGGATGCAGTGGTGCAGTGATTTCTTACTGAATAGCTCAAATCTTAGTTTAAACTACTGTCAGTAACTAACAGGGCATACAGAACGATGTACCAGCTTCTCTATGCCAGGTTGTTTTAGAAATGTAGTTGCAATGAAACCAATTTTTTTGTGTACTGCAAAGATTAGTTAACAAGTTACTCAGCTGCGTGTTTTCTTGTTTGCATATTTTCAAGGTGTGTTTGTTCACTTTTTTCATCTCCCTCACTCTTGACATTAGGCCTTTGAGATTTGTTTGTCCGGGACAAAATGTTGTAAGTTATGACTGTCCAAGACAGATCATCTAAAATGGCTTCTAGTTTGTACACCTTTAAGTTGTGATTACAGTTTCTCACAGTTAAAAGTTTTTGTTTCCTTCTCAAAATTGTAAAATTCAAACTTCTTTTTTTAATTGTGTTAGGTACGTGCAGCTGCTTGAAAATAAGTTTGAATACTTTTGCTCAACAGCACTTTTGAAAGATATTTCTTTGAATAAATCTATGTGTTATACATTAATTTTATTTGTCATAAATCAAAATACAACCCCTTTGTACTGGGTATTATTCTACACTGTAAGTCTTTTGTTTTGGCAAGGTTAGTGCATGTTTTAATGGTATTGTTTTTTGTTTAATATAGGTATCATCAAGTACATGAAAGAACAGTCAGATCCCGACTGGAAACCACCCCCAGAGGCTGTTATCACTCTCACAAAGGACAATTTTACAGATACCGTCAACAGTGAAGCTCTTATGCTTGTTGAATTCTATGCTCCTTGGTATGGTGATCCAAATGTTATTCCTTTCCTTAGAACCCTATTTTTAGTACTGGTATATACCAAGGCTATGTATTTTTTTTCTCATTTAATTAGCATTCTTGTATTCTATGACACAATAATGCAGTGGTTCCACAAAAAAATGCTTTCA
This sequence comes from Pachyseris speciosa, assembly GCA_016490735.1. NCBI lineage: Eukaryota > Metazoa > Cnidaria > Anthozoa > Scleractinia > Pachyseridae > Pachyseris > Pachyseris speciosa. The sequence continues at coordinate 1,670,703 of JAEMWC010000010.1, forward strand.
GTTGTTAAAAACCCTCATGGCCATTGGCCATTTCAGAATTTGCACAGGGAACTTTTAACCAATCAATAAATTGACACCCATGAAAGATACCATTGAGATTGGCCATTTCTCCAAGTTTGATGGTCTTAGGTTGAACAGGACAAAGTTATGGACTTAAAAACGTAGTTCAAAATCCATAGAAACGTCTCTAATTTTGAGGCTGCATCCCCAAAAACCACACAAACTCTTAGAAATATTTTTTCGGTTTTGTGACAAACTGTAAAATTCCATTGTGCACCTACTATTTGAAAGTAACTGAGGTGAAAATCACTTTGTTTGCCCATTTTTACGAATATCAGGCAAATTGTAAAAAATTTTTAGAGAATGATGAATGAATGTAAAATCGTCAAACTTGGTCAAATGGCCAATCTCAGCAGTATCTTTCATGTGATGGTGTCAATTTATCGATTTGTTAAAATTTAAAACTTGCCCCAGTTCCCTGTGCAACTCTAAAATGACCTACAGCTATATAAAGTACTTACACATGTAAAATAGTTTTCCCCTGGTGGGATACTTATATTGAAGACTTGAAATGATTCAAATGATTGTTGTCATCACTTCGAGCAAAGTCATGGTAATTTAACTATTCTTTCCTTTCCCACCACCACTAAGTTTTTGAGATAATAGACATTTTTTTTAAACGAGAAACAATGTGCTCCCATTGCCATGGTAACAGCTGTTGCTTGGAAACCAATGAAAAACTTTGTTGTAGATGTTGTAAAAGATGTTGTGGTGTCAAGGAAATTAAAGCTTGTCTTGTTATTTGAAATTTTGATTCCAAAAGGAATGCACTCTACTTTAAAGCCAAAGAAACTGTTGCAAGCCTCATTAAGCAAGATGCATTTTGTGCATTCAGGCTTGACTATACTCTAGCAAAGTTATACAAATAGTGACAGTAATAAACAGTAGTCAGTATTGAAAATTATTTTGTAAACAATTTTCTGCAACAGGTGTGGACATTGCAAGCGGCTTGCACCAGAATATGAGAAGGCAGCCAAGCAGCTGAAGGAAAATGACCCACCCATCAAGCTAGCTAAAGTTGATGCCACTGCTGAATCAGACCTGGCTAAGAAATATGGCGTTCAAGGATATCCCACTCTGAAGGTTTTCCGGAAGGGCAAGGACAGCGAGTACAAGGGACCTAGAGAAGAACATGGTTTGTAGTTTTCTGTTAAAGGGGCGTTATACCTGGATGTTGACAAAATAAGAAGTGATTTTGTGAAGAAATTAAAAAGGGAAAATAAGGCATACACAAACACTGAGACAGTCCACTACAACACGGGTGCATGTCAGGTTGAGGACGAACTGTTTGGTGTTTGTCCATTAAATTTTAACCTCCAAAGTTAATTTTTAATCACCTTGCAATTTGCATTTTTCTCATCTTTCCTTAAATCACAGGTAAAACTGGTATCCGCCTTATATAGTCATAATCTAAACAACCGTCACCTGCCCCAAAAGAGTTGACTAATCCCAAATTTTAAAGCAGGAAATGTAGGCACCTCCCAGTGATCATTGATGTAGTTTCTCAGTAAAAAATGGTCATTTCCTCAGGTATCGTGAACTACATGCAAGGTCAGGTTGGTCCAAGCTCCAAGATCCTGTCCTCACTCAAAGCGGTCACTGACTTCATGAAAGAAAGAGACGACCTTGTCATTATGGGTTTCTTTGACGATGATAGCGACAAGCTGCTGGAGCAGTATTTGGAAGCAAACAATGATATTAGGGACGATTATGCTTTTGGGCATACTTTTGATCCTGCAGCCAAGAAACACTTTGGTATCAAACAGAGCTCAGTTGTGCTTTTCCATCCAGAGAAGTTCAGGTCAAAGTTTGAGGATAAACACTTTGTGTTTAAGGTGAGAAACAAATTAAAACAACAACAACAACAACAACTTTATTAATTAATTAAAAAGAAACTACAGACACATTCCTACAATTAGCAGAGCTAGTCTTGGTAGGCAGTGTGAGGACTCTACATATAATTATACATAACATACCTCTTACTAACCGAGTTCGAACCCACTGTAATTTACAGACCGAGTTTTTTCCCGTTGATTTATGGCCCAAGCGCGAAGCGCGCAGGCCATAAATTAATGGGAAAATAACGAGGATCTGTAACTTACAGTATGGACCGAGAAAACGAGGTTAGTAAGATATTTATTATATCTCTAAGGTTAATCCAGCGCACGGGGAGAAAAAGCTAGTTAAAGTCAAGCGGGCTGTACTGTAGAATACGGCCTGCAAAATTGACCAATCACAGCGCGCGTACTAAGTGAGAGATATAATGAAAATTATTAGTCATTGAAATACATATAGCGGTGATGAGAACTGATGTACAAATATGAATATAAATACAAATAGTATACAAATATAAAGAATTGTTACAGATGTGTAGAGAACAGTGAGAGAAAGGAGGATAAAGAAATGATTTAACATGATACCTTATTTATTTCATTGATAAGGGTGTCTACGCTAGCATAACCATCCTGGTTTTCAAGATTGAAAAATATACTCTGTAATTTAAACTTAAAAGCGTGTTTTGGAAGTTTTCTCAAATTCTCGGGGATGCTGTTCCAGTGAGAGCCACAAGTGAGACTTCAAATCCAAATCAGTGGGTGTTAGAACATTTGCCAAATGAATCTTGTTTTACAAACTGACATAAGAAAGCAAAATGAGAGAGAAACTTTTAAAGGTAAAAGCAGACAAAAACAATGACAAGTTGTTCCAAGTTGCAGTCATAAAAAGCTCAACAGATACCTCACTTACACGTAGGCAACACGAACAATTAAAGTTCTGTTTCGTCCGACTTGGGAATATTGTTTGGTATAATTTTGGGTGTTGTTTCCTCGTCTTCAAAGAAACAAAATTGGACTGTATTTCCAATCGCCCTGGGCACCCATCGAGCCAAATCAACCAAGAGCTGTAGAAAGGCATTTTTGAGTGCCTTACGGTGTTCGAAGTCTGTTTAAAGCGATGTTTTCATAAGCTAGAAGAAGTTCATCTGTTCGGATTCCCTAGCTGAAATTTTAATTGCCCGAAATTGTTAGGGAACAAAATCTTCCTTTGAGAAAATGCAAGCTGAAATGAACTTTCCACGAACTTTCTGGGGAACTATTTTCTTTCCGAAAATGCTAGCTGACGTTTTTGCCTCCCCGAAAAAGCAATTATGACCTTTCCGAAAACCTCAGAGGCTATGATTTCCCAATTTCGAATCTTTTAGGCCAAGTTTTAGTTACGAAAATCCGAGTGCACTCTTTAATCGACGCCGAATTACCCTCCACCGAATAGAACGAAAGTTTCGTAGATGAGTTTCGTTTTGTTGGGTGCCCCTGTTCCAATGCCTATATTTATCAGATTCATGTTTAGTATAAATCTGCTAGTAAGTGTTCTATCATGAATGCCATTCTCTTATTGGCTATGCTACTCGCTACCTATTTAACAAATAGATTCTATGTTGCCGTGCGTCTGTTCAGTAATACACTGTAGATCACAGATGACGTCAAAATGTGGTAAAAACAAAGAAGTGGCACACGAGCCGCAGGCGAGTGTGCCACTGGTGTTTTTACCACATTTTAACGTCTTCTGTGATTTATTACAGAACAGACGCGCGGCAACATGGAATCTATTTGTTTTATATAATAAAGAAACAAAATGCAAGCGAAAAACTTGTTTATTTTCATATTTCTGGAAAAAAGTGGGTCGTGTTGACGTAATCTGTGCATCTGTCCTCTAATAGATCATAGCTAAGAACCAATCATAACGCGCGAACTATTCACCTTATTATATAATCTGTGATAGATACGAGTAGCGGTTCTCAACAAAATGGCGGCCACTTCTTCACATTTTTGAAGTGTCTGCGGGGAGGATTTAGATAGTTTACTTGTATTGTTATAAACGGCTAGTAGATTTATACAAAAAACAGTTAGGTTAAGTATTATACGCTCTCGATTTCTATGCTTATGAGATTATGAGCTCGAGATTTCTATCGCGTATCACGCGCTCTCCCTGGTACTTTTGGTCATGGAATTTACTGTTTTGTTTACCACCAGGGTAAGGATCCCAAACCCGCAGACCTACAGAAGTTTTACGAAGATAATCGTGTTCCACTTGTGGGTCAGATGAACGCGTATGACCAGCAGAAGAAATACACCAAGCGGCCTTTGTGTGTGGTCTTCTACGGCGTGGACTTCGGCTTTGAAAATCGCATTGGTAGGCAGTGAATTCCTGCTTAGTGGTCAATATATTATGTGGTTTTCGCTTTTCTGTTGCTGCCGCGGAAGGACACCCGAGTTGAGTGATGCAGAGGCCGATCTACTAACTTTAGAGCGCGTAAAACCAAAACCAAAGCAATTGCTCTGACCAATCACGACAGACGCAAACTGCGCAGTGAGCCAATCAGAATTCAAAGCAATCACATGCAGCCGGCGCAAAGCGCGGGAAAATGTGCGTGTGCAAGTTATGATAGGTTTTTTGTTTTGCTTCTCATTGGTTGAGAAAGTGGCGCGAGTTTTGCCAACTAGTCACTCAGAGTCAAAACAAAACCAAAATAGACGAGAATTACTTTCGACACTCCATTTAAAAGACCTTGCTCTCTGTTGTAATGACAACTGGCCTGCTCTCTACAAAGTATCACTTTCTAGTGTCCAACCCGTCTCTGATCAACATCTTCCTTTTTTTTTTTTTTGCAGCTACCCAGTACTGGCGTCAGAAAGTTTTGGAGGTGGCCAATGATCACCGTGACATCACGTTTGCTATCGCTAACGAGGACGATTTTGAGGACAAGCTCAAGGATTTCGGACTGGACGATTCTGGCGAGGAGGTAAACGTGGGTTGTTACGATGACAAGGAAAGGAAGTACCCAATGGAGCCTGACGAGGAATTCAGCGAGGACAGTCTGTGGGAATTTGTGGAGAACTTCAAGAAAGGTAGGATCTAAAGCTGAATGTTGTGTGGAAGGTGCAAACTAGCCTGCCTCGTATGTGCAAGAAAGGTAAACCTGGGAAGTGGGAAATCAGGCAGGGGTGCAGGCGTACCGATTTGCTCCTTTCCTTCCCCTTTCTAGCTCCTGCCACGCAGGCTTTGTTCAAACTTGGCGCGCGTTTCTCGAAACTCCCGAAAACGTTTCGGGACCGAAAAACTATTTTACGTGCATGAGGCTCATTACCAGAAATTCGATTTCTAATATTTTTAACAATCTTTCAAGAAAGCACACTATAAAAATGAGAAATGTATTGCACTAGCTGGTTCAAAAAGCTTGTACCAATCGATAGACAACCAACTTTAAAAATTCTTCTCGGGCCCGAAATGTTTTCCGGAGTATTGGGAAACGCACCCATAACGTGAAGGTTTGAAAAAACTGAGCAGCTCGTCTGTCTTCTGATCTTACGCTCTTTTAATAGCGTCGGGAAGCCATTAGAGAGCACGACAGCTGCAGGTTAGAAGGGGTGGGAGCTCGTTACTCCATAAGCTGCCATCTGACGGAAAACCGTGCTCAAATCTGTTTAAAAAAGATTTTCGACAAATGTCTTACTATTTGCCCTCACAGGTAACATCAAAGCACACCTGAAGTCCCAGCCGATACCCAAGAAAAACACGGGCCCTGTAACAGTGGTAGTTGGAAAATCGTTTGAAGACATTGTACTGGATCCCAAAAAGGATGTGCTCATCGAGCTCTATGCACCGTGGTGCGGTCACTGCAAGGCGCTTGAACCCACCTACAAGAAACTAGGAAAGCGATTCAAGGACGAACCCAACTTGGTCATCGCTAAGATGGATGCAACAGAGAACGACATGCCGTCCGGCTTCACAGCGGAAGGATTCCCGACCATCTACTTTGCGCCGTCAAATGACAAGAAGAACCCGATCAAATACGAAGGAGAAAGAGAACTTGACGATTTCGTGAAATTTTTGAAGGAAAAGGCGACGGTCTCGCTGAAAAAGGTTAAGGAAGAACTTTAAAGATTATTGTAGGTAGTAATGTTTCGAAAAATTTACGTCACGAACTGGCAAAACGTTTGGCTTCTGAGCTTGTGCCAAGTGCAATACAAACCTCAAATGCGTGTGAGTTGTTCGCGCTTGTCTTTCCCTGGTACATGCGCATCAGGCCTCTTGCTGGAATTACGCTTTCTCAGGGAGTTCTTGTAGTGTTATTTATCGTCGCAATACAGCAGTTGCGAATCTTGTAATTCCAGCTTGGTGGTATAGAGTCATATTTTTATATTGTCTCTTGTTATTTCTCGACGATACTGAAATCAGGTTTTCATTTAGCAAAACTAAAAAATTACAATTGCTAGGTAATAAAAAATACGTTGCCTGGACGTTTTCGTGCGCGTTTTTTAAAGTTTGTTGCAAATACCGGGGTGAAGTTTGGGTATGCGTTTGTACGCAATCAGTATAAACAATTTGTTACTATAGCTTTTACTGGGTACAGGACTACCCAGTAGGGGTAGACACGAACGGGACTCCTAGGTCCCATGCAAGGTGCCCCGCCCCCCGACCCGAAGAGAGCGACAAGGAACCCGAGAGCTAACGCGTCAGCGAAGGGAGGGCTGAACCGATACATCGGCCCTCTTTGCGAACTGACCGCTTTGCATACATTATTGTGCTTTATATAATGCTAATGACGTCATCGCGCGGGATAATGAATCTTCCATGAAGTTGGACGAAATCCAACCAACGTGGGAGAGGATGTTGGACATATGAATACCGGCCAATGCCAACGAGATCGCGGAGCCACTTCGAAAACCGTGAAGGGAGATAGCACGCGAGCCAAAAACGTGGGACAAGTTCTCTGTGGACTCACAAAGATATCCTCTAGAAGGAAAGTAAAGGGTAAGCAAGAAAATTCCCTTGCAAGTAGACTGGGAACACACGAACCAACATAAACACAGACCGCTAAATAGTACAAACAAGCCGAGTACCAGGCGTGAAATGAAAGAAAAGAAAAACGTGGAGAGGTGCGAACGTGGAAGCAGTTTAATTACGAACACGAAGACACATTCCCAAATAACGCCGAAATGAAAGAGAAAAGAATACGCGTAAACGAGACTTGTGTCCGAAAGCTACAACACGGCAACTAGGGAAAAAGCCCTATAACGAACCCGGGAGGCAAAAATAAGATGAAACGAACCTGTAAGGCATCTTCTCCTGACGATGGACCAGGAACTGCAGCAGGCTACGGGTTACTGTACGTGGCTCCGAAGAGTTTGGCAAGCCACTGTGCAAAGTCGCGGAAGGATTAGAGGGAACAGAAACTGCTTGAACTACATTCTCCACTGCTGCTGTTGGTTGTTGCGGATGAAGAGGGAGCACGGCCTGGATAAGAATATTGCATGAAGTGTAAATAGTTACAATTGATCTTTTTACCCGTTCATTTGCATGAAACACTTGAAACTTGGTAACTATCGGCTACCTAGTTCCTGGTGGAATATTCAATATATTTTTCGAGGGAACAAAGAACGTCATACGTATATATGCCTTCCCAATTTCGTGGTGTAAAAGTTGCCACCATCAACCGCATATAAGTACAGCCTATGTCTGGTCGGATAATTGAATAAAGAAAAATATTTAATTTTTGAAATGCTAGAAAAGAGTTTTAAAGAAATGTTAAAAAGCAGACGGATAAATTTCAATGGAAAAAATTATAAATGACTAAATCGTGGAAAATTTAGTTTTTTAAACAGCCCCTGTTCACCTGCTCCCTGTTTCACATTAGACATTGTTTATGAACTATTTTCATTGGCTCTGGCTCAAACATAAAATTTACTTTCGAAAGATGTTTTGCATATGGGCATTATATGAAAACGTTTGGGTGTATTTTGCATATCAGAAATCAAAACAACGCACGTTCGCGCTGCAAAAAAACTGTTTGCTGAAAAATTTCAAGTCGCTTCACCTTCACAGAGCAAAGAGACATTTCTCGAAAACATCGACAGGAATGCCGTTTCAGTGGAAGATAGAGCGCTCAAAAGACGCAATGGTAAATTATTTTACCGTACATTTAAGTCAGTGTAAATTCCGTGTATATGTATTATTATATCACATTGGGGTATTCATGGGAAATTCTACGCCTGGAGGTTTCGTCGGCGTTTGCCTATCTTAGTCCTGTTTGCTCGCAGCTAGCTCCCTCGCGTTGACAAACATCGAACAAAGAAAAAAATAGATGGCATTACTAGTCTTGTCCCTGCGAAAAATCAGTTAAGAACGATGTAAGCACACTTTTTCAGCTGCTTTAAAGTGCAGAACGAGTACTTTTTAGATAAAATGCGGTTTAATTCTCTCGCTTTTATTTTTAATTTGTGCAAATTTTGTGCAAAAACTACTTTCAAACATTCGAGCCACCGAGATGGAAACTTCGGCTACGTTAAGGACTGTCCTCTCCGAAACAAAATCCACATTATTTGAATTTTCAGTTGTAAAGAATAATATTAATTCCTGAATTGGCTCCTCGGCTTCCTGACCGATATGCATTCATAGATAAAAGAGGGATTGTCGGAAATTGAAATGGCCACCAAATGTTGTATGGGTCAACAACTATCCTAGCAGTTGGTGGTCACGTGACTTGTCAATAAAAAGTTCTTGGAGCTATAATAGATTGATATCTTAGCTTATTGTGTTAAGTTTCTAAAAAGGAATATTAAGGACGTTTAGTCTTTGAAAACGGTTACGAGTTTCAAACTAACCTGCACCGTGTACTGGGGTACCTATAGTAGGTCTATATTTGTCTTCTCAAGCCTTGGGGTATTGCTGTGTAAACCCCAATTTTTTTACCACTTCTCTGTTTTCACCTGGCCCTTTAATTTTCTCCCATCGAATTGTAGTACCTAAACTGCTTATTGACACATCAGCTTGAGACCAGCTGATCTGTTTCGTCCTGGTTCCCAGGATATAGAGAACAGTAATTAAACATGAAACTGGTGAAAATAGAAATCTTGAAAAAGGTTTATCTAAACTTAATATTCATCCCATCTGGGGCAAGATCCTTTAGTGGTGGAAGAAGAGCAGAACATCGTTCCTTCTCTTTTCCTTCATAATGTTCCACCATTCACGTTCTCAGTCACTTAAAGGAGGACTTCTAATCGCAGGCAGCATTGACAGCATTACAATGCGAAAAGTTTTAGTCAGTTAAAGGGGCTGGGTTTCGCTGTGAGTCTGCGCACTGAGTACGTTTTATCTTTCATCACGCATCACGAAAATTCCAACGATCGGTGAAAATAACTGCGTCAAAATAAAGTCTAGTAATTGCACTTGAAACAAAAGCGTACGACTTGAAATTCTAAAAGATCAGGTAAGCTCTACGTCGCCGCGATTGCTCAGAATCACATTAAAAAGGGGCTAGGTCATGACTCGCGCATGCGAGTGAGACGCCTTTTTTTCAAATTGTCTGCCATTACCGTCGACTCGAACTCGATCTGTTTAAGCAATCGCGACGTCGAACTTATCTGATCTTTTAGTAATTTCAAGTACAATTACTAAACTTGGTGGCATTTTCGTGATACGTGACGAAAGATAAAACGGAATGTGCGCGGAAACTCACAGCGTGACTTATTGATTGATTGATTGATTTATTGACTTATTGATTGATTGATATTGATTCGTTCACTTTTATATGTGAATAACTAATTTCATAAGTTATCAATTAACTATAACTTCTTTATAAATTACAAGAAAGCCGTATTGAAATGAGAGCAAAATAATAATATTATTAATTGTTAAATCTAGTGTATATGTAATAACTTAATAACTTTAACATAATAACCAATAATCCCTTGCTACCAACAGTTCGTTTGCCTCAGGCCAGAATTTTTTTTAAAGTAGCTTTCGATTCTGATGCCTTAAGGCTTCAGGCAACGAATTTTATTGTGTGAGGCTCAGTAATTACCTACAATGAACGCTTCGAAAGAAAGTAGATGCTCTCTGAATCCTGAGCATGCGAATGCCAATCAACGACCAGTTTCTCTAATACATCTGTTCTATCTGGTTTGACTGACACCGACTTCAGGCCATGAATGTATGGAATAGAAGAAAATAGTCGCATTGCAGTTGTGGTTTTTAAGACGACGCCGTCAGCAGAGTTGATGTTGTAACTTTCTGGCCGTATCACAATTCTGTCCATAACCAAGGGTTTTGTGAAATACTCACCCATTTTACACATTTACAAACTTAAAAAAGGGGAGGGGGGGGGGGGCAGTAACTTCCCAACACTTTCTGCTCCAAGTGGTCATCGGGCAGTAATAAAAAAATGGAAACAGCCCGCATTCTTGAGAGTATCGATGCTATCTCACCCCAGTATCGACTTCAGAGATATATATCAGATATCAGATATGGAGTTGTGAAGATTCCACTTCTGCAGAGGAGACTTGTTGTCAGAAAAAAAAAGCAACTTCTCTGTTACCAGATCATATATTCTGCCTAAAAGAGAGGATCTTTAATTGTCTCTATGCTTATCAATTTGTTCATCATTTACATCAATTAAAACCCTTAATTTATCGAAATAAGAAGTGAAGCAGAGCTAGGGCAGTAATCAGTTTTTGCCTGTATTAGTTTCAAATCACCCGATAGAACTAATAAAGAGTTAGTATTTATTATTCGAGCACCGCCGATATCGGCAGCACGAAGATGTAAATTTGGAATTACATGTAGCTCAACTTACTTGCACGCAGATACACGAAGAAAGGGGTTGGCCCGAGAAGAACAAAATCCCTGAAAAAATAAACCAGCTACAACTGACAATGTACATTTCATACAACTGCACATTCAGTAATTCATTGAGTAACATTTGCACAGCTTCTGCTTTGACAATGCAATCTGTTTGCCACAATTAATTCTTTACACTCACACCATTCATTTCTTTTTCTTTATTGTAACAGCATTTATTGTTGCTTTTAAAATCCTGTCAGGGTAAAAGATATGTGTGTTCCGTTTAGTTTCGTAGCAACACAAATTTTAACTTGCTTATAATGCCGAAAAGTTGTCTCTGACTCGTTAAGTTCAGCATTTTTTTTTTTTTTAGTTTTTTTTTTCCATTACTTCTTCGATAACTTTGGTGATTTATCGCACCTATGTTCTTTCATTAAGCAGGTACTGAGCGGCTTCTTTTGTTTAAAAAAGTAAAAAGTGAAATTATGACAGGTCACCATGGAACAAAACAATTAAAATAAGTCATTGTTGAAAGAAATTTAACCGACCCCTTTATATTCTTGGTGCTAATTAACACCCTTTCATTATTTGACAAAATGACCAGAACGAACTGCCGGTATCTTGCTCTTCTGTGCTTTTGTTGTACTTTTCATGTTTTCTTCTGAAGTTTCACCCCTTAGACCAAAGAACAAGTTAGTGTATGACAAATTACTGTTTACATGGTAGAAGCGCGCTGTTGATGCACAAGGCGTAAGAATGCTGCTTTTAAAGGGAATCATCATTGTTATTTTGGGTATCTCCGCATGACAGTATCAACATGGAGTTAGCCATCTACCAATCATAATTTTCTTGAATTCTAATTTACCATTTTTTGTACTGTACTTCGCTTAAGAGAAAATTAAACACATGTACAGCTGAGCTCGCCCAACTCAGTGTTCGCCTTCTCAAAAGCTTGCTTAAAGCCTTAATTTAAATTACATCAGTTTTGTTGTCCATCCTTAAAATTACTGCAGAAGGACTGTTATCTTAGTAACCATTACAAGTTCGATTTTAGTTACTTCATTATTCGAAAACTTAAAAAGAAACAAACATTACCTTCAGTAGAGCTGGATTAAAATACAGGGCAATCTCTATACTTATCATACGAACGAATGGATGGATGGCTTCCACGTATTTATTCTCACAAAAAAAAAGTGGCAAAGAGAACTCAATTCTTTTTACCGAAATATGCCTGTGCCAGCATAGACTAAATAAAATCTTTCAAATTACAAACAATTTGTAAAAATGAATTGTTACAATTTGCTAGCGCTTATTGATGGTATTGCTGGCTTTTTCTCCTTAAAACTTTTCGTTATGACTTAATCGGAAAACGAAGAGAAAAATGAAAGAAAAGCTGCTTCGTTCACAAATAATCATTATTAATTCAGTTAACAAGCGACACCTTTATTTATCCTCGATCAACACGCGACATGGTCCGATTCATATCAAAAATTTCAACGAATTCAGGTTGCCGCTTTCTTCATTGAGCCTTTCTAAAATGCCGACGATACTGATTTTGAAATTGTAAACAGATTCTTTTTGGGGGTTTACAATTAAACTAATTTAACAACACAATGAAATCGACCTAACTACGCGGCTAACTATACGAAGCTGGACCGCTGCGATATTAACAACACAATGAAATCGCAATGACCGCTGCGATATTGGTTTCTGAAACTGGTTTGAGAGATGCGTCAGCAGGTAGCTATAGGTTCAAGATCAGAAGCCTTAGTGCGCGTCCGCACATGGAATATTCCTCTGCAGCGTGAGATCTCCAACTTCTCAGTAAAAGATGTGAAGTCTGATGAAGCTGTTAGGCGGCGCCGAGTGGCAGAGGGAAACCAGCTGTCAGGATTACTTCACTGGAGTGACTTGAAGTGGCCGTCCTTTGGCGATCACGCGACGAAAGTACCATCGACTCGAGCTCCTTTATGAATTGGTGAAGCACAACACGGTTCTCCCATCCAATGCCAATTAATTTTAACCAGATTACGTTAGCTAATTCATAAATCCTAGTACCACGGGAAACATTAAAATAGTTTTTTTCCCCAAATCAATTAAAGAATGGAACGCATTACCCTAGAAATTACATGTAACTGAACAGATGGGGACACAGTAGGATTTTAAACAAGCTCTTAGAGTATCTTTTATTGTTATAAATTATGCCATTGACTTTGTTTCACACCCGCACACGGGAAACTTGAGTTTTATTTCAACTTACTAAGTACACGCTGGCACTGTGGCGTCTTGGGGTGATGGTCAACCTATGCAAGGTAACCAAGAATGTAGATGTATATGTAGAACAAACACAAACTTAACCCCTGTTCTGGATCCAGCGCAGCTTCTTGTTCTCTAATAATAATAATAATAATAATAATAATAATAATAATAATAATAATAATAATAATAATAATAATAATAATAATAATAATAATAACAATAATAATCATAATGAACGAATATTTAAACAGGATAAACCTATCAGTACAAATGATACTGTTATCAAAGGGGTCCAGTAATATAAATACTAAGAAAGTAAAAAAAAAAAAAAAGTAAAATGTACAAGTGGAAAATACAGCGGTAAAAAGCGATACTATATAAAACTACAAGTAAAAATGTTTGTCGACTTGTTGCCTAAATAAGACTCTGAAGTTCAGTTTCCGGATCACTAATACAGCGGTAAAAAGCGATACTATAAAAAAACAACTACGAAGAAACATGTTCCTTGACTTTTTGCCTAAATAAGACTCTGGAGTTTAGTTTCCGGATCTCTAATACAGCGGTAAAAAGCGATACTATATAAAAAAAAAACTACAAAGAAAAATGTTCGTTGACTTTTTGCCTAAAGAAGACTCTGGAGTTTAGTTTCCGGATCTCTAATACAGCGGTAAAAAGCAATACTATATATATATATATATATAAAAAAAAAACTACAAAGAAAAATGTTCGTTTACTTTTTGCCTAAAGCTCTTTGCTCTTAGCTTGATAGTCATGACAATTTTAATGTACATCTACGAGATGAAGTGGAAGCGACGTTAATTTGGTTTCTAAGTCTCCTTTTCAGACGAGCCATCACCCAATTCCATTTTACTTTAAAAAAGGCACCGTTATCCAACAGTAGCCGCATAAGCCAGTTGTAGCTCTAAGGAATGCAGCTGAATTTCCGCTTTTGTTGTACATAAATATAAAGAAAGGCTCCTTCTTGTTTGCTTTTAAACTGTGCTGGACATTGCTCTTTTTTTTTCTCTGGCCACATGTGCCGAGCCAATCTCGCCCCAGATCTCAGAGGTTTGTGTAAAATGTCATCTGAGATATCATTATCATCATCGTTATCATCATCATCACCATCATCATCATCACCACCACCACCACCACCACCACCATCATCATCATCATCATCATCATCATCAAAATCATTTACAGTACTATTATTCATATTCTCGGTGTAGTTGTATGTAGTGGCCAGCGAGGTTGAGTAGATTATGGGGAAACGCCGTGCTCGCAATCAGCGCAGCTGATTTTTGGCTCTCTACCAATCGGGAGTGCCGGAGTAATTGTACCCTCATCACTCGGAAAATTGAGAAAAATGCTCCTTTCAACTAATCAGCATTCATGCGGTAATTTATCCCCCTATGTTATGATACCGCTTGCATGCAATAAAATCACTCAGACATCGGGCAATTTCGAAATACAATGAACATAAATAAATTAAGATCCCCTCGCTTGCTTTGAGTTCTTGTTTGTGTGTGTGTTTGTCAGGGTACGTTCGCTTAAACTTTGCGAATTTGGTTGACATTGAGCTTTCTCAGCTGAAAATTTCCCTTCGTCGTCGTGTTGTAAAGAAACGAGCACGGTGAAACCCCTTTTTTATTGGTGTAATGCACACGAAAAACATATTTTAACCCTTAGGATCCTAAGGGGGTCACTATTTTTTTCCTAAAATATTGATGCCAACAATTCAAACGGCTTTCACTGTTTTAATATAGGCCTAAGCATGTACAAAATATATATTTTTAGAAACGTTATGAAAAAAACTGTGTTGATAACGATCTCTGTCACTTATGACGTCATATGCGATGACGTCATTTGACCAAATATGGAAAAATGGCCCAAAAAAGGTAAAAAACTTAAAAATACACATTTTATCTCTTGTTTTCTTTACTATTTATGAATAAAATGTATTTCAAGAAAGGATATATGCCATTTGCAGCCTAAACGATAAAAAAATTATCAATTACATGCATAAAATAAGTATTTATTTTAGTTTTATAAAGCAAAAGTGAAAGGATCATTATTACAAAAAATTTGAATTTGAATTTAAATTATATAATTTGTTATCATTAATGCTGTTGTTATGATAGGATTAAGATAAAAACTATTATGTTCTGGAAGAGTAATAAATGTCCCAAGTGTTTAATTTTGTGAGTTGCGACGCAGTTCTCTTGGCCTTCCTGGGGTAGTCCTGGGTCTTCCACGAGGTTCTGACAGTCTTCTTGGTCCTTGCCTGCTTTCGTCGTTGAAATAGTAGTCCTCCATTGTGTGATACCTCATAAAACATGGATGAGGACACATGCGGACACCACAGACTGCACAGCTATACTGGGTATCAACCCGTTGAATGTGCACTTTGCAGGCCAATCTATTGCTGTGTGCAGTGGGATAGTGGAAGTGGTCTCGATTGAAGCGAAAATGAGGGATAGGAGCTGCTGGTTCTGGGTCTTGTTCGGTCAACCGAAATGTCCTCCCATTCACCAGCTGTTCCACAACAGCCTTTCTGAATGCAAGCATTTTGGGAGCATTTCTAAAGGACTTAGCCATTAGAATTTGTGCATTTGAAATGCTAAGCTCCAAAAGGTAAAAAAATATTTTATAATACCACACAGATCCTTTCATCAGGCGTGCATATGTGGTTACCCTCTGATCTGACAGGTCAACACCCCCCATGTTCTGATTGTAATCAGAAATGACTGATGGCTGAGAGACAGCTGTCTTCTGCCATTTGTTTCCCACTTTCACAGATCTTTCCACCTCTACATTGCTTGTTGGACTAAGTGGAGTAGTTGCCAGCATGTAGACCATTTTGCTATCTTTCCAGCCCACACATGTAATTGTGTTTTTCTGTCGATAAACACTTTCTCCTCTCTTCAATGCTTTGACTTCTTCATTGTGAACATCTGTTATGTCCTTTGGAAGCCCTTTTCTGTTTGACCGCACTGTTCCACAGGCAAGTGTGCCTCGCCCTTCAAGGTCCTGGAACAATGGTACTGATGTATAATAATTGTCCATGTAGAGTTTATAGCCTTTGTCAAGATATGATTCCATTAGGCCCATAACTGCTTTTCTTCCAAGATCTGTTTGTACCACTCCATTTTCTTTGCCAGTATATACTTTGCTGACAAGTCCATAGCCGGAACTTGCCTCCGCAAGAGTGAAACACTTGATTCCAAAGCGGCCTGGCTTGATGGGAATGAACTGGCGAAAGTAAATCTTACCCTTGAATTTTATGAGGGTTTCATCGATGGATAAATTTCTTTCTGGGCTGTAAACCTCTACGAATCTTGGCAGTAGGAGATCTAGTAATTTTCTTACCTTGAAAAGCTTATCATAGCCAGGTGCATTTTTGTCTTTCACTTCTTCACGGTTGTCAACAAAGTGAAGGTATCTCATTATTTGGAAATACCTGTCTCTTGCCATCACCGCTGAAAAAAACGGAGTTTCGAAAACAGCCTCCGTACTCCAGTAAAGGCGCAGTGATGGTTTCTTCACAATACCCATATTCAGTGTTAGAGCAATCCAAGCCTTGAACTCATCCACTGTCAGTGCATACCAGATTGATCGTTCCTCAGGCCCTCTCTTCTGTTCGGCATATAAATTGGTCTGGTCAACGATATGATTCCACACAGCATCGGTAAAATATAACTGAAAAAAATCCACTGCTTTCATGTCTTCCTCGAGCTCAATTCTTGGACCTGTAGGTTGATCGAAAGGCAAGTCGGTGCGAAGATTTAATTTATGTTTCTACTCCACTCGCTGTCGTTTGGCTCACCACGACGCACAGGAATTGTCCTATTCGCTTCTTCTTCTTCCGGAACCAACTCAAAATCGTCGTCTAAATCTTCATCAGACTCTCTGTGTTCCATAACATTCGCAAGAGGTAAATCATCTTCGTCAATAAACTCGATTTCCACTGAATTCTGAACAAAAACATTATCATTTTGATTGGAAGCGGCCGCCATATTTAAAAAGCTAACTGGTCTCACACGTGCTTCGAAAAAAATTATGATTTTATTTCGAAATTGACCGAAAAACTGCAAATTTTTACATTACTTTCGCAGATTTACATCCTGTCCGCCATTTTAAAAAATATCTAGGCCCAGTCTCCCTTAGATCCACAGATACGAGCAGAAGTTGGGAGCTAGTAATTTTCCACGCACATATGCGTGGCTAGGACTCTAAGGGTTAAGGAGAAAAAAAGTTTAATAGTAGAAGTTGGATTATTTATATATAAATGGGGTGAAACTCTGCGTTTGGAGCCAGGAAGGAGTTTGAGATGATGACGAGGTGGTCCAATTTCCTCACATTGTTTGCAAGATCGGGCAATTTGAAATCACAACACTATACGAATATAGCCCAGAAAAACAACCAGGCTCTAGTTTTTACTACTATTCATAGTTTTTTCTACAAAATAACAGCTTTCTTCAGTTGTTTATGCTTCGAACATTTCTCGCGCAACTCCGTAAAAACACTTAGAACAGCGAGTATGCAGGGCGAAAACAAGCACGGTGACCCCATCTTTTTGTTGCATTTTTTCAATGTCCTATGCATAACTACCAATTGTGCCAAGTCTGAAAAAAATCTTAATAGTACATCCTTTTCAGGGGAATTACTTTAACTGAAGAAAACGTCTGATCCTTTCTTTGGTCTTCTTTATGTTTGCGTGTATTGCATGAAAAACGAAAGCATCTTATAATGTGAGCTCTTCTTTAGCTGGCTGTATAAGAGTCACGAACTTGCAGTTGTGAATCATTCAAACACGGTATATTCGCATTTCTTCATGAAAATGCCTCAGGCTTAGCCGGACAATAGACCAATAAACCTAATTCATAAACCTAAAAATGACTTCTTGCCAACACTAGCTCTATTTTCCATCCAACTTGGCACACAGACAGAAAAAAGGGCGTTTTTAAAATTTCGTTTTTAATCAACTGACTGTCTTCGCGGTTTGTAATTACACTGTCGTCTTGAGGCTCTTTCACAAAGCTAGAAGTTATATTTTTTCTATCAAACAGCTGCTCAGAAGCCAGCTTAATAAAGATTCTGAAATGAAAGAGCAAGTTAGCGTGTTAGCTGAGTTGACAGTCTACGGCATATGCAAATCGCAAAGTTCATTCGCTCTTCCGAACATTGTAATAAAAAATCTGATTAGAGTGCATCACAGGCAGAGAAAAAGAAAAATAACGATGAAATATCGACTTTTTGGCCGAATTTTCACCCTTTAACTTTTATTTATTATTATTATTTTTTAAATTTACACTCTAGTTTAAAACGGAATTCATAATCACATGTGTTTAGGCGTTAAAAAATAGTTTACACCCGGACTGAAGGAAAAGCAGCTGCAGAAATATTGAATCGTCTCCAGCAAAATTCGAACGTTCAACAAGCGTTTGAATTTCCGACAGAGTAGCTAGTTGATCCCAGGAATTTAACCCTGAGTTGAAAAATATGATCAAAGCATATTTGCTTAAGGTTTTCTTCGAGTGCTCTCACTCCGTCAAATCTTGCGTGCTACACAATTGCGTTATTATATTGATATATAAACTCCTTGTGTTGATGTACGAGAAGAAAAGCGATGTGATACTAAATTTGAACAAAAATACAATAATAAATAAGAAATAAACAAGCAGGTCGAGGCCTTCATTGGTTGAAAAAAGTTAACAAAAGGGAGTGTACGTGTTGTCACTGAACAGTTAAAAATCTGCGAAAACCAGACATTTACAGGTGGAGTTTTCTACAAGGCGTTCTTCCTGTTTTGTAATAGTATCCATTGTTCTATTTGACACGCATCACTTAAAGTAATTAGCATTTCAAAGGTCTACCGAATCATTAGAGTTTTGGAGGAAAGAGCGAGCACAAAACAGTGTGGCTGCCGTCTCGGCTTTGCTTCGCTCATGGCCACTCAAACGACAGAGCAAAAACCGGACAATCCTAGCGGGAAGGAGGCAAAATCCGAGGGAGAATCGCCGGCTGTTCCGAAGGATGAACAGAAAAAACCAGCGAAGAAAACCGAGCTCGCAATTCTGAACTTTGTGTTGAAATATCTGAAGTTGGTTGGCGGTGCGCTGTTGATTTGGTTTATGGGGTGGCTTGGGTTTAGTTATGTCTGGATCGTCTGCGGGTTTTTCATCTACGTTTTATGGCGTATGAATCAAGATGAACGGAAGACTAAAAGAGATGCGTTCAGGGAAGCCGCCGAAAACGAACAACAAGTTGTCGAGGCTCGAATGGAAGACCTGCCATCTTGGGTAAGCTTTCGTACGGATCTAATTTTGTAAACTCTTCGTTTCAGAACGCACCTTTAACCAAATATAGTAGTTTAAGTTAAGTCTAAAATATAGTGAGAGGAAGATAATTATTTCTCTATTAGCATGGTAAGTGTATGTTTAATTTCTGAAATACTTTCCCGTCGTTATAGACTCGTCTGGAAACGACCAGACACGTTTTCTCTTGTTTTAAAGTTAACTTAAGCATAAGCTTGAATTTCGTCGTAAGTCTTTCATGTCATCCTCGCTACTTACAAACTACTCTTAAAAAATGTTTTTGGCTCATAATTTACTCTAAGATATCCAAAAACAAGCTGTTCTGTGCGTCCTAAAATCTCTCTATTACATGTATACAAACGGGTTCTTGGATCCTAGGCGTGGTTTACAAAAAATAAAACTTGTGCTCGAACTTTCGCTCAGCTTAAGGTCTTATTTCTTTAGCTGGAATTTTGTACAGTATTAATACGCAGGGCATGATGCAGGAAAATCGAGCAAAAACAGTTGGATAGCCAGGAGGCAATACACAAAAGGCACTTATTGCACATTGACTTAAGAGCCAGATAATAAACACGTCTGCATTAAGCTGGTTTCTACGGGCACGTTTCCAATGCTTGTTCCAAAGAATTTTATAATTAGTTGTTGTTTTAGGTGATAAATTTAAATTTCAGCCCGGTAAATGCGAGGTAGAAATAAATTTAAGCCGGGCTTGAATGCAGCAAGTTTTTGATCTGCTCAAATGGAATTTTTTGTAAAGAGTTTTAATAATGGCTTACATAGCTTAATTAACAGTATTTGCAAAGTTTGGACGAATTATCTGGGAAATAAATTATTCAAATGAACGCGGTGATGGAGATAGAATCGCGGTGTCTCATGTGTAAATCTTACATCAGCATCTTTGACAGATTTTGAAAAAGAACTGTTTTCCTGTGATATTGATAGCGTGAATATTTGAATATTTGAAAAATTAAAGAAGCATAGTCTAAATCTGCATACATATGTTATCTTACAGAACTGATCATGAGATTCAAGTAACTCAACAACTGTTATTTGTTTTTCCGTTATTACAGGAAGAAAAGGGTTTTTATATATCAAAATTGCTGGCTTGTTTGTTGTATTTTTTTAGAATGGGGAGGGGGGTCCCGTGTTGCTTGTCTGAATTTTAAAATCTCCTGTGTCGGTGTTTAAATCGCTAATTCTTGGCCTTGATTTCACTTTCGGAATTTTGCTGGGGATGATGTCTCTCATCGGGGTCACATTTATGTGCTGTTGCTACTTTTTGAGCCATGTCGCTTGTCGGAATTTACCCTGGCAGGGCCTCGTTATAGGTTAGAGTTGTTGCTTGGAAAAGGTTCACTGTGTTAGCCTGTGGGTTAGTTGCTGTGTCGTCAGCGACTTGTACCTGCTTAATGAGCAAGTTCTAAACCATAAAACAAACCAATAGCTCCGGTGCCATCAACTTCCATAAATTATGGCATATGGCTGTAAGTTTTTATATGCTGTCAAAATTTGAATTGCTAATCAGACGTATCAGCTGATCCATCTGCAAAATACATCCATTTGTTGACTTCATCTGGAAGCAGATGTTGCTTAGCATTTTAAATTGAGGTGTTAATTTGTAAGTACATTACGAGAAGACAACTGGTAGTTTATTGTATGTTTGTTTCTTTGCATTCATTTATTTACAAGAAGTTGGAAAGTGCCCTTCAGGGATGTTGAAAAGTTTTAAGCAACTCATATCACTGAGCTTTACACTGGAAAGAAAACTTGTCCTTTTTAATGAGCTTGGGAACTTAATTCTGAGAGCACTGCCAGCCAGGTAAGTGGCCCTCAGAAAGCTCTCCCTGGGCCTGTCATCACTTGCTCCCATCAGGTGAGAGAGCCATGGTGTTTTGTATTTGACTAGCTGTACCATTTTGTAGAAGTGTTTTCATTGTGTGATCATCGTGAGTCAGAATGAAGCCATACTTGTTTTCCATAGCTTCAATTTACCACCTGGCTTGTTGGAGATTTCACAATAAAAAAAATGGAACCAGAAAATTTAAGTCATTATTGTTTTAGGTCAAAATGAAAACAAGAGAATCCACACTTTGGAAAATATTTTCGTCTCTTGCATCAACACAAAGATTTATCCTTTTGATAAAGGGGAATAATTCTTCCATCTGTTTATATAAAAAATATACAGGGATAGCTAACAAGAATTTGTAAGTTGAGGTTAAGAAATAAAAATCTACTTTACCTGTCTTTTTCGAATCATAATTCTGATAAGCAAGAGTTACTAATGTTTACATCGGATGAAGAGTTTAAAACTGTCTCAGTAAATACTAAGAGATGTGAAGTGGCATGCACAGAAAGTGTGCAAATACACAACACTACGACTGACTACATTATGGACCAGCTGTTTGTAATTCTGCTGTCAGTGTTTCTACATTGTTATTTTCCTTTGTGGAAGACAATAATTGCTGGGCTTTCAAATATTAAATGTTCCACTCATATTTTCAGTGTGGAAAAGATTCTTTTCATAGCCAAGTCTAGGCGGGCGTGG